>OY986436.1:236236288-236836288 GCA_963920525.1 Dichetophora obliterata | reverse complement strand
ACGTTCTGTACACATCGGCAAGATGGCCTCGACCTGTCTCGAATCATGCTGAATAACACTGATATGTGAGAAGATTCTTGAAGTTGAATTATTTATTGACGCAAGTCAGTTAACTAGCCAGCTAGCAAGCTTTAAGCGAGCGAGAATGCAGCGAGCTATCTTAGCAGCAGCTAGTAACATCTTTTTGAGCCGGTTAGGAAGAACCATGCAGTCCGATTTAAATCCATATTTAATTATATTGTAATTTTCTGCGATCAAAGCAAAATATTTGCAAAAGTTAAAGAGAATAACGATAGAATGTAATTTGAAGCATTTTAACTTAAAATGGCTCTAAAATTTTCATTAAATTGGAAGAGGTCGGCGGAATGATTAAGAAGTTTAAGTCGAAAAAGGCACATTTGAACAAATGACAATTTAAAAAATGTTGGGCCATTCCACGTTCACGTACAGACAAATTAAACGCTTCAGGGAAATAAAGTCCAATGAAATAACGCCCAAAAAAAAAAAAAAGGAAATAAAACCCAAATATTTTCCATACAAATTCGGGCGTTATTTCATTATGATTATTTAATTTGGTGCTTTTCATTTATAATTATTTATAATTTAAAGTTACTTTTGCTAAAATTTGTAAGCAAACACAACGATTTGCAACGTTTGTTAACTGGACCTGTCAGACACGTGACAGTAGATGTCTCATTTTTTTCTCTTGCATTTAATACAATTTATAGATAGTTTGAACGTACAATAAAGAAGCAGAATGAAATATATTTAATTAGACAAAATATTTAAATTGAATGATCACAAAACAATTTCGATGACACAGATATGCGTCCCGAGAAATTCTATCTCGGAAAACATAACAAAATTTTTGCATATTGCATACCAAATGCACAAGCAAATATTAATTGCATATGCAAATTAAAAAATTGCATTTTTGCATATTATCTGCATATGCAAAATTTATGCAAGCTTATTTAATCGCAAATGTATGTTCGTAACTTCTATCATAGACATGAGCGTTTTCAGAGGGTGGAGGATAGCGATGCCAGATGCGCTTTTTTAAACAGTACAGTGCTGTTTTTTGGACAATGTACTGTTTTATAATATGCACTAGGGATGGCAATCCCGAAATCCCGATCTTTTTTAAGACCCGAATATCCCGGGATTATTCGATTCGAATCCCGGGATTGTTGAAAACAATTTCTTTAATATCTAATTTTTCTAAAATCTAATTAAATCTAAAATTTTTCAAACTACCATCACATATATCCCCCTTTCAACGATCAACGATCGAACTAACAAGCGTTGAGGCGGAGCGCAGCTTCTTCTCTGCAGGTCTTATATGCAATAAATTAAGGTCTAAGTTAGGGGATAAAACCATTAATGCTTTAATTTCATAAAGATCGTTTTGTGATCAAAAGAAGGAATATTTTTACTGAGCTCTAAATAGAAAGGGTATTGTATTTAGTTTTTACTTATATGTATTGACTTTTTTAGTTTAATTTGAATGTCTATAGCATACCATTAAAGGAAGGTTTTAGGCCAAAGCCGTTAAAATTAAGGCATATTTTTAAAGATGTTTTCTAAAAAATTTTATTACATACACAAAATATTTAATTTGCATATTAATTTTACATCATCACGCTGATTGCCTGAAAATTAAATGTTTTTCAAAGAAAGACTCTTGAAAGCACATCTTTTACCAAAATGGAAAATTAAGAAAATTACGAAGCGTGGAAGGTAGTGGAAAAAATTGACATTATATTTGACCATATTGTTGCGTGTAAAACCAAACAAAAAATTTTCAAAGACGCTCATTTTGGTAAAAGATGTGTAGAATTATAATAGAAACAGATTAAAAAAATTTTCATTGGTCGATTAGTTTGTTTTCAGAAGTGTAGCCAGTTTTGAAAAAGTATGTTTCAAGAAAAATCGTGCTTAAAGTTACTCTTCTTAGTTAAATTTACTCTGGTACACCAGGTTTTAAGCGCTGTAGAGTCTGCATTATAAGCGGAATTGATTTATTGAAGGATAATTGAACAATAGTCAATCTAAAAAATAAATTAATTTTAAAACAATTGCTGTTAAATACTTACTTACTTAGTTGGCGCTACAACCGTATGTCGGTTTTGGCCTCATCTAAGAATTTGCGCCAGCCATTTCTGTCTTTCGCTTGCTGGCGCCAGTTGGAAATTCCAAGCTTCGTCAGGTTGTCCTCTACTTGGTCCTTCCAACGAAGATGCGGTCGTCCTCTTCTGCGTTGACCGCCGCTGGGTACCGAATCGAATGTTTTCTTCACTGGAGCATCGTCTTTCATGCGCTGAACATGACCAAGCCAGCGAAGCCGCTCGATTTTAATGCGCTTGACTATGTCGATGTCAACGTACAGCTCATACATTTCATCATTCCACCGTATTCGTTACTCGCCATTGACGCAGATTGGTCCGTAGATCTTGCGAAGAATCTTTCTCTCGAATGCTCCTAAAGTCTTTTCATCTAAACTGCTCAGCGTCCAGGTTTGTGATGCGTAAAGTAGGACGGGCATGATGAGCGATTTATAGAGCGTGATTTTCGTTCGTCGAGAGAGGGCTCTGCTTCTTAATTGCCTACTGAGCCCAAAGTAACACCTGTTGGCAAGAGTTATTCTTCGTTTGATCTCAATGCTGATGTCGTTGGTTGAATTAATGCTGGATCCCAGATAGACGAAGTTCTTCACAACCTCGAAGGAGGTATTGTCAACGGTAACGTGGGTTCCAAGACGCTGGGACTGTTTGTTTGTTGACACTAAGTATTTCGTCTTATCTGCATTCACTGCCAGACCCATTCGACTTGACTCTCTTTTTAATCTGGAAAATGCTGCACTGACTTCGCGCGTATTATGGCCAATGATATCGATGTCATCAGCATACGCAAGCAGCATAACACTCTTGTAGAATATTGTGCCACTACGTCTCAGATCAGCAGCTCGGATGATCTTTTCCATCATAAGGTTGAAAAAGTCGCACGATAAGGAATCACCTTGTCTGAAACCTCGTTTGGTAATAAATGGTGGGGAGAGGTCCTTCCCGATTTTAACTGCGCTGCTGGTGTTGCTCAGTGTCATCCTGCAAAGTCGTATTAGTTTTGCAGGAATACCAAATTCAGACATGGTGGAGTACAGGTGCTTCTTTATTGGGCTGTCGAAGGCGGCTTTGTAGTCGACAAAAAGATGGTGGGTGTCGACTTGTTTTTCTTGAGTCTTCTCCAAGATTTGTCGTAGCGTGAAAATCTGGTCGATGGTGGACTTTCCAGGTCTGAAGCCACACTGATAAGGTCCGATCAGTTCGTTTACAATGGGCTTCAATCTTTCACATAAAACGCTCGACAGGACCTTATATGCGATATTAAGAAGGCTTATCCCACGGTAATTGGCACAGATAGTGGGATCGCCTTTCTTGTGGATTAGGCAGAGCACACTGAGATTCCAATCGTTCGGAATGCATTCTTCCGACCATATTCTGCATAGAAGCTCGTGAATGCATTTAAGTAGAGCTTCGCCTCCGTTCTTAAACAGCTCAGCATGTAAGCCATCAGCTCCCGCGGCTTTGTTATTTTTAAGCCGAGCTATAGCTGTCAGAACTTCATCATAGTCGGGCAGCGGAACCTCGACGCTGTCATCCGCAATTGGGGTTTCCGGAATATCATCTCTATTGGCGGGATTATTGTCAGCGTCGCCATTTAGAAGCTTAAAGAAGTGTTCCCTCCATAACGTCAGTGTACTCTGGACATCTGTCACTAGATTCCCGTTTTCATCCTTGCAGGAAGAGGCCCCGGTTTTAAAACCATCGGCAAGGCGTCTTATTTTTTCGAAAAATTTTCGGGCCTCATTCCTGTCACCATACATCTCAATCTTCTCCTGCTCGCGCTTTTCTGCCTCTCTTTTTTTCCGCCTGAAAATATGTCTCTCTTCCCTCCTCTTTTTTTTGTATCGCTCCTTAGCAGCGCGCGTTACAACCGAATTGCTGTTAAATACTGATTTAAAATAATTTTATGCAAGCAGTTACTGCTTAAGCTTAGTATGCTGTAGGAGCAAAAATTTTTAGGCATTTAATTCTACACGAAAAATTTTGGTGTAGACTCAACACTAACACATACTTACCATAAACTGTTTGTTGAATGTGTTAGTTGAACGTTATTGTTGAATGTCAAATTTCTACGCCAATTCAATGTACGGCAGCGACATTTTGACATTTTAACTCTCCAATCATGGTTGTAAACTTTTCGCATTGAACAATTTTTTCGGTTCAACAGCGTATTAACCAACAAAAAAAAAAAGTTCGCTACCTTTTCGCTGTCAAAAACGCGATGCATTTCTTACGGAAGATTTTTTCGCTTCTACAGCATACAAAGCTTTAACTGAAAATTTTGAATGAAAGTGGGTCAATTCAGAGATACACTTGGAAATAACCCTTAACAAGCCTTTAGCATTTTTATTCTTTTAGCTTTGCCTTATTCAAGTGCAAAACTTGAAAGAGTTTTTAGTACTATGAATCGTTTCAAAACAAAAATAAGAAATATACTGTAACTTAATTTTTTTAATTCATTACACGTTAAAAATGGTTTATTTTTTTAAAAAAAAAGCTGTTGTGACTCTTTTAAATTACCTGAGAAACTCTTTGTAAAATTAATTCTTCGCTAATAAAACGACTTCTAAACGAATTCTAATAAAAATTTTAAAAAAATCAGATTTTTATATAGAATATAAACATTGGTCAGAAGATGATGATGATTCTGATTGTGATGAAGCGGAAATATATTCATTAAATAATTAAAAACATTGAGCAATTTTGGTATCCATTCGCTTCCCCTGTCTGTTTTGATCATTTTGTTTAGAAACAAAATGGATAAGTTTTTTCTGTGTAAAATAAGTATGTAATAATAAATTCTTTTTTTTTTGTGTTTTTTTTTTTAAATGACACGTTTTGTTTTTCAAGTTTGTGCTTTTTGCCTTGCAAACACTGTTGGCTACACTGTCAATAAAGATTGAAATATAAATGCAAATTGCGTTCTTAATTGCTAGAAGTTAAGTGGATCCTTCAGAGAATCCTGGGACGACTGAGTTTTGCCTCAGTCTTAGACAAATCCATGTTACAAAACTAGATATTTAGATTAGTTAATCTTATTAATATTAACAAAATATTTTCTTAATAAGAATTTTCTACTCCACTTCTTAGCAATAAAACCTAGGCACCCGCTTAAAACATTTTGACTAATTGTAATAAGAAGCCTTAATAAATGAATAGCAGAAGTTAGTATGAGCTAAGAGAGCACCTTGACAAGCCTCCGACGCTTTGGGGCTACAACCACGAAGATGATGGAACCAGATTGGCGAACATGTCTGCTAGCTAGGCTAGCCATCAGCATGCGACGACGTGATTCTATGTCAGTGGGTCTGCAGCATGGAGAGTTCGTTATGTTCGTTCTTCTAAGCTATTGCTTAATACTTTTATTTTCTATGCCAGAATGGAAAATTAATTAGATATCAAAAGTTGGCTGCTACAACACGAATGGGCAGCGAGGGGCAGGAGGACGCCAGAGAATTGCCATCGTGATCAGTTTAAGTAAGATGTAATAGCAATTTAAGTTAAAGTGCCAATCAGTACATTCTTATTCTTGTTGTTGTTTAACGAATACTTGTTGGAAATTCCCCATAGCATTAATAGCGACAACAACAATAACTACAAGTACTTGTATCCAACCGTTCGAACAAGTTGCTGCATAACTAACGCAGCTTGAAGCTGAGGAAGATTCGTGTTCATCATGCTTTTCCAAGAAGCTGGTAGAAAAGTCATTCTAGTGTGGAAAACGCTAAAAAAAATATAGTAGAAGAAACAAACTACGATCGTTCCATCGTCGTCTTCGTCGCATGCTTAGCCTAGAACAAGGAGTGTGCAACAAATTGTTGCTTTAATGGTCCACGTCGAATGCGCGTGTTGGTGTGTCTTCACCACGCTTCATTGAGTGGTACTCAAGAAATCGTGCAAATCTCGAGATACATAAATGCTAGTAAAATGCTTGTAGCTTGAACATTTTTGGTTTTTTCTTTTCTTGCGATGCGATTGTTTTTGATTAGTTCTCAAATGTCGTAGTTGCGGTGGAGTGTAGCAGTACATTTGATTAATAAAAACGACTCTGCCAAGAAGTCTAAAATATGTTTTTGCATAATAAATTATTATTGTTTGTAATTAGTTTGGATCAGGTGGTTCTAGGAAATTGCAGAAATACCATTCTCGGTATGTTTTCAGGCTAAAGAGGAAAAAGTGACTTCAATACATTGCGTTTTAACCGTGTTAAATAATATATGACGTCTTAGTTTTTGTTGTACTTTCTTAGTACAGCAATTGATGCTAAAGCACCGTTAACTTTTTCTTGAAGCTGCATATTTAGCTGCAGTTTTAGCAAAACATATTTGTAACCTACATTTGTTAAAGAGATTTTAAAGTGAAGGGACGTATATTTTAAATAAAAAAATTACTATTTTTGTTGTAAATATTGATATTTTTTGAAAAATGCTCCGGGGAGCTAATTTAACAGGTGAAGAAAAAGGAAAAATATTGTCATATAATGACAGTGACCTTAACTGTGGGTTATAATTATGTTACGAACCTTATCTCGGTGAACCCTTTCTCCGTGTTCATCGCTAAATGCTTCATATGACGAACAAGCTATACTTACTTACTTAGTTGGCGCTACAACCGTATGTCGGTTTTGGCCTCATCTAAGAATTTGCATCTTATTCTAACGAAGAATCTTTTTCTCGAATGCTCCTAAAGTCTTTTCATCTGAACTGCTCAGCATCCAGGTTTGTGATGCATAAAGTAGGACGAGCATGATGAGCGATTTATAGAGCGTGATTTTCGTTCATCGAGAGAGGGCTCTGCTTCTCAATTGCCTACTGAGCCCAAAGTAACACCTGTTGGCAAGAGTTATTCTTCGTTTGATCTCAATGCTGATGTCGTTGGTTGAATTAATGCTGGATCCCAGATAAACGAAGTCCTTCACAACCTCGAAGGAGGTATTTTCAACGGTAACGTGGGTTCCAAGACGCTGGGACTGTTTGTTTGTTGACACCAAGTATTTCGTCTTATCTCCATTCACTGCCAGACCCATTCGACTTGACTGTCTTTCTATTCTGGAAAATGCTGCACTGACTTCGCGCATATTATGGCCAATGATGTCGATGTCATCAGCATACGCAAGCAGCATAGCACTCTTGTAGAATATTGTGCCACTGCGTCTCAGATCAGCAGCTCGGATGATCTTTTCCATCATTAGGTTGAAAAAGTCGCACGATAAGGAATCACTTTGTCTGAAACCTCGTTTGGTAATAAATGGTGGGGAGAGGTCCTTCCCGATTTTAACTGCGCTGCTGGTTTTGATCAGGATGACACTGAGCAACTCTCCCACGAATAAGAAGATAAAATAACTGCTGATGCGCGAAATAAAAAAGTTTATAATTTTAAATAAACGGACTATGTAAAAGTTAATACCTTACGTTCGCAGACTGATTGGTCTCCAGCTTTTACTATCGAAACATCATATTCATATTATGACGTTGAATCTACGATACAGTTTTTACGTGATACTCTGCAAAGGTGTTTCTTTTTGTCCGTCTCAAAAAAAAAGATGTTGCTCCAATCCTTTAAATCCACCCTGGCTAACAAATGATGAAAAGGCACTACAAAATTTTAAAAATCGTTTATTTAAAAAATATAAAGTATCTAGTTCTAGTTTAGACTTTGCTTCGTATTCTTCTTGTCGTTATAGGTATCTACTATTTAATAAACAATGCTATTCTGCTTATATAATTAACTTCGAATCTCAATTTTAAGATAATCCGAAACTTCAGCTTTTCAGCCTTCAGCTTTTCACCCCTTACGAAATTCAATCAGGAAGAAGCATCTTGTGACAATGTAATTTCTAACATGTTTGCAAACTTCTTTTAATCAACTTACTCCAATATACCATTCAATACTAGCACGGTGTACAAGCGCGTCGGAAGCGAATTTCATCTGGGGGGGCAGTACAAATGGGGGGCAGTACAAATGGGGGGCAGTACAAATAGTGGTGCAAAAAAAGTTCACCAAAATTTCTTCACATGAAACATGAAGAAGAGAGAAAGAAGAGGAAAAAATATAATACAAAAATATTATCGTTGCAAATAAACTGATATTTTGAATAACTTTTCCTTTTAAATTGTTTATCTAACTAAAAAAGTGGGGGGGCAACTGCCCACCTTGCCCCCCGCTTCCAACGCCAATGACGGTGTATCCTTTTCTCCCGCCAATTAACTCTTTTGAAACTCCTGTAAGAGACCCAAATATTGTTATGCGCTATCCTCGATAAGTAAAATCTTCTTTTACGACCGGCCCTGATGAATTTCCAAGCTGTATTTTAAGGCAATGTGCTAGAAGCCTGGAGTACTAGCAAACATTTTTAATATTTCCTTGCATAATGGTTATTTTCCTATTATATGATAGGATTCTTATATTATACCCCTTCATAAATCTGGCTCCAAGATAGATGTTTCTGACTATCGAGGTATTGCAAAATTAAGTGCAATTCCTAAGTTATTTGAGAAAATCATATCTGATCAATTAACCCACTTCGTGTCTTCCACCATTTCTGTCTCTCAACATAGTTTTCTGAAAGGTAGGTCCACTACAACAAACCTCTTAGAGTTTACTACGCGTCTTATAAATGGTTTTACTTTGGGACTGCAGACTGATGTTATTTATACGGACTTTAGCAAAGCCTTCGACGGTGTTAATCATAATCTTTGTTTGAAAAACTCCACCTTATTGGGTGTCCTGTCACATTATCAAATTGGATAAATTCGTATTTATCTAGACGTACTCAAAAGGTTTTATATAAGAATTCTCTTTCAAAAAGTATTTCGGTCACTTCTGGCGTTCCTCAGGGCAGTCATCTTGGACCGGTTTTATTTGTTCTATTCATTAACGATCTTTCTTTGGTAATAAAACACTGTAACGTCTTAATGTATGCTGACGACGTGAAACTTTTTCTTTGTTACAAATCACACGAAGACCGACATCTTTTATAATCAGATCTAAATAGACTAGTGTACTGGTGTAGCTTAAGTATGTTAAATCTTAACATAATGTAGATCTGCTAACAACATAAATCTATATATATAAAAATGGATGTATGTATGTGGGTATGTGGGTATGTGGCTATATCACGTACAGACTCCAAAACCGCTGAACCGATCTTTATGAAATTTTCAGGGAAACTGAAGCTTGAAAGTGCTCCTGTGAGGTTTGGTAACGATTGGACGAGGGGGCGTGGTACCTCCCATACAAGCCAAATTTGCGCTATCGATCTCAAACCAATAAAAGGATATATTTCAGACGGTTTCAATCGTAAAAAACTAAGATTTGGTAATTTTGTTCAGACAGTTATTGTCGGTAACTGTACAGAAAATGGGCGTGGTCGCAATATAAATACGCCTACTTTTTCGAAATCATGGCAATTCCGGAGTTCTATAGATTTTTACAGTGAAACTTGCTGTGTAGGTGCTCCAAGAGGCGGTCACGATACATAAATGTTTTCATGCCCACTTTTACCGCCCACAAATCAATATCTGTCTATATAAAAATGAATCGTGATTTGTTCGGATGCTTAATACTTGAAAATGACTGGACCAAATTAGATACTTCCTTCTACGGGTTTGTTCGTAACTGCTACGCAAAGGTTTACGAAATAATAATGCCACACCCCTTTTATCACCCACAAATCAATAAAAATGGTATATTTAAAACGGTTTTGGTCGTATTAAATTAAAATTTAGTAAAGAAATTTACGTCCCACAAATAAATTAAAAAATTTGTGTTATCGAATAGCTCTATAGTTATGGGTCGCACAGCTTAGAAATTCGGTATTCGACCACAATCTAGACGTACCATTTCAGTGATGAAATTTTATGGGAGTCGGTCAAGGGGGAGTTGGACCTCCCATACAACAAAATTTGTGTTATCGAATATCTTTGAAGTTATAGGAATTCAGCTTTGGAATTCAGTTTTTGGCCTCAATTTACACATGCAGTTTCAATGATTTTATTTTATGGGCGTTGGACAGGGAGGCGTGACAATCTCCCTTACAACCCAAATTTGCGATATCGAATTTCTTTGAAGTTATAGGTTGACAGCGTAAGAATTCCGTATTCGACCTAAATTTATACATGCACTTTCATTACTTACATTTTATGGGTAGGGCAAAGGGGAGTGGCACTTCCCTTACAACCCAACTTTGTGCTTTCAAATAGCTTTAGAGTTATAGGTCGCACAACGCCGGAATTCAGTATTCGACCTCAATGTACACATGCAGTTTCATTGATTTAATTTTATGTTCATTGGTTAGAGGGGCGTGGCACCTCCCATTTAACGTAAATTTGCGATATCGAATACCATTGAAGTTATAGGTCGCACAGTTTTTGAATTCAGTATTGGACCTCAATGTACGCATACAGTTTCATTGATTACATTTTATGAGCGGTGATCAAGGGGGAGTGGCACTCCAAAGCTATTCGATATCACAATAAAATTTGTGATATCGAATAGCTTTGGAGTGCAAAGTCGCACAGCGGCAGAGTTCAGTATTCGACCAAAATTTACGCATGCAGATTTACTAATAAAATTTTTTAGAGTTTGTCGGGGGGGGGGGGGGGGGGGCGTGACACCACCAACTTAATCAAAATTTGGGATATCAAATAGCTTTGGAGTTATAGGTAACTCAGCTTCGAAATTCAGTATTCGACCTCAATTTACACATGCAGTTTCATTGGTAAAATTTTATGGGCGTAGGAAAAAGGGGAGTGGCACCTCCCATACAACCCAAATTTGTGCTATCGAATAGTTTTGGAGTTATATGTCACACAGTTTTGGAATTCGGTATTCGACCTCCATGTACACATCCAGTTTAATTGATTACATTCTATTGGGGGTGATGAAGAGGGCGTGGCACTCTAATATAACCCAATTTATGGGTAGGGCAAAGGGGAGTGGCACTTCCCTTACAACCCAACTTTGTGCTTTTAAATAGCTTTAGAGTTATAGGTCGCACAACGCCGGAATTCAGTATTCGACCTCAATTTAGACAAGCTGTTTAACTGATAACACTTTACGGGTCTTTGACAAGGGAGAGTGGAAGAAACGCGCCGGGTTTTAGCTAGTTACACTATAATTAGCACTAACTTAGAAATAGTTTACAGCTTACTCGATCTTGGTGTTATTCGAAGTTGGTGAAAACTTCGCTTCAATCTCCACGTTAATATGGTGATAAATAAGGCAAGAGGAGTCCTTGGTTTTACTAAAAGATGGGCTAAAGAATTCAGTGATCCCTTTACTACTAAATTATTATATACCTCTCTTGTAAGGCCAATTCTTGAATATGCATCAGTTTTATGGAACCCACAATATAATGTCTACATCGACGCCATAGAATCTGTTCAAAAACAGTTTTTACTTTTTGCTTTACGTCATAGCCGTTGGAACCCCAATATTATGCTTCCGTCATACAAAATACGCCTTAAGATTATTTTACTATCTTCCCTAAGAAGCAGAAGACTTGGGTCCTCAAACGAGTTAAAAAGAGTATAGTGTATTGCATAGTCTTTGAACTCAGGATTGTTATTTCGAGTACCCAAAATTAATAAACTCTATCATTTCATTCCATGTTGCTTATATATATATAGAATCAAAAATACTTAAATACGCGTTTTATATATATTCAATTTTTAAATTTCGCTGAAAAGCCAATTAAAGTGCTTAGTGGAAACTCCTAATTGCCAATAGGGCAATGTTTTAGTACGTAGGTGCATTCTGTCTGTCCCGGCTGATATGGGCAGGATCTAGAATGTAAATCGTGCGTGCGTATAACACGGGTATACGTATCTTTAGAAGATTTCATACCTCCGGGCGAATCGAAAACAAAAAAAACCCTGCTTTGATACCTACATCTGCGAGATGAATATGCTTTCTAAATTTTTTGCGTAAAATGCTATAAATGAAAGTTTTTTCCTCTTTTAAATAAAAAGATTTTACTAAAATGTGTTTGAATAACAAGAGAATATGTAATAAAACCATGGAAAAAAATTGTTTTATTGCTAATAACATAACATTAAGCCACGAAAACAATAACACGTCTAATAGACGTATGGTTAACTTTTGAGAGACTTCTAATAAGGTTATCAAAGCAGGGTTAATGAACCACTATCAGATAGACGGCAAAGAAAAATAATGCATGAAAAATTAAAAACATTAAAATAGTACAGAGCAAACAGCGTAGAACCATTGCATTTGAGAGCACGTAACTCTTTAAGAGTCACGTGAGTTCTCTGATCAAGAATTCGAAATTATCCAAAATCCACGGGTTAATCGGGCCCAACCAGTATTTTAATACGTAACATTTCTAAGATATCTTTCATTAATCGATTAAAAAAATTAGCGTATTTTCCATAATTTCGTTTATACTGTCATCTTCAATATAAATCCTTTTCGTCAAACAGACTTTTACGTTCTATTTTTCTTTCTATTCCGTTCATTTGCTTCTGTGCGTTTTGTTTTTGTCACCCACCTGAAGCTATTTTTATTTTCGTCACGCTACAAAACTCACAACTGCTTCAAGCGAAAGAAAAGCCCTGACAAATAACAACGCAAAAAAAAATGTTAGAAAAATAACAAAAACTGTCTGCTTCTTTTCAAGACAATACAAAACAAACTGAGTCATAGACTATTTCATGCCACCCGTTGTGCGTTCGTACAATTGTTCAGCACTTTATAGCGTCATGCCACAAGTTTTCATGCCGCAGCAACTGTTTGGGCCATATGTTGAGAGAAGACAAGAAATCTGTAGCGACCGTTTCTGTTTGCTGCTACTGGCGTTACTTGGAATAATACGGAAGGCACCAGCGCCAGCGTGTATTTATGACATCATGTGGCGGCAGGGTATCTGCCTTCGAACGAACTACAACGTGTGCTTGTGACGCTGACTCATACAGTTGACTCTTTCTTTATGACGTCACTGTGGCAACACCGAACACCTGGTAAGTAAAGTGAACTTGACGTCAGAGTGCTCACGTGCTATTCCTGGCATGCGAGCGTGTGGTGAGCATATTGTGACGAGTGTGGCACGACAGGAAACCACCGGCCGGCATACGAGAGAGCTAATAACGTAGTATTTAGTATTGAAATAGAAAAAAGAAAGAATGAAAGAAAGACAGCCTTTTAATATCTGCTATCTGCAGATTTCATTCATTAAACGTGCACCATCTGCGCAAGTGTTATCAAAATGAGCCAAGCTGCGGAAGCGAGCAAGCGAATTGCACTAGCTTTTGAGTTTACATGTACTTGTGAGTGGGCTGTATGGCGTCAGGTGGTTGGTAAAACGCCATTGAGCGGAACAATTGGCAATGCTCGGGCAGTTGTGCTAAGTTTAAGCAAACCACCCAAATTGATGACGTCTTCGTTTCGCTTTGTTGACCAGCAAAGTAATATCCATCATGGGTCACATGGTCACATGCCAAGCGCCTCACAGTGGAACAAAACCCTTTTCTTCCAGCCCAAATTAATTTTTCGGTAAAATGCTCACAGTTGAGTTATCTATCGGTCTGTCTGGCCTAAGTTTTAATTTTCACTACCCATTGTTTACAATTTTTACTAAAAACCTGGTTTTTCGAAGCAAAATAAAGTCTAAGACGGTAAAAAAGGCAAGTTATTAAATTTATTTTTTGAATGTATGTTTTCTAATAATACGGTATAAAATAATTTAAAAGATCATAAAAAAACTTGGCACGAGAACTAATGGAAGACGTAGGTATGGTTGGGGATGTTATATTTGTAACATACTTGAATTTTCGAATTTATCCTCAAAACCTGAATTTTTCGATAAAAAACCACTTTTTTGTGGGGTTGCGTATATTTATGCTATTACTGGTACAATTTGACAGACACAAATTTATGTATTACATATAAAAAATAGGCTTTAGAACGATGCACAGTGGGTTATTGAACTCTCAGTGAAATGGGTATCAATCCACCTATAACACGAATGGAACTTTTAACTGTTTTTAGATGGGATGGGTCCAAATAAGAAAAAAAACTGTCCATCCATCCATCTGTCCGTCTTTCTGTCTGTCGACACGATTACAACTGCAATTTTGAAGCTATCGTATTCAGTATTTATGCTTGTATCTAAAAAAAATATAGCTCAAGTCGAAAATGAACCAAAGCGGACGAAAACCACGCCTACCTCCCATACAAAGTAACTTTATCGAAATGGTAAAATCTCTTTAAATTTCACAAAACTAAATGTATGTACTTAAAATTTTGTATATGAGCTTTGATCAAATGAAAACTCCATCTACCTCCCATACAAAATGACGTACAGACTTTCATGAGAAAAAAGTATAAATTTGATGCAAAAAGGGAGACCAAATTTTTGAGAACCTTAAAAAGTGAATTATTAGCTGTGTTCCCTGTACCGTATTACATAGGTAAATGTACATCTCTCTCGTTATTGCTACAAATTGCTCAAAACAAACATTAAAACACACTATACACAAAAACAAAGGATTACAATTAGTTAATAAACATTAACAAAGTTGTTAATTTTACATGTACCCTTCAAACTGCTGGTCAGACCATTTCTAGATTTTAGATAGATTTAGATACACTATTACCAAAATGAGAAAATATATATTAAAATCTAACATATCAAATTTAATTATGTTGCTTAACGCGTTGATCTGCTTCATTTGATATATAAAAAGCTTTCTCTAATGAAGTGTAAAAAATAGCGGATAAACAAAAAAAAAGTGAAGAAGTGAACAATAAAAAAAAGTGGTGCGGTCGGAACGAAATCCCTATTTCTTCAACTCCTAATGTAATTCGAAAGAAAGTTTGTATATTTTTATTAGTTTTTATTATTTTTATTTTATACAATTTGTTCAAGGCAAATAATGCAAATGAACTAACAAATTAAATAGTTTAATTTAATATTTTAGGAAGAAAAGATTTATGTATTTAAATTTAAGATGCAAAATTCTTATGAAAGCTGAAAGTAGGCCATTACCTTTGCCAGTGATGCTTGTTTCATGACGCAACAAGGCGTTGAGCATAAAACATTCATCATGTTCCTCGTATGGAGCTTGAATTGATTGAAAAGTTGGATTAAAAACTGAACTTTAAAGACTATATTACAAAAAAAATTTTTTTAGGGTTCACCCCAAGGTCACAAAACTTTTTGAAATTCTTACATCGGATTCGATAAGGCATGCCTTGGTATTCCTCTCACTAAATGTAAACTCCTTACTCATGAATTATCCGACATCAAAACCAACAACAGATGGTCAGCAGGTAACACGTGTAATATAACGTGGCAAATCTGGTCCAAACTCATTCTTAAGCATTCAAAAGAACTCATTTCTCTCAGTAGAGATTACATCAGCACCAAAGTATTGATCTTACAGGGCCTTATTGGCAGACACGATCAAAGATTGAACATACCCACAACGACTTCTGCAGAAGCTGTAGCGATGAGGAGGAGGAGAATCTACAGTACATTTCCTCTATACTTGCCCAGCGCTGGCTTAAAAACGCTTCCTCCACTTAGGAAACTGGTTCTTCAATGACCTTGGCGTGCTCTCGGAATCTTCGGTTTACCGAATCCTAAGCTTAGTAAACAACTCAAATTGGTTTAAATAGAGAGAGGAAATATTTAGCCTTGGTATCACAATAGGCCTCATTGGACTAAGTGTCTCGTTTGAGACAGCCACACTAACCTAACCTAACCTAACCTAACCTAACCTAATCTAACCTAACCTAACCTAACCTAACCTAACCTAACCTAACCTAACCTAACCTAACCTAACCTAACCTAACCTAACCTAACCTAACCTGACCTAACCTAACCTAACCTAACCTTACCTAACCTTACCTAACCTAACTTAACCTAACTTAACCTAACTTAACCTAACCTTACCTTACCTTACCTAACCTAATCTAACCTAACCTAACCTAACCTAACCTAACCTAACCTTACCTAACATAACATAACATAACCTAACCTAACCTAACCTAACCTAACCTAACCTAACCTAACCTAACCTAACCTAACCTAACCTAACATAACCTGCCCTAACCTAACCTAATCTAACTTAACTTAACTTAACTTAACTTAACTTAACTTAACTTAACTTAACTTAACCTAACCTAAACCAACCCAACCTAACCTAACCTAAACTAACCTAACCTAACATTACCTAACCTAACCTAACCTAACCTAGCCTAACCTAACCTAACCTAACCTAACCTAACCTAACTTAACCTAACCTTATCTAACCTAACCTAACCTAACCTACATCGGATTCGAAATCACCAACCATCACATCTACACAGAGCATAAAACAAAAACACATTTTTATGGTCCACCCTAGAGTTCAAATTTTTTTTTAATTCAAACATAAGATTTGAAATCAGCGACAACTTAGTACCGCAAGCACACACACAAAGAGTATAAAGCAAATAAAAACATTATTAGAGTCCACCCTAGTGTCGAAAAACTTTTTTAAATTCTAACATAAGATTCGAAATCAGCGACTAGCGCATCTACAAAGCGTATGAAGCCAAAAAACACACTTCAGAGTTCACCCTAGATTAAAAAAGCTTTTTGGAATTCCAACATCAAATTTGAAATCAGCTACCCCTTAATATTGCCAGCACATATACAGAGAGTATAAAAGAAAAAACACATTTTCAGAGTCAACCCTAGTGTCAAAAAACTTTTAAAATTTTAACATCGGGCTCGAAATCATCAAATCCCATATACTGCTGGCACATATATAAAGAGTACAAAACAAAAACCACATTTTAGGGTCTACCCTAGTGTCCAAAAACTTTTTAAATTCTAACATCAGATTCGAAAAAGGTTGCCAGCGCATCTACAAGGAGTATAAAGGAGTAAAAACATATCTTTAGGGTCCAACCTAGTGTCATAAACCTTTTTGAATTTTTTACATCAGATTCGAAACCAGTGACTAGTGCATCTACAAAGAGTATAAAGTAAAAAAAACACATTTTTAGGGTTCACCTTAGAGCTAAATTTTTTTAAAAAAATTTTAACATAAGATTCAAAATCAGCGATCAGCGCATCTAAAAAGAGTATAAAACAATAAAATACATATTTAGGGTCCACCCTAGTCGCAAACAACTTTTTTAAATTCTAACATCATATTCGAAATCAGCGACCCCTTAATACTGCCAGCACATACAAAAATTGTGAAAAATAAAAAAAAATTTGACGGTCCACCCTAGTGTCAAAAAATTCTTTTTGAAATTCTAACATCAGTCTAACAATTGTCAGAATCGGTTTTGAAATTGACACAGATTTCATTTTGGTGTTATAGTAACCGATAATCGATTTAGAAACTGGTTTCATTTTCGAAATTGGTTTTGTGTTTTTTAACCGATAATCGGTTTCTATGACACCAAAATGAAATCTGAGTCAATTTCAAAACCGATTCTGATAATTGTCGGTTTCCATAACACCCCTGTATTCTTTGCATTTATTTTGTGCTTCTTATTTCTTCAAATTTTTCTCAAGAAAATCATAGATTTGTGACATGTTAGTTGCAGTAAAAAAAAAAGTTACCGAGAAAGTGCGCAGCATTGACGCAACTTTTTTTTTAAAGAACATAACAAGAATGTTCATAGTTTACGATAATTAAAACAGTTTTCCTCAATTCTACTCAATTCACTATTATATCTCTATTAACATAGTAAAAATACCAATTTTTTTAAGGAAAATTAAAATTAAACATTCAGACTATATAAAAGCACTATTTTTATAAAAACCATTTAAACTAAATACCTGAATAAGAAGGTTCCATCATAGTTTAATATTATTTTTTTTAAAAATGCACAAAAAAACTTTAAAAATTGCGGATAAACAGCGCGCACTCAAAGTAAAAAATATTTTTGCTAACTCTAAGGGCCAATTTTTCAGTGCGAGCTTAAACTCTAGTGAAATTAAACTGAGGTAAACTCACCAAAATTGGACGCTTAAATTCGGCTTAGGCAAAATAGAAACACATTATATGATGATTTAAGTCAATTTAACTTCAAAGAATGCTTAAAGTCCAATTTTGGTGAGTTAACTACAGTTTAATTTGACTAGAGCTTAAGCTCGCACTGAAAAATTGTCACTAAGCGTTTTTTGTTTTGTAAAATTTCTTAATAGGAGAATACTTTTCGATTAAAAAGTAACATTGTGCAACACCAAAAAATAACTGGATAAATCTTAATGGTTTCCGATATCTATGGGTCCATAGAATGTCCAAAGGGACTTTTTTGGGTTAGCTCTAATAAAAAACTTATTAGGGTCATAGGGCCTATACATTATTCCTAAGTTATACCGTTTTTTGATATGATGGTGCATTTGGTGCATGGGGCAATGATGTTTGTTAATTTCAATGAGCAAGGAATTTGACACGATTTTGCTTAAGGCCTTAAATGGACGGTTCAGAGTTGAAGTGAACCAAGTCATAAAATCTGTGTTGTGCGAAATAGAACCGCGCATAGTCCATGGCATATATCGAATCATGTGCGAAAGTAATGTCATTGACTTCAACTTTTTACAGTTATTTCGTAAACGAAAATTGGGGTAACTTAGTTTTATACAGCACTGAATTTTTCACATAATTCTACATAGAATCGCATTTGAAAACGTGAAAAATTAATTTTTGACTCGGTCCACCTCAACACTGAACCATCAATTTCAGCCTGTAGCAAAATCGTGTCAAATTCATTGCTCACTGAAATTGAAAAACACCATTGCCCTATGCACCAAGTGCACCATCAAATTGAAAAAACGGTATAACTTAGAAACGGGGTTTTTATTATTTCTATGAATTATGCAAAAAAATGTTCATCATTCTTTCGAAAACTTTGCAGAACGACATTGTTGAAAAACCAACCCTTTTACCATGTCATTCATATTTTGCCTTAGTTTTTATAAATTTATCAGTCTTGAAGTATTGCTCTTAGATCTATGAAATGTCCTAAAAAGCAAATATATTTATGTTCATTTGTATATAAAAACCAATATAAAAATCTCAAACATTTTGCATGTTAAAAAGTTGTTGGAAAATCTATTTCATATGTCATATTAAATGTTTTGTGGAAAGTTTCAATAACGATTTTTCTGTAAAAGGTTTGGTTTTTTGATCTATGATGTGCTATAATCTTTTTGGTAGGATGTGGTCAATTTTTTTGTATAAATAATGGAAAAAATAACACGCGCCGTTTCTGAATTACACTGCTCTTTTACTTTAATAAGTATTTGACCCTCCCTCCCATAATTTTAGAGGGCAATAATGAGGCCCAATTATAATGAGCAATAAATTTGCAGCAAATTTTAATGAAGGTTTTAAATCAAAATTCTGCTTAGTTTAGCAGTTAAAGAAGTTATATACTGTGACCTTTAAACAAATAGCTTAATCCAGAAAAACTTCTCAAAGGATATGTAAAATGGACTAAAAAAAAACTATTGAAATTTTTGAGGTTATTTGGAATGACCCTCAAATTGCTCATTACCCTGAAGTTATTCGAAAAATAATTTTGTAGAAAATGGGAAAATCAATAAAAAAATTAAAAATTTATTGCTTCAATCAAATATCCGGCTTGACAAATTGATGGGTAATAAAAAATGTGCATTTTAAAAAAATTAACAATTTCAATTCTTTAAAATTAAGGCTTACTTCGAAAAACTAAAACTTGATTTCTAATAGACTTTAACTGTGAAAAGTATTGCAAATAAAAGTATGTGAATTGGGAAAAATATGGAATTAAAATAAAAAATCCGTCCAGTGTAACTGATACTTAAATTATGAGCATTAAAAAAATATTGTACCTCTAGCTCAAATATAAAACGATTCTGGCCCACTGTGCGACATAGAAAGGAAATCAATAACGTCACGAGCGGAGCTGTTGTAATGAGTTTATTTTTGCTCTCAGTACCCAAACACTCTTTGACTATAATTAGTTATTTATCGACTTTTCTTCAACGAGTCCAAGCTAGTTAAATTTACATTATAACATGGCAACAAGGAAATCCTTATTGTTTTCTCCACTCATCCTTGTGCTATGTGCGCCATGAGCTTGGGTAACTATATTTGGATACAGAGTTGACGGTTTCTTATGCAGTGTTCTATTTAAAGCTTGTTGAATTTTATAGTAAAAACTTAACAATTATTTTTGTTATGGCCTT
This sequence comes from Dichetophora obliterata, assembly GCA_963920525.1. Lineage (NCBI taxonomy): Eukaryota > Metazoa > Arthropoda > Insecta > Diptera > Sciomyzidae > Dichetophora > Dichetophora obliterata. Next base: position 236,815,966 of record OY986436.1, on the reverse strand, counting down.
GCATGAAGTTAGAGTTGGTTGTTTCTGGTTCTGGTTGTTGAGTGATATTTTTGCTTTGGACACGAAGTTTTGCATTAAAGCCATTGCATTGAATGTCAGGGTTACTCCATTAGTCAGGGTGAATGTCAATGCCAAGTCAAATGCGAATACAATTCTGCAATGCCAGGGTTGAGTGTTGAACCGCTAGAATTTGCATTTTTTCTGCAACTGGGTCACATTCATACACATAGCGCTGCATGTGAAATCAGATATATTTTAAATTGCATGATGCATACATGTATTTGTGAAATGATAAATTGTTTAAGAAATATTTATTTAAATTTTTTGCATTTACTGTGCGGATGCTTAACTTTTTGCTTTGCTTTTTATTTTGTATTTTTTTGCAATTTTATCATTACAAAACTTTCCTTACCCACATATGTTATTATCTACATTTTAAATTCTTCCCTTCATGCGGAAGGGTGTACGAATTAATTTAACAATTAGATTAAAGTGCAGCCGCCAAATTTTTTCTCTGAACCTAGTTTAAACCGCTTTCGTAGTTTTCTTCAAACTTATGCTATTTAGTTTTAATATCCTCAATCACAAGTTACTCCAACAAGTAGATTAAATAGGAAAAAACTGTTCAAGCTACGTTTTTGATTCAAATGTTCTCGGACTTGATTTGACTTGAAACAAAATATTTGTCTAAATCTATGTATAAATAGGCATAGGCAAAGCAATTTAGAATCATATTCTCCAGTGCTTCTCAACGGATTTAATTTAGATTCATTTGGCCAAGGTATATATAAAGAGGTAGTGTAAGTAGATTCAATTCTCTCATGTGGTGGGTACCTTAGCTGTCAAATTCAGTTGTTTACGAATAAAAACAAAGAAAATAACAAAACTTGTCAATTGGAATTGTGTTGTGAATTTTTGTGATTTAAATTGATAGAATTAAACGCCAAGAAATTGTGCAATTTGCCGAAAGCTTTTTCAAAAAGAAAATGGCTTATTCTTTTGTGTGTCTCGTGAAGAAATACGCTAAAACGGTGCTTGTTCCACAATCAGTTGTCTATCATCTGTCTTCAATGTGTTGAAGCCAGGGATGGAAGTGGAATTTTTCAGATTGTGCCTTATTGCAGAGAAAAATAGTACCTTTTTAAAAAAATTGTGCTTACACTAAAAAAAGGAGCGTTTATAATAAACTTGCTGAAGCAAAAAAAGAGATATATTTTTCATTTCCATACGGATTTCTGAATGCCTAATACTAAGGACACACATATGGTATTGATACTATAGTATTGAAACCATGAACGACTTTATACTATGTGGCATTAAAGTAGTGACACACATATCGAAATAGTTTTGTTTGACAATTGCTTAAAAAAATTATTAAAATTTAAACAAAATTCTTATTTTAAGAAGAAAAGAAAAAATTTAAATAAAAATTAATCCAAGCAAACTGTTTTTCTTGTTATTTAGTTTGAATTAAATTTGTTTTCAAATGAAAAATTTTCAATTTTAAGACTTTTATGTTGTTAGATTTTTTTTTCGCTATCAGAAAAAGGCTCCGATATCAGTTGGACTATAGTTATAAAAGGGTTGCAAGTCAAAAAAAGGTATGTTAGTATGGCAAAACCATGAGAAATTGTTGTGTATCGTAAACCATGAATGAGCTGCGATACTACCTTCGTGAGCTGGTTTATAGCTAGTATACAGTGACAGACATATAATATACCCATAATCGTTTTAATACTATGGTATCGATACTATATGTGTGTCCATAGATAAGATCTTTCCGATTTCTTAGCCGATTTCAACAGTCGATATGAAAAGAGTTAACGAAATTTTATTTATTTTAAGGTTCCAGCCTGGTTAAACAGGCCGATAAATAGGCAATTTTTATTAATGTTTTTTGAAAAAAGTAAAAAATATAGGTACTTAAAACTTTTTAGGTATGTTAATAGAATTTTGAAGAAGATTGTATAAAATTTTCAGATTATTTAATCAATATTGAAAACAATAATAATAAAAAAAACAAAAAATTCTAAAGCAGGACCAGAGGCGACGTGCGCCAGTGCGCAAAACACGAACCGAGCTGACGAACTATCAACAGGTCGAAAGAATCATCTGAAACCAAAAATCAAAATTTTTCCTTTTAAGTAAGAGTGTTATTATGGAAGAGACCACATTTATTGAAACTGATTAAAAAATAGCAAAATGGCGGCGTTAGAAAAATTGTTTGTCCAGTTTTGCTGACAATTTTGCTGCATTTAGAAAAGAAAGCAAAAGATATATATGAATGTCCCATTATTGGAGGCAAAGAAAATTTTTTTTAGTTTTTTCTTTTTCCGTTAGACCGTCGTTCCACTCGAAACGATTCAGGATCGCTCAAATAAAACATGTTTTAGGTGCATACGATTTTCCTTATATCTTATTTCTAAGAAAGGTATGGACTTCATTTATAAAGAGTTTAACATAAAATTAAGTGGTCTCTTAAGTACAATAAAATTGATTTTTATTTAATTATGAATAAGGTTTGAAAAAATTAATTAAACTTTTGGAAAAATATCAAATTTTTTTATTTAACCATCCCGTTTTTGAAGGTACGGGTTTTTAAAATTAATTTTTTTACAATCCTGATTTAAATACTTTTTGATGAAATAACGTAAAAATGTATTTAAAACAATTACAGGTTTGCAGATATCATGCTTTTAAAATATGAATTTACGATAATGTGCATGTGTATCCCTTTAATGTATTCTTTTTGTATTAAATTAGTTTTTAATACATATTTAAAACGCGTTTTTTTTAAAACAAGGCAAAAGGCAATTTCAAAATGTTATCAATGTATTGCAAATTAGTGATACTAAATATATATAAAATAAAGATTTTTAAAGAAGATATCTTCAAATACTATAATTTTGTAAATTACGACTTTTCTATAGACATCAAACTTTTTATCACCCAAAAAATTATTTTCAGATATTGGATTTGAACTTTAAGTTTATTAAAAAAAAAGAAAAAAAAGTTTTTAACTAAATTTGATCATAACAACATAATTGGCACATTTTATACCATAAAATTTTTGTTTGACTATCCTTTACAACATACAACAATTCATTGAAAGAAAATAAAAGTTTTTACAAGCGTTTATGTAAATTTTTGCTCTCAACAGTGGATTTAATTGCATTTTACCATTTATATGAAAAATTGGGGCCAATCGAAAAAACCCATCACGATATTTGGATTCGACGAAAAATTTCACTATAAAAAATATTATCGCTGTATAACAAAAAGTGAAAATTTTCCAAAATGTTTGGCGTAGTGTAATTATGTTCAAGTAACTTTACTTGCAATGATCAGAATAACGAAATGTCAAAGTAAGCAACAAGGTGCATCTAAATTTGAAAATTACATTATTTACATTTACATGCAACTTGATTTTTTTTAACTCCGAGAAATTTAAATAGTCCGAAATGAAAACGCACGTGCCTAAACTCTCGTCTGATCTCGAAAGCACCAAAAATAGCACAATTGTGGCTATAGTTACATCCCTGGTTCAAGTTCTTATTCATTGTCTTGTACGCTCTTCTTATGTTTGGCAGCTAAGGTACCCACCTCTCTGGGACGACTCTACCATGTTGAATATACCTTGCATTTGGCTCATTATTGAGGAGAGTAAAGCGCGATTCTTTGACCACCTTCAGGAAGTTTTGCAAGTTTTTTTATAAGAAGTTTTGAAAATTTTTGTTCTCTATCTCTCTTCACACTCAATGAGAGACTAACAAAAACTTACTGCACTTTCTTTGACTTGATTAACTTTATTTAAATTTTCTTGCTGAATCTTTTTAAGTAGGGTTGCCAGAATGGAGTTTCTTGAGTTGAAGTTGGCATATTTTATTATTGAGGCTTCAAAATAAAGAAGCATTTAGTCTGGCAATATTGAATATTAGTTTTTGAATATTAAGAAGTTTTACATGTCAGTGAATCGACCTGCGGCACATTCCCACAGAGAGAGCAAGAAAGCTGTCACAAAAAACATGAGCTTTGGATGACGAATGTCAAACAAAAGAAAACATAAAACGAACGCTATTTTTTGAAAAATTTGACAAAATTGTGTTCATAATACAAAACGAGAGTTGAGCAAAATTTTTCTTTTTCAATATTGTGTTGTTTAAAATTTATTTATTTTCTTTGTGTGACAAAAAACATTTTTGATAGCTCCATTTGGATCAGCTGCCATAGCAACCATAGCACAGTGAATCCGCCTTAAAGAGAAGGAGTGAACCGTTTCGTTAAGTTTTCCTTATACTGTGGTATGAGTTCGGTTACGTTCGCATATGAGCAAAGGAAGAGGAAAAAATAAAAAGTAAAAAAATTTTTTTAAAAATAAGCTTTTATTTAAAAAGACATGAACTAAAAAGAAAAATAAATTTAAGTGACATTTGTCATATGTATATGTATACAGTAGGTATATTATAGGTGCAGAAGAACCCCTCTCTTGGTTACTCATCATCATAGTATAAACGTACGTAAATTGGTAAGTTCTAAGGACTTATATAAATTTAGAATTTTTCAAATACATTTATATTAAAAAGCTTGAGGCACCGATGTCCGCGATCCGTTATACAGGTTTACTACACAATATCAGTTTATTGTTTAAAAATGTTTAAAAATGTTTAAAAATGCTAAAAATTTAATAATTAAAACATAATTTAAAAATTCCAAGACAATCATTTTGCGAAAATTTCTAAAAATAAAAAATTTTGCTCACATTTTAAACGAAAATTATGCAGTTTTACTATAAATCTCTTATTTAAAGAGATATTATAAATGTGCTCCATCCACACTAAAGTCAAAAATCGATTGCTTTACTCTTGCGGTATGCAAAACCATGTCGTTCACACACTTAAACAAACAAACCTACTCAAACACCGACAAACTACTTAAAAAAAAAATGTTTCGCCTTGAGCTTTTATGCAATACAAAAGCTCAGTTTTGACGGCTAAGGTCGTTTATCACACCCTGAACATGTTTGCAATTAATTGCTTGCTTTAGTGGTGCTTTTTTAAGAGAATAGTTAGGCTAAGGATTGGAATAAGTAAGACGAATACTAACAGTAGTTGTTATATTGAAATGGATTTCTAGCTGCCTGTAAGCGATGTCATTGTTTTGTTTGGGTATGCGTTCTATAGAAATAAAAATCTGCCCAGTGAAGTTAAGGCATGGCACAAAGGACATACGGACTTTAGAGCAGAAACCAAAAATAAAACGTCGACAATCGCGTGTTATCCTTGAAAGAGAAAATGTGAAATGCTTATAAAACAATTTTTTTTGGTTGGTTTTTTTTAGAAAATTGATATTGATTACTTAGCAATCGTCACATTTATACTGAGCTTTATAGCGTCTACTTTACAGATACACAATCACGCAAACACAACAGATGTGTGCGCAAGGACTTGGTAGTCATTACGTCGTCGTTGCTGTCATCATCATCATCATCGATGTCTATTGATTTACTCACACTGCACTATGGTTAAAAAAGTCAAATCAATGCTAAAATTATAAAACACTTTTTGCCAAAAAAATTAGTCACAATCTGAGGAAATATTCTCCATAGTCCATATAATCCAGTGTTTGAAGACATTTTCAAATAAAATTCCACTTGGGATTGCAAGACATGTTGTTGAAATGACTTCAACGACGGCGTCAAGCCATGTCTTGCAAAGTGGATGCATATAAACATTACCATACGCTCTCAGTGCTAGATTTTAACATTTTTACACTCACAGAGTGTAAGAAAGTGAGACGACATATAAAAATATACAGGGGATATATTTTTTTATTTTATGTAATTTCTTTTTTTATTAAAAAAAATAATAATGAAAATAACAAAATTATGCACAAACAAATAAAAATATATAAAAATTAATTTCATAGAAGTTATAATAAAAACATTAAATACTATTTAACTATAAAACTAAATTTTTTGCTGTAAAATCCTGTTTTTGTAGCTTATTACTAACAAGTCTAACGGTTTTTCTCAGCTCAGCTACAAACTCTTGATAAGTCAAACTGACGGTAGAAGTTGCTTCTGAAAAATTGAAAAGTAAATTGAAAGAAAGGAAACTTCTTATAAGCCTCCCAAAGCTAAGACAATCTAAATTGCTCCTCACAGATTTTTGCACTCGGAGAGCATAATTGTGTACAAGCAAACCAATTCTAAGAATTTTAACGGGGTTCCTTACAGGACACAGCAAACTTAAATACCACCTGACGAAATTGGGCATTGAAATCGAGAGCAACTGCCGTTTCTGTGAAAAATCTGCGGAGAATCCAATTTTTTTTCATTAGGGAACCGGGTCTGGATGAAATTCTGTAATCCGACAATCTTACGGAGCTTTGAGAAGGAGGTACAATCTCCTACAAGAAGCAGGAGATATTTCATTTTTTAGGTCGCAGTACGCATCTCCATCTTATAACATTAACATAAACATAAATAGCAGGGCCAAAATTGCAATAAAATCAGCTAGTGATTTTTTCCTTTTCATGTTGAAAAAACTTTGTTGTTGTTGTTGTTTCTTTGGAAAGATTCGTTAGAACAATTAATTTTTCTAACTTTGACCTAAAGCTCAAAAAACGATTTTAAACTATCAAACAACTAGAATTAGTATTTAAAATCTAGAATGATTTAAACAATCAAAAATTTTAAAGTTTGTATTTAAATCATATTAAATATAATTAATTATGTTAAATTATTAATTATTTAATTATATTAAATACAATTATGTAATATTAAATATAAACATAAACGTAAACATAAACATAAACATAAACGTAAACGTTAACGCAAACATAAACATAAACATAAACATAAACGCAAACGCAAACGTAAACATAAACATAAGTGTAAACGTTAACGCAAATATAAACATAAACATAAACGCAAACGTAAACGTTAACATAAACATAAACTTAAACATAAAAGTAAACGTATACATAAACATAAAAATAAAAATAAAAATAAATATGAAAATAAAAATAAAAATAAAAATAAAAATAAAAATAAAAATAAAAATAAAAATAAAAATAAAAATAAAAATAAAAATAAAAATAAAAATAAAAATAAAAATAAAAATAAAAATAAAAATAAAAATAAAAATAAAAATAAAAATAAAAATAAAAATAAAAATAAAAATAAAAATAAAAATAAAAATAAAAATAAAAATAAAAATAAAAATAAAAATAAAAATAAAAATAAAAATAAAAATAAAAATAAAAATAAAAATAAAAATAAAAAAAAAAATAAAAATAAAAATAAAAATAAAAATAAAAATAAAAATAAAAATAAAAATAAAAATAAAAATAAAAATAAAAATAAAAATAAAAATAAAAATAAAAATAAAAATAAAAATAAAAATAAAAATAAAAATAAAAATAAAAATAAAAATAAAAATAAAAATAAAAATAAAAATAAAAATAAAAATAAAAATAAAAATAAAAATAAAAATAAAAATAAAAATAAAAATAAAAATAAAAATAAAAATAAAAACAAAAATAAAAATAAAAATAAAAATAAAAATAAAAATAAAAATAAAAATAAAAATAAAAATAAAAATAAAAATAAAAATAAAAATAAAAATAAAAATAAAAATAAAAATAAAAATAAAAATAAAAATAAAAATAAAAATAAAAATAAAAATAAAAATAAAAATAAAAATAAAAATAAAAATAAAAATAAAAATAAAAATAAAAATAAAAATAAAAATAAAAATAAAAATAAAAATAAAAATAAAAATAAAAATAAAAATAAAAATAAAAATAAAAATAAAAATAAAAATAAAAATAAAAATAAAAATAAAAATAAAAATAAAAATAAAAATAAAAATAAAAATAAAAATAAAAATAAAAATAAAAATAAAAATAAAAATAAAAATAAAAATAAAAATAAAAATAAAAATAAAAATAAAAATAAAAATAAAAATAAAAATAAAAATAAAAATAAAAATAAAAATAAAAATAAAAATAAAAATAAAAATAAAAATAAAAATAAAAATAAAAATAAAAATAAAAATAAAAATAAAAATAAAAATAAAAATAAAAATAAAAATAAAAATAAAAATAAAAATAAAAATAAAAATAAAAATAAAAATAAAAATAAAAATAAAAATAAAAATAAAAATAAAAATAAAAATAAAAATAAAAATAAAAATAAAAATAAAAATAAAAATAAAAATAAAAATAAAAATAAAAATAAAAATAAAAATAAAAATAAAAATAAAAATAAAAATAAAAATAAAAATAAAAATAAAAATAAAAATAAAAATAAAAATAAAAATAAAAATAAAAATAAAAATATAAATAAAAATAAAAATAAAAATAAAAATAAAAATAAAAATAAAAATAAAAATAAAAATAAAAATAAAAATAAAAATAACAATAACAATAACAATAACAATAACAATAACAATAACAATAACAATAACAATAACAATAACAATAACAATAACAATAACAATAACAATAAAAATAAAAATAAAAATAAAAATAAAAATAAAAATAAAAATAAAAATAAAAATAAAAATAAAAATAAAAATAAAAATAAAAATAAAAATAAAAATAAAAATAAAAATAAAAATAAAAATAAAAATAAAAATAAAAATAAAAATAAAAATAAAAATAAAAATAAAAATAAAAATAAAAATAAAAATAAAAATAAAAATAAAAATAAAAATAAAAATAAAAATAAAAATAAAAATAAAAATAAAAATAAAAATAAAAATAAAAATAAAAATAAAAATAAAAATAAAAATAAAAATAAAAATAAAAATAAAAATAAAAATAAAAATAAAAATAAAAATAAAAATAAAAATAAAAATAAAAATAAAAATAAAAATAAAAATAAAAATAAAAATAAAAATAAAAATAAAAATAAAAATAAAAATAAAAATAAAAATAAAAATAAAAATAAAAATAAAAATAAAAATAAAAATAAAAATAAAAATAAAAATAAAAATAAAAATAAAAATAAAAATAAAAATAAAAATAAAAATAAAAATAAAAATAAAAATAAAAATAAAAATAAAAATAAAAATAAAAATAAAAATAAAAATAAAAATAAAAATAAAAATAAAAATAAAAATAAAAATAAAAATAAAAATAAAAATAAAAATAAAAATAAAAATAAAAATAAAAATAAAAATAAAAATAAAAATAAAAATAAAAATAAAAATAAAAATAAAAATAAAAATAAAAATAAAAATAAAAATAAAAATAAAAATAAAAATAAAAATAAAAATAAAAATAAAAAGAAAAATAAAAATAAAAATAAAAATAAAAATAAAAATAAAAATAAAAATAAAAATAAAAATAAAAATAAAAATAAAAATAAAAATAAAAATAAAAATAAAAATAAAAATAAAAATAAAAATAAAAATAAAAATAAAAATAAAAATAAAAATAAAAATAAAAATAAAAATAAAAATAAAAATAAAAATAAAAATGAAAATAAAAATAAAAATAAAAATAAAAATAAAAATAAAAATAAAAATAAAAATAAAAATAAAAATAGAAATAAAAATAAAAATAAACATAAAGATATACAAACATATAAACATAAACTTACACGTAAACATTCACATAAACATACACATAAGCATGCACATAAACACACACATAAACATAAATCAAAACAAAAACATAAACATGAACATAAACAGAAACATACACATAAACATAAACATAAACATAAACATAAACATAAACATAAACATAAACATAAACATAAACATAAACATCAACATAAACATAAACATAAACATAAACATAAACATAAACATAAACATAAACATAAACATAAAAATAAACGGGAACATAAACATAAACAGATACAGAAAAATGAAACATAAACAATAAACATACACATAAACATAAACATAAACATAAAGACAGAGCATTAACATTAGCATTAACATTAACATTAATGTTAACGCTAACATTAACATTTATATTACCATTAACATAAGCATTAACATTAACATCATCTGAACTAGTCGTTTATCAAAATAAAATATTATAGAAGGTACCACGCCTCCTTGGCCAAATTTTTAAACTTAAAGGGAGTCACTTGTTTTCAAAATTTATATAAATGATGCAAATTGTATTCTTCTTTCATCAAATATTTTTGAGACAATTCAATTTTATCAAAACATATATAAATATATGAGAGAAGCCACGCCCTTTTGTTCAAATTATTTTTTTTTTGGAGTAAATCATATGTTACTTAATTTTTTATAAAAGAGCAAAATTCTTCTGTTTTATCATTTGTATTTTTCGAGGTAATCCAATTTTAGATTGAAAAAATGTATGGGAGATGCTAGCCTGCTTGGTCAAATTTAGATATTTTTTTTTGAGATAAGTAGCTTGTTATGTAAATTCCAATAAACATGTAACCTTTTTTGCTATATTATCTTAATTTCTCGAGCTAATATAATTCTATAAAAAATATATTGGAGGTTCCATGCTCAAGTCCCTTTATTTCAACTTCCGAAATCTATCCTATTCAAATTCGCATACCAAATTTTGTTCGTCTCAACACTTTAAGTTTTTAAGAAATCCTTTTTTAAAATCTTCAGATGTATGGGAAATAGATCATATAGAACTCATCAATAAAAATAAGTGTGCACAATTTGGTTTCTTGAACCATAGTGAATTGGCAGACGCATGTCTTACACGCGACTCGGAATGTGCGTTCGAAAAAGTGGACGTCATCATGCAAACTTATCAAAACTCTGACCTGTCAAACAAACACATCGAACGATATAGTACAACAACAATAACAATATTACTATCAACAACAGAAATCATTTGGTTGACAGGTGTTTGTCGTAAATTGAATTATAGTATGTAGGTAAGCAGCAAACAAAAATAAAATCAATATCGTGCGCAGAACTTTTATCACAGATGTCGTCCAACGTCGACTGATTGTGTGTGTTACACAATCTGTATGTTTATGATTGGTACACATGGGGTCACATTTGCACACTAGAGAGTACACTGACTTAATGTACGCTAGAGAAAGGGTTCATGATTTTCATAGGGGAAAAAAAAACAAAAAAGATTGAACAAGTAAAAATATTTTTATATTGTATCTGCTAACAGCTGAAATACTCTTTTTGTCTTTAAGTTGTTATTTGATAACAGTTCGTCAAGTGCAAAACATGGCAATACAAGCATTGTATCATTTCGAGATCTACCATTTTCGAGGTTTTTGTCTTCTACCTATCTGAAATTTTCATGAATTCATCACTTTTTTATTTTTATTTTTTGCCACAATCTATTTCCAAACTTTAAAAGAAGTCCTAAATAGCTTCTATAAAACTATTGTATAAACATGTGATTGTTATTAAAATCACATAAGACGCTAATAGAAGTAAAATATAACTAGTTTCTTTAAAGCTTGCCGCTAGCTTAATATAAGTATGTTTAGATTTTTTACATCAGAATGGATATGTCTTTGAAAAAATTATGAAAGTTAAAACAACATTTTTTTTTCTCTAAAGATTCACCGTCACCTTTAACATAATTCACTAATATTTATGATCTTTAATAAAGACACCGACATAAACTGCAAATCGATATGTTGAATATTTTTTAATAAATATTACATCATTCCGATTGAAAACGTACCAATCGACCTCTTAACGATTTTCACACCATAAAAGACACCATAAAAAATATTACCATGTCACCAAACAGCAAGTGTGCAAGAAAAAAAAGATCAAACAAACCTTCCTTAAACATTCCTTTGTGCCAAAAAAAAAATATTCGCTCCTCCATACGTTCTCTAAGGTGACTAAATTTTGTCGTGGCACAATTGTTGTTGTTGCGATTGCTACATCGCTGATATTAATAGTAATAACCGAAAATAATAATAATTTGGCAAATACACCTGTAGGCAAAAACCAAATCCTCTCAAAAAAAAAAAAAAAAAAAAATCACCAAAAAAAAGTAGTACTGGTGCGGCTTAACGTGATGGTGGCTTCAAAAACCATGCAGCAAAAAAAAAACAAGTATTACTTCGCTATGCAAAAAGAGCTGCTGCTGTTGCACGAAAACGAAGGACAAAAAAAAAGATACCAATGAATATACTAACATAGCTGCCAACAACCATAGCAATTTTTTGGCTATTTTTACTCAAAGAATTTTTTTCATGCCAACAGTAACACTTGAGTGGATGGCAAAAATATTGAAACAATAAAAAACCTTCCTTTTTGGGTGCTTCCAACTCAATGTAGTTTGGGTTGTGAAGCACTATTCTCTATCGATATATAATTGAAAGCAACAAAAAACATTCTCAACACCAAACCCTAGTTTATTTCTCATGGCAAAGTTTTTTGGGAGGTGGAGGATCAAAGTTGTGTCGCTTAACTCTTTTGTTGAGTGACTGAAATACGATAAGTTTTTTCTTAAATTGAACTTAAGAGTATCAGATCTATTTTTGTTTTTTGTTAAAAAAATTTAAACACACACCAAAGGTGAGTTAATTTTTCATGAATGAATATAGTGAAAAAATTACAAAATTTAAAGATATTAAGTAACATAAAATATTTTAAAATATACACAAAATATAACATTATAAACAAATATATATTTTAAATATCCATGTATTTTCAAACATATCTCGAAATGTAATGATAATGCAAGTTTTTCATTTTAAGGTACTTACTTGTATGAAGTTTGTCAAATATTTACGTTAATTTCAACAAAAGAACATTTCCGTTTTTATTGTATCGAAATCTAAAAACACATTTTGTTGAGAAAATTTTACTTTTTTTAACTTGATTTGTGATATTTGTTTTGATATTTTTTATCGTTTTTAGAGAAACAAAATAGTTCTGATAATTTATTTTTCATGCTCAACGAAACAAAATATTTTGTAGATTTCTTTGTGCATGTCTGTCAAATGCACTTATGTACAAATTTCAATTATAATCAGATAAGCGGTTTAGGAGTTTCTTGCAATTTTTTAAGACATTTGTACACGTCTTCTGGTGTTTGAGATATAGCAAAAGAAATAGGACTAAAAGTCTAGTCGTACCTAAATATTCCTTCTTACAAATTTTAATGCTCATCGGATAATCAATGTAATAATTTTTAAGAGTTTTTTAGGGATATGTACTACAACGTCCTCTGGTGTTCAAGATATAGCAAAACACATCGCACCTAAAGACTCTTCTTTCCCAAAGCCATGTTGTATATATTAACAAGCTTTTATGCTAGTCGAAAAAACTCATCCAATATCGAAGGATAAATTTTTTGCAATTTTTTAAGTGATTACTGTAACAGTATAAGATTAAAAATTCGATTTGAGATATCCATAGAATACGTTATCAAAATCACGTTTGTAAGTTGAGGCATTCCCATATGACAATTTTCAAGACTTTTATTTGTATTTTTGCAGAATTCAGAATCTGACCTTACAGGAAGCTTCCGGAATACTTAAGGATACACGTAGAAAATCAGCAATGTCCTTAGGGCAGCCTACGGTCGGTTTTAACATAATGTTATAGCTTTTTGTTATAATATTTGCAATTATATTTTTTAAACTTTATAATATAAGTAGCTGAAACCCGGTGCGTTGCAGCCAAGCCCCCTTGTCCAGCGCCCATAAAATAGAATCAGTAAAACTGCATTTGTTAATTGAGGTCAAATACTAATTTCCTAGGCTGTGTGACCATAACTCCAAAATTGTTCGATATCCCAAATTCGGGTTGTATGAGAATTACCACGCCCCCTTTTAGTTGTAAAAGGGGGCGTTGGCCCATAAAATTTTATCAGTGAAACGACACGTGTAAATTGTGGTTGAATACCAAATTCCGAAGCTGTACGATCTGTAAATCCAAAACTATTTGATATCCCAAATTTGAGTTGAATGGGAGGTGGGTGTGGCAACATTTATATATGTAGTGACCGCCACTTGAACCCTTTTCCCCTCTACCAAGTCTTATTATCAAAATGTAAACATCTCAGGAATAAAAAAGATTTCTAAAAGTGGGCGCAGATATAGTGCGATCACGCCTATTTCTTGCAAAACTATCGACGATAAGCATACGATTTAAATTACCAAATTTTAGTATAATATACTCAAAACCGTATGATATAAAGACGTTCTATTGATTTGTGGGCGATAAAAGTGGGTGTGGCAACATTTATGTTTAGTGCCCGTAACTTGGAGCATCTACATATCACGTTTTACCATCAAAGCGTGTACAACTCAGGAATTAGCATGAGTTTAAAAAAACCGGGCGTATTGTGACCACGCCCATTTTTTGTACAGTTGTTAACATTTACCATCTAAACAAAATTACTAAATTTTAGTTTTTTACGATCAAAACCATCTGATATATAGAATTTTTTTATTTGTGGGCGATAGGGCAAATTTGGGTTGTATGGGCGGTACCACGCCCCCTTGTCTAACCAACACCAAACACAAAAAAAAACCAGATACACTCTCAAGATATTGTTTCAGTTTCCCTGAAAATTTCGTAAAGAACGATTTAGCGGATTTGGAGTCTATATGTGTTACTCACACATGCCCACAAACAAAGAATACCAGCTTACCAGAGGTTACGAAGAGGAGTTGCAGCGCGATAACGCCTCTTCAAAGTCCAGAGAGCAAGAGAGTCAAGATAGCTCCTGGAAGTAACAGTAGGTCAGAGCCTGGGGCTAAGCTACCCGAGCCAGAACCACAGAAAAAGAAGACCAGCTAGGCCAGCATAACCAAAGGCATCCAAATAGCGGTAAAAAAGGAGTAAATGATATGCTCAGCAGATGGATATGCCAAATGCTTAGCACTTGAACTGCAGAAACAAAAGTGGGCACCACCACGATAAGAATTAAAACAACAAAAGGCTGCCCACAAGGCGGAGTCCTTTGTCCACTGTTGTAGAGTCTTGTTGTGGACAAACTATTATCGAAGCTAATCGAGAATGGCATAAAATGTCAGGGTTACGCAGACGACATCGCCTTAATAGCGAGAGGGAAGTTCGAGGATGCTCTCTGTAACCTAATACAGAGAGGACTGTCAGTTACAAAGGAATGGTGCAATACAGTGGGATTAAATATCAACCCAGCGAAAACTACCATAGTATCTTTTATTAACAAAAGAAGCCTGCCAAATCTCCGAACTATGAGAATGGATGGCACGGAAATTCCCTTCAAAGGAGAAGAAATGTACCTAGGACTCACACTAGACTCGAAGCTTCTCTGGAGAAGACATGCAGAGGAAATTATAAACAAAGCAACGCGCGCACTCATGGCATGTAGGAACCTGGCGGGAAAAAGGTTGGGTTGTAACCCAACAATTCTTCGCTGGATCTACACCATGTTGGTGAGACCCATCCTCACCTACGGTGCAATAGCATGGGCTGAAAAAACCAAGCTTACCACAATGAGGAATTTGCTAACAAAAGTGCAGAGACTGGCCTGCGCATGCATCACAGGTGCCATGAGGACCTTCCCTATAGCAGTACTAGAAGTAATTCTGGACCTAACGCCCTTACACCTTGACATAGAGGGAGTAGCTAAGCGAACTCTGCTATGCATTGCTAAAGAGGGGACAGGTTGAGGCAAAACTATCAGCAGCAGAGAGAAGGAGGATATTGCAAAGCACACCCCCTACATCGATCTACCAAGAGACGATATAGTAAAAAGGTACAACTTCGAAAAACACTTCGAAATTAAGCTTAGTACCAAGAAAGAGTGGCACAACGAGATAATATTGCAAGTCAAGAAACCACACAGCATATCATGGCATACGGTTGGCTCCGAAACACTGGAAGGTATAGGCGCAAGGGTGTACGGGCCAAGAACCAAGCACTTTGAACCTATGGAGACAACACCCAGTATCTTCCAAGCGGAAACAGCTATGTGCACAATTCAACCTGGACCGGAAATACAAAGGCCAGGATATAATTGTGATGTCAGCCAGCCAAGCAGAAAGTATGTAAAGCATTAGTTTCCTGTGCAATATCATCGAGAATAACATGGGGTGCCTAACAAAACTCAATGAACTAGGCAAGAATAAAACTGTTACTATACTCTGGGTCCCAGGAGACACAAAGGAATACAAGGTAACGAAGAAGCCGATGGCTTAGCGCGAAGGGGTGCAGCCACAAAATTTATGTGACCAGAACCATTCTGCGGATTGGGCACACATTCTATAAAAATAGAAATAAGAAGGGAAAAGAGGCACAAACGTTCAAAACTTTGGAAATGCCTCCCAAAGCTAAGACAATCCAAATTGCTCCTCAGAGATTTTAGCACTCGGAGAGCAAAATTGTGCATTAGCTTAGGTAAACCAAATCTAAGAATTCTAATGGGGTTTCTTATAGGACACTGCAAACGTAAATATCACCTAATGAAATTGGGCATAGAAACCGATAGTAACTGTCGTTTCTGTGAAGAAGCAGAGGAGACTCCAATACACTTACTTACAAACTGCGACGCCGTAGCTCGCAGACGTAAGCTTGCACTGGGGAACTATGAGCTGCGTCTAGAGCCTATTTCATTCCTTGAACCTTAGAATATTCTCAAATTCATTAGAGGAATAGACCTGGATGAAATTCTGTAATCCGCCAACGCAGCGGAGCTTTGAGAAGGAGTTACAATAGATCTCATTCAGGTTGCAGTACGCATCTCCATTATACAACATCAACATTAACATTATGTACATCTATTTTTATACCCATCTACTTTTATACTGCATACTCCTTATTCTTGATCAGCATCACCTCCCGAGTCGATTTAACCATGTCCGTCTGTCTTAACCCGCCAGAGGACCTTCGGGGAATCTGCCTGTCCCAAGCCAGGAATAAAAGAGGTGAGGGTTAGTTATTGGATGGGCAGTTCATGGGGCACGGCCCATGAACTCATCTCATAATGAGTTCATTCTTGAGGTACGGCTCTTGAATGTTCATCTGATAACTGTAATAGAAAAAGGTTTACCTTGAGCCTTGGTTGTTGGTTGCCAAATTCTTGGAGAAAACATGGTTTTGATATTAAGTTATCATAACACCGTCATCTGTAATATGCTTTCTATGGACGATCAATCCAACATAACTTGAAGAGCGGGGACAGTCATCCATCAATGATGAGGAGACCTGATCTATCGTTGTTCTGCAGACCTATCTTAGAATAAAGGTTATTATGTAGGAAACATTTAATCTTCGGACGTTGTATAAGCCAATTGGTATACAACGGCTCATGCTTCTTAGTTTTCTGAAAAAGGCTTTTAATTAAGTCTTAATTAGGATAACGACGTTGCATAAGTAGGATTGAGGTTTACCCGGTTTTACTGAGAAACCTATGGTTATTTTTTAACCTAGTCATGTACAATTCGAGTGGCTGAAGGTGTCACAGTCAAATATAAATGTTCTAAGAACTTTTGGTCTGTAAGACGGGATGTTGAAGAGCCTTGTCAGGTGGAGCCTTGAGCCCAGGAATTGACTGTCGTTTGGGTTAGGCCCACGTGGGGTATCACAGCGCTCTGGCTGTGGTTAGGCCAGAAAGTCCGGTGTGAGTTACACTTAAGTTGAACTCGGGCTGGTGATTCCCTTAAATTACTAAGAGAATGATGGTAGATTGAATCTCGCTAATTTCAAACAGTAAATGTTAGGAAGGTAAGCAACTACCGGATCAATATACTGTTACCTTTGGAATTTGAGTACAGGCGTCGGGGAAACCTAAATAGTCTGAGTTGTGTCCACTGAGATTGAGGAACCTGATAATATGATGACGGGCCAATGTAGTTGCCGCCTTAGTCTTCGTGTCAAGGAGTGATGACCCTTGATACGACGTGGATGATTATTGCGGCTAAAAAAGTAATGCGTTATATTATTGGTATTGATTACCGAGATAGCCCAAGGTTATTAAAATAACCAAGTCATGTATAAATTCAAGTAGCTGAAAGTGCCACGGTCATGAATTGCGTCAATCTGACGACAAAAGAAAGGGGTTCTGTTGCATGTTGTTGGGGGAACCTTTCAAAGTGGTCTTTCTTGAATTCCGAAGGGGCGTTGGCCGACGCTTCATATTTGTCCCAAGCTTTGGAGCACCGTTGAATTAAGCCTTCGCGGCAGGGGTCAACGTTAAAAACATAGTGGCTTTCTGTCCGTCTGTCTGTCTGTTTGTCCTTGATCACGATAGCAGCTGTAATTTTAGAGCTATAGTAATAAAATTAAATATATAAACTTTTTATTTGAAAAAATTAAGTACAAGTTCGAAAAGTCAAATCGAATGAAAACTAGGACTGCCTCCTATACAAAATGACTTTGCCAAAACAGTAAAATCTCTTTAAACTCCACAAAAATTAATCTAATGACTTCAAATTTTGCATACAAGCTTTAGCCTTTAACACGCAGTTTGAGTTTGTAGTAGTAGTAGTTTTTCAAAATCGAATGAAAACCACGCCTACCTTCCATACAAAGTGACTTTATGAAAACTGTAAAATCTCCTTAAAGTCCACAAAAATTAGTACAATGTCTTAAAATTTTGCAAATTAGTTTTGCTAAACAAAAATAAACTGAAAATTCTGCCCATCTCCCATACAAAATGACGTCAACCTAACAGTAAAACCTTTAAAAATTCCAAAAAAATTAATGTTTAAACTTATTATTGTTTAGAGAAGCTCTAATAAATAAAAAGGACTCTGAGATCCAAATGTTTGGATTATAACCACGCCATATAAAAGTGACATCATTCAAATAAAAAAACATCCAAGACTTCTAATAAACTAAAATACGGCCGTGGGGTATTTTAACTTCGGTCCAGTCGAATATAATTCCTAACTAGTTATAAGGTATCTATATATAGATATAGTGGCGGCCGTAGCCTAGTGAGTAGAGTGCGTGGCTCCTAAGCTAAAGAACCGCGGTAGCCCGGGTTCAATTCCAGCTCAGACAGAAAGTATTTTTCAATTGAAATAATTTTTCTGTTCGGTCGTCACCTCTCTGCAGACAATGGCAAACTTCAGAGAGTAAAAATTGCCATGTAAAGCTTCTGGAGAACATAAGCCGTTCGGAGTCGGCATAAAACACGTAGGTCCAGTTCTTGGTCATTTGTGATCAAACATTTAATAACAATCACAACACAATTGATCAATAGAAGCTAGGTCAAAGTCCTTCCAAGGGCTGAAATGGCCAGTTTATTTTAATTTATTTATATATAGATTTCCAAAACTCTGGAATATCAGAAGTTTTGAAAAATCTTATTTTCCTATGAATATATTAAATATTCTCTTTTAAAATAACTTTAGTATCATAAGACTAAATTGGAAATAAAGAAACCGGTCTTATTCTTTAGCATTTCACTTTCATACTAAAAACTGATGTAAAAAGCGTGAGTGTAATAAAAAATTTTACTGCCGAAATACCTTTTAATATTATAAAGTTCTATTTATATCATTATTTTATACTTTTCTCAAGCTTATACGATGAAGATATTAAAACAATAAAAAATCAATTTGGGCATTCTTGTCGTCAAATTCTAGTTTGCCGAATGCGGATCAACATTTGTATACGGGTTAGTGAGCTAATGAATATTCATGCCTGCATAACTTCTGGACTTGAAAAATATTTGATTATTTGCTTAATTAGGAGAACAATGACGAGATATACTGATATTAAATTAGTTATGATTTAAAAATTTATTTCTATAAACAAAAGTCGAAACATCAATATATTTATTTTAAATAATAGTTAGTTAATTGTTTAAATGAAATGGGCTTGACGAAAGTCTGCAACGAACTTGCCTTAAGTTAAAGATATTTGAGTTTTAAAAATTTTGAGTTATTAACTAAAGGGTATTTTTTAGCTGCATAAAAACTTTAAATTATAATAAAAGACAGAAATTTTATTGGAATGCATTTTTATTATTATACTTTGGTAGATTATTTTATGGCATTTAGTTTTTAAATATGATTTAGCTGATTAATTTTTGGAAAAAAAAAATCAGTCAGCATGGCTTGATAGCGCTCGCCATTCACCGCAACGGTAGCTCCTTCCTCATTTCGAAAGAAATAAGGACCGATGATGCCGCCAGCGTGTAAACCGCACCAACAGTCAATTTTAATGGATGGAATGGTGATTCGTTAACTGTTTTTGAATAGAGAAGACTAAAATTAGTGCGAAAACGATCAATAAATGCACGAATTGCTTGCTCACTAGGACGATTATGCTGACTGCAAAATGGACGAAGGCTATATGAGCTTCGCGAACAGATTTATTTTTCAAAGTAAATTCCCACAATTTCGAAGTGTTTTTCTAGCTTTAAGTAATTCATAATGAATTGTAAAACCTTACTAAACAGAAATGTCAACACAATATGGCATTTTCAACTGTCAAACCATAGACAATAACTATCAAAACTTCTCATGCCGCTAAAAAAACACTTTTCATATACACTTGTAAACAAATACACGAAACTCTGTGCAACATTTTGAAAAACTTTTTTTATATACCTACTTAATTTAGGGTAGAAAAATTCGAAAATAATATTTTCACCGAAAATTTTTTTCATATAATAATTTTATATAACAAATAATTCGTCATCTAAATATTTATATTGAAAGTTATCCTAAAAAGGACCTAATTTTGTTTTTAAGTTATGACTTATTTAATGACGAAAAGAAAAGATTGAAATCCAGTTTGAAGGGTTAGAAAGGTAGTTGATTTAGATGTACTGAAGACAACATCATAAAATGTGCAGAATAAAAAGTTTTTGTGAAGATGTGTTTTTTGGCAAAAAGATAAAATTTGTCCTAAAAGACCGCTTTTATTTCACTAATTTTAAATTTTTTAAGATACAAAATTAAGAAGAAACACAAAAATATTAATTTTGAATGCTTTTTTCATTGGTTTTATTGGAAAATATTTCGGAAATTTAATTTGAAATACAGAACTTAGTCGTCAAGTCGAAGTCACAGTTGTTGAAAGTAAAAATTGACTTGTCGCATTTCATGTGTGCCATATCTTTGCAGTAGTCTACTTTAGGAAATGCATGACATATTTGATGATATGCAAAAATTGTTCCCAAACGTGGTAATCAGCACAATTAGCTTGTAGCAACGTAGTGTTTTAGGTATTTTAATACAAAAAATTCCGGACAAAATATGGTAGAACAATAAAAAGTTTAATATTTTTGTACTTAAGAGAAAGAAGTTTTGTAAATTCTTCTTATTCTACACAGAAAATAAAAAAATTGATTTATTACCTAAACTTGATTAGGTAAACTGAAATTTTCTACTTCACCTAATATTTTTGGCAACTTTTCTACTTGCACAGTTAATAAAACAATCATGCATTAGGTTTTTTACCTAATTAAAAACTGTAAATTCGACTGAAATTTTTTTTAGAAAATAAACAAATTTTTTATATATTTTACCCAATGCAAGTTGTTGAGTTCGTACTTGTTCACTTGTCATATACTTGTTTATAAAAACAAAAAATTTATTTTGAAATTTTCTTAAATCATTCAATCATTCTTCAACAATCATTTTTTCAAATAATTTCGAGCGTTTCATTAAAAAACAAACATACTAAAAAAACATATTAAACATACATCTATCGGATTAATCAAATTTTATTCCCTTATACTACTGGCAATGAAGGGGGACCAAATAATTATTCTGCCAACAAACAACGTTTGCTCCCAGATTCTGAAGCTCCTTTTGGATTGGGGGCTGGAGGAGCTTATTCCTGACTTCACAGGTATTTATACTAAAATAATTTCAGCGAAATGTCGCTAACAATACCTTTTTTTATATGGGGATTTTATTTAGCCATGTCCGTCTGTTCGTCTGTCTGTTTGTGATCACGAAAACAGGCGTAATGTTACAGTTATTTTAACGAAATTCAAAATATGTTTGTATAAGTTTTTCATTCAAAACTAAAGATCAAGTTCGAAAATGAGCCAAATCGTATGAAAACTAAGCCTTCCAAATTGACTTTACCAAATGGGTAAAATTTCTTTAAATGTCACTTGAATTAATACAATGGCTTAAAATTTTTGAAATTAGTTTAATGTTTGGACTTTATCCACTATCCACTTAATGTTTGGATTTTAAAAAAGGACCGAAAATTTTGTCCAAAATTTTTTTAAATTTAATTTTCATTAAATTTTTAGTAAAAATGGTTATGAGTAATGCTACCAACTCATGTTATTAAAAAATAAGTATATTTGCTTCTTAGAACACTGAAAAGTAAGTATTAGTAAGTATTATTTTTTAAAATAAGTATAAGTAAGTATTTTACCTTAGAAAAATAAATTGAATGTTTTTTTGATACAATTTACTAATTTATGTTAAAATCAATAGAACCCACAATATTCTTTAAATATTGTCACACTCTCTTTTTGTTTTGCTTAAAAAGTTTTGTGTATGCAATCTATCTAAAACCAAAAAGTCGTCAGATAAAAAAAAATCAAAATATTAATTTTATATATTTGAAATTCATATATATTTCTAATACAAAAAATAGTTTAAAAACAAACAAAAGCATAACAAAAAATTAAAAGTTATTAAAGTAGTTAAATAAAAAAAAAATAAAAAAATCACATTGAAATGTATACTGAGACCAAAGAAAAGTTATCATTATTCGCTCTCACTGTCACTGAATTGAAGCGCTACATTAATTTGTTTTTTTCTTTTTGCTTGAAATCGTATTTGTCTTGGCTGTAAATTTTATTTAAGGGTGAAGTCTAATTGGTCACCTTCGAAAGTTTTTTCTTTTTTTTTACAATTTTTCGAATGTATATGTATCTAAGAATATTGTATTAAATTTTTATGAAAATCCGAGCAGTATAAGTAATTTTTTCAACCTAAAACTTTCTCTACCTGAACTCATGTTAGAACGCATTTAAAAAACTTTAAGAGTGTTTTTCTCAAAACTACGTTTTCACGGACGCCCCACACTATTTCTCCTGTGGGCTGATCCTTCTGAAATTTTAACCACATATTTAACACAAAACTACTTACAAAATAGACTGTAATCGTGATAAAAAATTTATGTTTACTATATTTTTTTACAAATAACTGCGAAAAAATAATTTTTTCATTTTTTTGGGTTTTGTTACTTAAAGTTAACAACAATTGCTAAAAGTTAATATTAATAGTCTATGTTAATTAATTTTTTATGATCTATTGAATAATTACATGAATTAAGATTGTGAGCTTTAGATCAAGTGAGTTTTCAAGAAGGCAACAACAACAACAACAACTCTGTATAGAGTCAATCACTTAGCTGACTAGACAGTCTGTTTCGGAAATCGCTACATATTCCTCATCAGTAGTCTTTGAGTGATTAAGCTGTGATCAACTCACTGTTTAAACTAGCATATAAATGGGCAGATCCTCTAATTCATTCTTATGAATTGTATGGCTGCTAATCATATGACACTTCAAAGCAGGAGGCCATTTTTAGATCACCGCCATCAACTCTATCAAGGGTTGCCATCTGTTCTAGTTGCTTCTTCATTTATTTCAATATTCATTGGTGTTCGATTGTTTGTCGAAATGCACCATAGAAATGAAACGAGTTTTTGCTTCGCCAGAAGCTAGTGTTCTAACTGAAAGGTGGCTACTTTCACAACCAAATGTTCAATTACACATGACTTTGACCGAAAAATCGATCAATTATTAGAGTATTTAATTAATTTGACATTAATTAAACTTATTTGGCCGTGCTCTGCCATATTTAAGTTAATTAATTTTTTATGATCTATTGAATAATTACATGAATTAAGATTGTGAGCTTTAGATCAAGTGAGTTTTCAAGAAGGCAACAACAACAACAACAACTCTGTATAGAGTCAATCACTTAGCTGACTAGACAGTCTGTTTCGGAAATCGCTACATATTCCTCATCAGTAGTCTTTGAGTGATTAAGCTGTGATCAACTCACTGTTTAAACTAGCATATAAATGGGCAGATCCTCTAATTCATTCTTATGAATTGTATGGCTGCTAATCATATGACACTTCAAAGCAGGAGGCCATTTTTAGATCACCGCCATCAACTCTATCAAGGGTTGCCATCTGTTCTAGTTGCTTCTTCATTTATTTCAATATTCATTGGTGTTCGATTGTTTGTCGAAATGCACCATAGAAATGAAACGAGTTTTTGCTTCGCCAGAAGCTAGTGTTCTAACTGAAAGGTGGCTACTTTCACAACCAAATGTTCAATTACACATGATTTTGACCGAAAAATCGATCAATTATTAGATTATTTAATTAATTTGACATTAATTAAACTTATTTGGCCGTGCTCTGCCATATTTAAGTTAATTAATTTTTTATGATCTATTGAATAATTACATGAATTAAGATTGTGAGCTTTAGATCAAGTGAGTTTTCAAGAAGGCAAAAACAACAACAACAACTCTGTATAGAGTCAATCACTTAGCTGACTAGACAGTCTGTTTCGGAAATCGCTACATATTCCTCATCAGTAGTCTTTGAGTGATTAAGCTGTGATCAACTCACTGTTTAAACTAGCATATAAATGGGCAGATCCTCTAATTCATTCTTATGAATTGTATGGCTGCTAATCATATGACACTTCAAAGCAGGAGGCCATTTTTAGATCACCGCCATCAACTCTATCAAGGGTTGCCATCTGTTCTAGTTGCTTCTTCATTTATTTCAATATTCATTGGTGTTCGATTGTTTGTCGAAATGCACCATAGAAATGAAACGAGTTTTTGCTTCGCCAGAAGCTAGTGTTCTAACTGAAAGGTGGCTACTTTCACAACCAAATGTTCAATTACACATGACTTTGACCGAAAAATCGATCAATTATTAGAGTATTTAATTAATTTGACATTAATTAAACTTATTTGGCCGTGCTCTGCCATATTTAAGTTAATTAATTTTTTATGATCTATTGAATAATTACATGAATTAAGATTGTGAGCTTTAGATCAAGTGAGTTTTCAAGAAGGCAACAACAACAACAACAACTCTGTATAGAGTCAATCACTTAGCTGACTAGACAGTCTGTTTCGGAAATCGCTACATATTCCTCATCAGTAGTCTTTGAGTGATTAAGCTGTGATCAACTCACTGTTTAAACTAGCATATAAATGGGCAGATCCTCTAATTCATTCTTATGAATTGTATGGCTGCTAATCATATGACACTTCAAAGCAGGAGGCCATTTTTAGATCACCGCCATCAACTCTATCAAGGGTTGCCATCTGTTCTAGTTGCTTCTTCATTTATTTCAATATTCATTGGTGTTCGATTGTTTGTCGAAATGCACCATAGAAATGAAACGAGTTTTTGCTTCGCCAGAAGCTAGTGTTCTAACTGAAAGGTGGCTACTTTCACAACCAAATGTTCAATTACACATGATTTTGACCGAAAAATCGATCAATTATTAGATTATTTAATTAATTTGACATTAATTAAACTTATTTGGCCGTGCTCTGCCATATTTAAGTTAATTAATTTTTTATGATCTATTGAATAATTACATGAATTAAGATTGTGAGCTTTAGATCAAGTGAGTTTTCAAGAAGGCAACAACAACAACAACAACTCTGTATAGAGTCAATCACTTAGCTGACTAGACAGTCTGTTTCGGAAATCGCTACATATTCCTCATCAGTAGTCTTTGAGTGATTAAGCTGTGATCAACTCACTGTTTAAACTAGCATATAAATGGGCAGATCCTCTAATTCATTCTTATGAATTGTATGGCTGCTAATCATATGACACTTCAAAGCAGGAGGCCATTTTTAGATCACCGCCATCAACTCTATCAAGGGTTGCCATCTGTTCTAGTTGCTTCTTCATTTATTTCAATATTCATTGGTGTTCGATTGTTTGTCGAAATGCACCATAGAAATGAAACGAGTTTTTGCTTCGCCAGAAGCTAGTGTTCTAACTGAAAGGTGGCTACTTTCACAACCAAATGTTCAATTACACATGACTTTGACCGAAAAATCGATCAATTATTAGATTATTTAATTAATTTGACATTAATTAAACTTATTTGGCCGTGCTCTGCCATATTTAAGTTAATTAATTTTTTATGATCTATTGAATAATTACATGAATTAAGATTGTGAGCTTTAGATCAAGTGAGTTTTCAAGAAGGCAACAACAACAACAACAACTCTGTATAGAGTCAATCACTTAGCTGACTAGACAGTCTGTTTCGGAAATCGCTACATATTCCTCATCAGTAGTCTTTGAGTGATTAAGCTGTGATCAACTCACTGTTTAAACTAGCATATAAATGGGCAGATCCTCTAATTCATTCTTATGAATTGTATGGCTGCTAATCATATGACACTTCAAAGCAGGAGGCCATTTTTAGATCACCGCCATCAACTCTATCAAGGGTTGCCATCTGTTCTAGTTGCTTCTTCATTTATTTCAATATTCATTGGTGTTCGATTGTTTGTCGAAATGCACCATAGAAATGAAACGAGTTTTTGCTTCGCCAGAAGCTAGTGTTCTAACTGAAAGGTGGCTACTTTCACAACCAAATGTTCAATTACACATGACTTTGACCGAAAAATCGATCAATTATTAGAGTATTTAATTAATTTGACATTAATTAAACTTATTTGGCCGTGCTCTGCCATATTTAAGTTAATTAATTTTTTATGATCTATTGAATAATTACATGAATTAAGATTGTGAGCTTTAGATCAAGTGAGTTTTCAAGAAGGCAACAACAACAACAACAACTCTGTATAGAGTCAATCACTTAGCTGACTAGACAGTCTGTTTCGGAAATCGCTACATATTCCTCATCAGTAGTAGATTGACTCTATACAGAGTTGTTGTTGTTGTTGTTGCCTTCTTGAAAACTCACTTGATCTAAAGCTCACAATCTTAATTCATGTAATTATTCAATAGATCATAAAAAATTAATTAACTTAAATATGGCAGAGCACGGCCAAATAAGTTTAATTAATGTCAAATTAATTAAATAATCTAATAATTGATCGATTTTTCGGTCAAAGTCATGTGTAATTGAACATTTGGTTGTGAAAGTAGCCACCTTTCAGTTAGAACACTAGCTTCTGGCGAAGCAAAAACTCGTTTCATTTCTATGGTGCATTTCGACAAACAATCGAACACCAATGAATATTGAAATAAATGAAGAAGCAACTAGAACAGATGGCAACCCTTGATAGAGTTGATGGCGGTGATCTAAAAATGGCCTCCTGCTTTGAAGTGTCATATGATTAGCAGCCATACAATTCATAAGAATGAATTAGAGGATCTGCCCATTTATATGCTAGTTTAAACAGTGAGTTGATCACAGCTTAATCACTCAAAGACTACTGATGAGGAATATGTAGCGATTTCCGAAACAGACTGTCTAGTCAGCTAAGTGATTGACTCTATACAGAGTTGTTGTTGTTGTTGTTGCCTTCTTGAAAACTCACTTGATCTAAAGCTCACAATCTTAATTCATGTAATTATTCAATAGATCATAAAAAATTAATTAACTTAAATATGGCAGAGCACGGCCAAATAAGTTTAATTAATGTCAAATTAATTAAATAATCTAATAATTGGTCGATTTTTCGGTCAAAGTCATGTGTAATTGAACATTTGGTTGTGAAAGTAGCCACCTTTCAGTTAGAACACTAGCTTCTGGCGAAGCAAAAACTCGTTTCATTTCTATGGTGCATTTCGACAAACAATCGAACACCAATGAATATTGAAATAAATGAAGAAGCAACTAGAACAGATGGCAACCCTTGATAGAGTTGATGGCGGTGATCTAAAAATGGCCTCCTGCTTTGAAGTGTCATATGATTAGCAGCCATACAATTCATAAGAATGAATTAGAGGATCTGCCCATTTATATGCTAGTTTAAACAGTGAGTTGATCACAGCTTAATCACTCAAAGACTACTGATGAGGAATATGTAGCGATTTCCGAAACAGACTGTCTAGTCAGCTAAGTGATTGACTCTATACAGAGTTGTTGTTGTTGTTGTTGCCTTCTTGAAAACTCACTTGATCTAAAGCTCACAATCTTAATTCATGTAATTATTCAATAGATCATAAAAAATTAATTAACTTAAATATGGCAGAGCACGGCCAAATAAGTTTAATTAATGTCAAATTAATTAAATACTCTAATAATTGATCGATTTTTCGGTCAAAGTCATGTGTAATTGAACATTTGGTTGTGAAAGTAGCCACCTTTCAGTTAGAACACTAGCTTCTGGCGAAGCAAAAACTCGTTTCATTTCTATGGTGCATTTCGACAAACAATCGAACACCAATGAATATTGAAATAAATGAAGAAGCAACTAGAACAGATGGCAACCCTTGATAGAGTTGATGGCGGTGATCTAAAAATGGCCTCCTGCTTTGAAGTGTCATATGATTAGCAGCCATACAATTCATAAGAATGAATTAGAGGATCTGCCCATTTATATGCTAGTTTAAACAGTGAGTTGATCACAGCTTAATCACTCAAAGACTACTGATGAGGAATATGTAGCGATTTCCGAAACAGACTGTCTAGTCAGCTAAGTGATTGACTCTATACAGAGTTGTTGTTGTTGTTGTTGCCTTCTTGAAAACTCACTTGATCTAAAGCTCACAATCTTAATTCATGTAATTATTCAATAGATCATAAAAAATTAATTAACTTAAATATGGCAGAGCACGGCCAAATAAGTTTAATTAATGTCAAATTAATTAAATAATCTAATAATTGGTCGATTTTTCGGTCAAAGTCATGTGTAATTGAACATTTGGTTGTGAAAGTAGCCACCTTTCAGTTAGAACACTAGCTTCTGGCGAAGCAAAAACTCGTTTCATTTCTATGGTGCATTTCGACAAACAATCGAACACCAATGAATATTGAAATAAATGAAGAAGCAACTAGAACAGATGGCAACCCTTGATAGAGTTGATGGCGGTGATCTAAAAATGGCCTCCTGCTTTGAAGTGTCATATGATTAGCAGCCATACAATTCATAAGAATGAATTAGAGGATCTGCCCATTTATATGCTAGTTTAAACAGTGAGTTGATCACAGCTTAATCACTCAAAGACTACTGATGAGGAATATGTAGCGATTTCCGAAACAGACTGTCTAGTCAGCTAAGTGATTGACTCTATACAGAGTTGTTGTTGTTGTTGTTGCCTTCTTGAAAACTCACTTGATCTAAAGCTCACAATCTTAATTCATGTAATTAATAGTCTATTTTATAGTCCTTGTCCTATTGAATCTAAAACACTTCGGTTTTTTGTTTCAGATAAACATATGCCGAGATATCGTGTGGGAGCCGACCTGCCTCCAAATTATTAAAAAACATTAATAAAATTTTTTATTGCTATAAATTTAGGCTTCATTTATCATTCCTAACAACTTATATGAACATATCTTTCATAGCAAGCTCACGAGAAATTCCCAAAAATAGCCTATTTTTTAGCCGACGAACTAGAGTACATCCTTTATATTTAAGGTCTTGTCTTAAAAAAATTGTAAAATTCGACACAGCTGTATTCAATATTATTTTTTAAAAATAAAATTGACTCCAGAGTCTGTATTTTTACCGCTGTTGGTTACAATTTTCAAACTTTTTCCGCTTTTGCAAATAAAAACGTTTAACCGGAGCTGAAAGTTAAGCATAATTAAGTATAAATCTTAAAAGTAAGTATACTTATAAGTATGGAGTTTTAGTAAGTATATGAAGCTGAAAATAAGTATGATACTTACAAAGTAAGTATAGTTGGTAACATTAGTTATGAGTAATCATGGTATTCACTTACACTTTGAACGTCGACGTAAGCCAGGTGACCAGACTGATATGTCGTTTATTATCCTAAGCTGCGTGATGGTTTCACGTGATATCGAATAGCTTAGGAGTTATAGGTTGCAAAGCCTCGGAATTCGTTATTCGAAAACAATTTTCACGTGACGTTTTATTGATAACATTTTATGGGTGTTAGACAAGGGGGCGTGGCACCTTACACACAACCCAAATTTGCGATATCGAATAGGTTTGAAGTTATAGGCCGTATAACTTCGGAATTCGGCATTCGACCACAATTTACACATGCAGTTTCACTGATAATATTTTATGGGCGTTTGGCAACGGGGGCGTGCCAGCAGCGCGCCAGGTTTCAGCTAATATTTTATAAAAATATATGTTTTTCGGATTTTAATGTTTTTCTGCAGTTCATAGCAATTGTATATCTTGACATGAAATCATGACACATTATTTAATAATTAAGAATAAACAGCCATTTGTTTAAATCTTTTTTTTAATGGTTTTTGTGTTGTGTCGGTAATCACGAGACGTTTACTTTTTCCCCCGTTTAATAATAAAATGTTAGTAATAACTTATCAATATTTTTTATTTATTATGTAGGCCTTTTGGAAAAACTTCGTACGGGAGCTATTTAATATTTACTTATAAAGGGTGATCTTTTAAGAGCTTGATAATTTTTTTTTTAAAAAAAACGCATAAAATTTGCAAAATCTCATCGGTTCTTTATTTGAAATGTTAGATTGGTCCATGACATTTACTTTTTGAAGATAATTTCATTTAAATGTTGACCGCGGCTGCGTCTTAGGTGGTCCATTCGGAAAGTCCAATTTTGGGCAACTTTTTCGAGCATTTCGGCCGGAATAGCCCGAATTTCTTCGGAAATGTTGTCTTCCAAAGCTGGAATAGTTGCTGGCTTATTTCTGTAGACTTTAGACTTGACGTAACCCCACAAAAAATAGTCTAAAGGCGTCAAATCGCATGATCTTGGTGGCCAACTTACCGGTCCATTTCTTGAGATTAATTGTTCTCCGAAGTTTTCCCTCAAAATGGCCATAGAATCGCGAGCTGTGTGGCATGTAGCGCCATCTTGTTGAAACCACATGTCAACCAAGTTCAGTTCTTCCATTTTTGGCAACAAAAAGTTTGTTAGCATCAAACGATAGCGATCGCCATTCACCGTAACGTTGCGTCCAACAGCATCTTTGAAAAAATACGGTCCAATGATTCCACCAGCGTACAAACCACACCAAACAGTGCATTTTTCGGGATGCATGGCCAGTTCTTGAACGGCTTCTGGTTGCTCTTCACTCCAAATGCGGCAATTTTGCTTATTTACGTAGCCATTCAACCAGAAATGAGCCTCATCGCTGAACAAAATTTGTCGATAAAAAAGCGGATTTTCTGCCAACTTTTCTAGGGCCCATTCACTGAAAATTCGACGTTGTGGCAGATCGTTCGGCTTCAGTTCTTGCACGAGCTGTATTTTATACGGTTTTACACCAAGATCTTTGCGTAAAACCTTCCATGTGGTCGAATAACACAAACCCAATTGCTGCGAACGGCGACGAATCGACATTTCACGGTCTTCAGCAACACTCTCAGAAACAGACGCAATATTCTCTTCTGTACGCACTGTACGCATTCGTGTGGTTGGTTTAATGTCCAATAAAGTAAACTGAGTGCGAAACTTGGTCACAATCGCATTAATTGTTTGCTCACTTGGTCGATTATGTAGACCATAAATCGGACGTAAAGCGCGAAACACATTTCGAACCGAACACTGATTTTGGTAATAAAATTCAATGATTTGCAAGCGTTGCTCGTTAGTAAGTCTATTCATGATGAAATGTCAAAGCATACTGAGCATCTTTCTCTTTGACACCATGTCTGAAATCCCACGTGATCTGTCAAATACTAATGCATGAAAATCATAACCTCAAAAAAATCACCCTTTATATGTTCTAACTAGTTTTATACAAATTTATTGTTATAAGTTAAAGTTAGTTTTTGAAGTTTCCACTTTTTCGAATTTTTTTTAACAGCTAAACATATATATATTGAGGTAATGAGAAATTTAACGCACGATGATATAAACGCACTGATTCCACTAGAGCGTTTCGGGCTTAGAATTTTGTTTCGGACAAAACTATTTAAATGGAAACTTGAAAACGTAAATTATTTTAGTTTAAATAAATATAGTTATTTTCCTTATAATTTACTTTCAAAGGGTATTAAGCCAGTGGTTAAAAGTTTTTTGAATAACTCTTTAAGTTCATTTAAGCCAGATGGTGAAAATAATCCTGGAAATACCAAGAAGTGTCCGATATGGTTTGTATTCACTATTTTACATAATTATAGTACTATATTATGATAACTTTGGCCAGAAAGAGTTGATAAAACAAATCACGCTATTTTTCTAGTGGCTTAGTAATAATATTTTAATCCACCTAATATTTTTCTCTCTTTATTCCGTTCTGTAAAAAAAACTCATGTGATCATAACACAATATTTATAAGAATTTGGTTATTTTATATATTTTTTTAGAACTTGAGTAATCTATTCCATGCTACAATTCGCGGGAAAGGGATCATATTAAATGTAAAAAAACGGAGCGTTTTCAACTGAAGAACGGCACTTGCTTGTTACAATAATTGCGGAAAATAGGCTACATCAATATAGAAAGATTTCAAGAAAAGACTTTGAAATAACTGCCGAACAAATAATAAGTTTATTTCCATGTGAAGATATAGTATGTCAGGGAGTGTACACAATAAAATTGAGACAGCGATTTAATTTTCCTCGTTTCATACGTGGTAAGCATGGTATATAGGTACCGAAGCTGTCAAACACCTGGTATATTATAATTTGCTAGTTTTGTTATTTGCTTTGCTTTTATTGGTAAAAATTTGATTTTGACAAGTGCTGTCCTATCAGCAGAGAATTTTATCTACCAGAGAGAATTTTATCTACCACTTCTACCAGGTTGAATATATCTTGCGTGGCAAGAATATTTTTTCCGCCTCCAAAATTATTAAAAATTTATCGTGTGCACTCTTTAGTCTTTCATTTTCAAAAACAAAATATTATTACTTTAATTCAAACTATAGTATGTACACTGGCTTCAAGGGACACGCGGCAAATTAGCGGAGAGGTATAAAAAATCGGTATAAGTTAAAAGGAGCATCAGCCCCCGAAGAAATAACTCAAGAATCAAATGTACAAGGTTGGTTAGAGATACAAGAATAATTTATTTTAAAAGATTATTTCTATTTATTTAACCCTCTACTAACAATTTTCAATTCAGTAGCTATAGAACAATCAGACGGAGAAATTGCTGGACATGAGATTTGGTTGAAAAACATTGTATATCCTGAATCACTTAATAATACGAAAGAAGAACCTAAGGTTCGTAACATATTTATAACCCACTTGCCAGCATTGCATGTTTTAACAAAAAAAAATCATTTTTCGACATCACTGTAAAAAAGAGCATACTAAATGAGAGAAGTATGAGACAAAGCGATCTTAGTTTTTGTTGTACATTATTAGTATACCAATTGATTCTAATGCACAGTTAACTTTTTGCTTGCTGCTACAAATTTTGATGCATTTTTTGCGTAACATATTTATAACCCACATTCGATAAAGTGTTTCCAGAGTAAAGGGACGTATATTTTAAAGAAAAAAAATTACTCTTTCTGCAAAAAATAATTATTTTTTGCAAAATGCCACGCGGAACTAATTTAACAGGTGAAGAAAAAGGAAAAATTTTGGCATATAAGGACAGTGGGCTTAACATAAGCGAGATATCCAGAAATATTGGCAGAAGTCGACGAGTTGTGAAAAACTTTTTGGATGATCCGGCAAACTATGGTGCTAAGAAGCGATCCGGAAGGAAACATTCCCTTAGTGACCGCGAAAGAAGGCTAATTTTTCAAAAAGCCAGCAATTCTACTGCGTCCTGCTCCAAATTGGCCTCGTATGTGGGGAACAAAGTCAGTAAGATGACCATTTGCAAAGAGCTTAAAAGGTGCTCACACATTCGCAGCGCAAAAATGGCAAAAAAACCTAAACTGCTACAACGTCACAAGACTGCGCGCCTAGAGTTCGCTGAGAAACACATGGACACCAATTGGCAATCCGTAAGAAGATAACAATTGACACTTTTATATATTATTTAACGGTATATCATCAAAATAGCTAATTTTTTCGGACGAGAAAAAATGGAATTTAGATGGCCCTGATGGATTCCGTCACTATTGGCATGACCTACGTAAGGAGCCACTATACTTTTCCAAAATAAATTTCGGTGGCGGATCAGTAATGGTGTGGGGTGCATTTACTAGCCGCGGCACTCTGCAATTGATGTTTACATCTTCCAAAATGAAAAGCTCGGACTATGTTGCTGTGCTGGAGAGAAGCCTAATCCCTTTTTTAGAAGAAAATAGAGAGATACCTTTCCTGTTCCAGCAAGATAACGCCCGTATTCACACCAGCGCTGAAACAAAGTCCTTCTTAGCAAGGTGTTCTGTTGAAACTATGGATTGGCCGGCCTGCTCCCCAGATCTCAATCCAATTGAGAATATTTGGGGAATTCTTGTCAGAAGGGTTTATGCCGAAAATCGTCACTTTGAAAGTGTTGAGGAGCTACGACGAGCCATTGAGGAAAATTGGGAAAGCCTTGAAATCAGTTTATTGGAGAATTTAATTCGATCAATGAGGAAAAGAATTTTCAAAGTAATTCAGGCCCATGGAAGCCATATATCTAAGTAATTGCTTACATAATGCAACAAAGTCAGTAAGATGACCATTTGCAAAGAGCTTAAAAGGTGCTCACACATTCGCAGCGCAAAAATGGCAAAAAAACCTAAACTGCTACAACGTCACAAGACTGCGCGCCTAGAGTTCGCTGAGAAACACATGGACACCAATTGGCAATCCGTAAGAAGATAACAATTGACACTTTTATATATTATTTAACGGTATATCATCAAAATAGCTAATTTTTTCGGACGAGAAAAAATGGAATTTAGATGGCCCTGATGGATTCCGTCACTATTGGCATGACCTACGTAAGGAGCCACTATACTTTTCCAAAATAAATTTCGGTGGCGGATCAGTAATGGTGTGGGGTGCATTTACTAGCCGCGGCACTCTGCAATTGATGTTTACATCTTCCAAAATGAAAAGCTCGGACTATGTTGCTGTGCTGGAGAGAAGCCTAATCCCTTTTTTAGAAGAAAATAGAGAGATACCTTTCCTGTTCCAGCAAGATAACGCCCGTATTCACACCAGCGCTGAAACAAAGTCCTTCTTAGCAAGGTGTTCTGTTGAAACTATGGATTGGCCGGCCTGCTCCCCAGATCTCAATCCAATTGAGAATATTTGGGGAATTCTTGTCAGAAGGGTTTATGCCGAAAATCGTCACTTTGAAAGTGTTGAGGAGCTACGACGAGCCATTGAGGAAAATTGGGAAAGCCTTGAAATCAGTTTATTGGAGAATTTAATTCGATCAATGAGGAAAAGAATTTTCAAAGTAATTCAGGCCCATGGAAGCCATATATCTAAGTAATTGCTTACATTCTAGCTTTAAGAATCACTTTAATACTTAATTTTAAAACAAAAAACTTTATATGGGTTATAAATATGTTACGCAAAAAATGCAGCAAAAATTGTAGCAGCAAGCAAAAAGTTAACGGTGCCTTAAAATCAGTTGGTATTCTAATAAAGTACAACAAAAACTAAGATTGCTTTGTCTCATACTTCTTTCATCTGGTATGCTCTTTTTTACAGTGGTGTCGAAAAATTATTTTTTTTGTTAAAACATGCAATGCTGGCAAGTGGGTTATAATTATGTTACGAACCTTATTTTTAATCAAACTTTTTATTGTTGTTATCATGTTGTGCTAACTATTATCAACTATTTTAATCACTTTGTTTTATATAAACTCAGAATAACTCTCTTTTTTTCTTGTGGACAGTTCACCTAATTTTGCAATGTTTTTGTTACTAAAAATGATATGTTTAAAAAAATATTATTGTAATTAGTTATATAAGTCATATAAGTGATTTAAAAAAGTAATAGGTAATAAAATCACATTTTAAATTTCAAAACTTATTCATCTTTATTTTATTTATTTCGATTGGTTTATGCATTTAGTTTGTTATTTAATCCAAAAATTTAGATTCCTTTAATTTCTTCCACATTAAAGTAGAAAAATTATCTAAGGAATTAGATAAATTTTTTAAAATATGTAGTTGTTTTTCCAACTCTAAAGTAGATATGGTATCAAATAGTTTATTTTTCTAAAATATTTAGGTGAGAAAGCAATCTAAATAATTAGACAAATATTTTAAAATAAGTAGTTGATTTTCCAGTTCTAGAATAGATATGCTACCTAAATAAAGAGTTGATTTTGTGAAAATTTGTAGGTGCTGTTTCTACTCTTAAGTAGGCAATGCCGTCTAAATAATAAGATAATTTGTCTACTGTCTTATAATAATTTGTCTGGCTTACCTACTCTAAAGTGGATATTGTTTCAAAAATAAATTCTTAATTCTTCTAATTAATTATGTGTTTTATCTATTTTATGGTTAAAAATACACCTAAAGATTTAGGTGCTTTATTTATTCTCGCAGTTAGAGTAATTAATTCAATTCCAATATTTTAACATTTTGAAATTTATAGAGCACCTAAACAAATTCGTTGACTGAAAATCACCGGATTAATTTAGCTGAGTTTTATAAATTCTTAGGTAAAATTTCAGCTCCTTTTTTTCTGTGTAGGCGTGTTTTTTTTTAATAATTACAGGACAACACTTCTTTTGCTAAAAGAATAGCTTGTTTATAATTTAAAAAAAATCAACGTTTGAAACGTCAGTTTTGTCTTTTTAAATGGTAACATAACGTTACAAATACTAAAACTACAGATGAAATTTATTATTACATTACTCTGTTAACATATTTAAATAATTTTTATATTATAACTTTAACTATATAATTATCATTAATCCTTAATTGTTATAACTATATAAATAGCATTACATATTATATTGCAGCTACTGAACATACCGGCACACATTACTTACTTATGACAAAATAACAGCGACAACAAATAACCCCACTACTGCTCCAGTCACTAAATCATATATACAGACACACGCTACATACCTACTCATTACAACATAAAACAAATCAACAACACACAACCGCACTACTGCATAAGTCACTAAACAATATACACAAACACACATACTTACTTATGAAAAAATAACACAAAAGAGTAGCGACAACAAAAACACTGCAATTAATATAGACATACACATACGGCAAGCAACAAACGTATAATTCCTAACTGGTTTTCCCGCCACACAATATAAAAGGGCGACACAAAACCAACCAAGTCAGCATTCCTTTTAGGTAAGCTCACGGAGTTGGACTCCGGTTCTGTGCGTTGAACTCTGGAGCGAATAACTTCTGGTTGGCATCTACCAGAGGCGGAATAAGTTTAATTTTTGTCTGCCTTCTTTCCTCTGGAGCAAACCAGGGGCCGAATTACAGCATCCGTGATCGAGCAAAATTGTACAAGATTGATAGGCACTTGTCTCGTCGTGCCCTTCGTAAGTTTGCTCGATCACGGATGCTGTAATTCGGTCCCAGTTCTGGTTCGCATCCACCAGAGGCGGCACACTTTTAATTTTTGCGTGCCTTCTTTCCTCTGGAGCAAACCAGTTCTGGTTCGCATCCACCAGAGGTAGCACAATTTTAATTACTCTCTTGGTTTTGTAGTTTTAATCATATAAAAGAGCATTCCTTTTAGCGTTATTTCCAGCCTTCCTGTTGACGTATGTAACTGATTACCAACCGCGATTACCGATAACCGTTCACCGATACCGATTTTCATTAGCTAAAACCCTCTCTCTCGGCTACAGATATACTACAGTAGTCTTCGACTGTCATCAACAAACACTTACTCCGACTCACACGACACTACACTACAATAAGTATCATAAGTTTATAATAAGGCAAAGTTATAAATAAAGAAAGTAAATTTAATTAAAAAACTGCGTTGTTTTTATTTGTGAAAGTTTGTGGTCCTTTCATTTGACCCTGGCACGACTGAGTTGACCTCCGCCATTAGATAAAACCACCGTCACAAAATGTACTACAAAAAAATGGTTTAAGTCTTTGCTACTTTCAACAGTTCGTACATTATTTTTTTAATAATTTTAAAATTAATGCTTAACGGACTTGGCCTTAAAAAAACCCTTAGAGTTACTAAAATGTTAAGTGGCGATAAAGTTTTCTAATAAATAGCGATAACTCAATGCTTCATTAACCCTATATCGCGCCGTGTTGCAGATCTGCAACATTTAGGAATTGCTCAGGAAAAATAACTCAAAGAGAAAAAAAATGTGTCGGAATTCTTATAAATGACTCATAAATATTCTAAACAATTCTAGCTTTTCAATTAGAGAGTAAATCAATCAACAGTTATTTTTAATTTTTAGTTGCAATAGCGTGATTTTGAATTTGGCAGCAGTTTGTGTTTTGCAATATTTTTTAATATATTTGTAAATGGCTAAAACTGTTATAAAAAATTTTAATAATTAAAATAAAAGTTTAAGAGCTTTTTGGTGAGTTAATAAACTACACTAATCATGAATTACTATATTAAAAGCAATGTCAACTGTAAAAAAAATGTTTTGCAAATATTTGTATAAATAAAGTAATAATTATGTTGATTTTATATTATTTAAATACAAATTCTAAATGTTTGATAGTTTAAATCATACTTGATTTTAAATACAAATTCTAGTTATTTGTTGATTTAAACTATCAAACATTTAGAATTTGTATTCAAATCATACAAAATCAACATAATAAATAACAAGATCATTTAGAAAATCCTTTAAAGTATTAATTTTAAAACAAAAGTTTTTTTCTTTCTTTTTAAGACAGTTTGAGAGATTTTTAGGTAAAAAATTGAAAGTGGCGTTATTGTGCGATATAGGTTCGACATTAAAATTTTTTTAAAAAAACGCGATTTTGGCAGCATGCTACACCATTTCCAATTGTAAATAGGAGAAGATCATTTGTATCAAAAATCAATTGAAATTTAAAATAGATCAATTTTAATAAGTGCTTTCAAAAATTTCGCAAAGTGCAAAAACCGGTTTCTCGAAAATTTCGAAAAATTCGATTTTTTTTATAACCGAGTGTTCAAATAATTCAAACAAAAAATTCGGTCAAAACCGGTTAATAGGCTTTCATTGAAATAAAAAATCCGGTCAAAACCGATTAATGTGTTTTAATTGAATAAACACAGCAAATTATACTTAAAAAAAAATTCAAAAAACTTTTAAGCTGTTTGAATTAATTTTCAATTAAATTTCATTAGAGTGTTTTACTTAAATAATTGTGGATACAAGATAAAAATAAATTAAAAATATTTTCGTGTTATATTTTTATACTATATACAGGGTCCGCCAAGTAACTTTTTTTTTTAAAACACTATAAAAAAAACTACTGGGTATTTTCTCAAATTTCTTTTTTTATTTGAAAGTTCAATTCTTCCGGTTAATAATGGAAAATAATTTTATTCAAATGGCTGCCTCGGCTGGCCATGCAGTAGCCTACACGATCGGTTCAATTTTTAAGCACATTGTGTGCAGCTGTATTTCACCAATGGCTTCACGAATATTGTCCTTTAAAGCGTCAATTGTCTCTGGCTTGTCGACGTAACACTTATCTTTGAGGGCACTCCACAAATAATAGTCCAACGGTGTCAAATCGCAGCTCCGAGGTGGCCAAACGACATCAGCTCTGCGGCTGATAATGCGATTTTCAAAAACAGGGCGCAAAACATCGAGTGTAGCTTCGGCTGTGTGGTACGTAGCGCCGTCCTGCTGAAACCAAATGTTGCCAATATCCTCCTCTTCAATTTTTGTGAACAAAAATTCGTTCAACATGGCCCGGTAACGATCGCCATTGACTGTAAAGGCCACTCCGGCCAATTATGCCTCTGGACCAAAATCCGCACCAAACAGTGACTCGTTTTGGGTGCAGCGGCTTTTCAATGTATGCGTGCGGGTTTTCTGTGCCCCAAATGCAACAATTTTGCTTAACCCTGTATATTAAAAGCAATGTCAACTGTAAAAAAATGTTTTGCTAATATTTGTATAAATAAAGTATTAATTTTAAAACAAAAGTTGCTTTTCTTTCTTTTTAAGACAGTTTGAGAGATTTTTAGATAAAAAATTGAAAGTGACGTTATTGCGCGATATAGGGTTAGGTTCGACATTAAAATTTTTTTCAAAAAAACGCGATTTTGGCATCATGCTATACCGTTTCCAATTGTAAATAGGAGAAGATCATTTGAAGTTCAGTTGAGATCAATTGAAATTTAAAATAGATCAATTTTAATAAGTGCTTTCAAAAATTTCGCAAAGTGCAAAAACCGGTTTCTCGAATAATTCGAAAATTACGATTTTTTTATAACCGGGCTTTTAAATAATTGAAACAAAAAATTCGGTCAAAACCAGTTAATAAGCTTTCATTGAAATAAAAAATCCGGCCAAAACCGATTAATGTGTTTTTAAGTGAACATACACAGCAAATTATACTTATAAAGAAAATTTTGAAAAATTTTTAAGCTGTTTGAACTTTTCATAAAATTCATTAAAATTTCATTAGTGTTTTTTACTAAAAAAATTGTGTACATAAGATCAAAGTAAATTAAAAATATTTTCGTGTTTCGCTACCCAAAAATTGTTTAGAAAATATATGGTTTGCTTCATGTTACATTTTCAGTGTTTTATAATGCAAAAGAATTAGTTTAATAACTAAGAGATATTAAGTATTTGTTTACTTCATTAAAAGCAAAAAATTTCGATAAAAAAGGTGTGGATTAGCTTATAATAAATTTATAAGAAATAAAGAAATTTACACTTTGGTCAAAGTTCAGCACAAACTATCCATGTTTAAAACCGTGATATTTTAAAAATTAATAAATAAAACGACACGACTGTAACGCATTGACATGCTTAGGAATATCGTTAAGGTTTAGCTGACCTAAAAAGGTCTAATTAATAATAAATCCTAAGCATTGCTTATAACCGAAAATCCAAAAGATTCCGCCAAAACAAAAAAAGAAAACACTATCAGAGAGAGAGCACAAAAAATCAAGCAAAACAAAAAAAAAAAAACAAACCTAATTTAAGCTCACGAAATGTAAAATGCGGCTACGATCGTTAGTCGTATGAATTCTCGTACAACACGTACTCAATGATGCATTTGCGCTAGAATAGCATTAAAGCAGAGTCAAGCCACAGAGCAATTTCCATGTACGAGTGCTGCAACAAACACTGGCTCCGCTGACTCTGGGCACCACAACAAGGAGTGCCCATCCAGTGTGGCATGTCGTGTACATATTTCGGAAAAACGCCAATTGAAGCCGGCTTGGCTTGCAGCTTTTTGCATGTTAATCGCAATGAGCTCCACGATGAGGTCAAATGCAACAAAAGAAATACAGCTACGCACACACACACACACACATACACACACACACACATGCACCCAAACAGTGTATGACACGGCACCGCAAGACAAGAGACACGACACGACACCTTATTGTCACACTTCTCCCCGCTGCTTTCCCTTCTGCATAACAACCCTAAAGAAAAATACTAAAAGAGGTAACAAGTTCCCCCGCAAACCCCATTTTTTGTCCATTCATAGTCTGTAAATTTCGTGAATACTCTCGCACAAACCATGCTGTAAAGCATTGTGGGAAAATAATATTAATCGAAAGGAAGAGTCACAACAACAACAACAAAACAACTATAAACAACGTACGCTAACAACAGTTATACAAACCTGGCTTTAAAACCTGTCTAAAAATAGCTTCGATTTTATAGAGGGAACCTCATGCAAGCCTCACCTTAAGTTACCGTGTTTTACTCTCACTCTCAGTCTTAGTCTCAGTGTTGGTCTAAGCTAAGATCGGCTCAGCTTAGCGCTGTATGAGCAATATTTGCAATTTGTATTGTTGTCTTGGCTGCTGTTGTTAATTTCGTTAAGTAAAGCTTGTGTTGCACGATTTGTGTAAAGCGAGGCAAACAGCAACAGCAACAACAATAGCAAAAATTTTAATTTACGGAGAGCTTCGAAAAAAAAAAAAAAATATACAGCCAATAAGTCAAAAACAAAATAGACCGGTTTTTCGTTTAAATTAATTGTGTACGCAAAAAATCGTCAATTTAAAATTAGCAATATGTATACCGTAGAATGGACTGCTGTGATGAACTTATTCCACGAAGGATTGAGTTTTTAATCAAGCATACCTCAGTAAAATATTTATATGTGCACAAACATTTTTTATTTTTTTCCCCTGGCTTATAACAATACAATTTTTTTCAGTTTGCCAAAATCTTCTCTTACCCGTATTCTTAGTACCGTTAATCTAAGACAGTGTGAAATCTCGCGTGTGCAATAGAAAACATTTATATATGCACAATTGCTTTTTTGTGTTTTAACTGCTATAACGTAAAAATAACAAAATAACCTTAGTAAGAAAAGCCATACACATAACGGTAATACATTTTTGAAACAAAATATGAGCACATTTCAGAGTTATTTTATTTAACTTTGTAACACTGAATAATGACGTTACAAAATAATGACGTTACAAAATAATGACGTTACAAAATAATGACGTTTACCAACACTAAACGTTGCCAAGCTTGCTTTTCCTTGTTCCTTAATCGTTCATCGTGCAATGCGCACGCAGTTTACCAAAATACTTAAATAAAAACTCGGTTATCACAAT
Organism: Dichetophora obliterata; assembly: GCA_963920525.1. Taxonomy (NCBI): domain Eukaryota; kingdom Metazoa; phylum Arthropoda; class Insecta; order Diptera; family Sciomyzidae; genus Dichetophora; species Dichetophora obliterata. The sequence goes on along the minus strand of OY986436.1, from coordinate 236,773,336 downwards.
ACTAATATTTTTTTTATTTTTAAATTTAGTGTGACACAATCAAAGAGTGCAGTGATAATATCAAAGTTATTATGGATAATCAAGAACCATCAACATCGTCTGCGGTGTCTTCGCAAATGGAAGCAACTACATCAATAAGTTTTGAGTCTAGATTGACTAACATGCCTCATCAAGATATTGTTGTTTTTGGTTTATCAAGTGATTTAAATGATCTTAGTTTGCCTACTAAATGTGACATTTTAAAATATTTTTTTTAATCCTCCGATGAGTGACAGTTCAGAACTTCACGGCCGTGTGAAAAGGTCCCTACGGACCTTTTTTGTAAAGCATGTTTTTTTCAAAAAAATTTTTGATTTTTTTTTAAAACACAGCGATGTAAAATTGTGCTGTGTTCTCCGCAAACAGCGTTGCCGCAGCCGAAGCAGTATGCCCGCGTTTTCCGCTGCCGCCCGTACTCAGAACGGCAAAGGCGACATGACGGTCTACTTGACCTAGCCGCAAACGACGGTGCATTGCCTTCCATCGGTCTTGATAATACCTGAAATGAAAAGAAAAATAAAAAACAAATAACTATATATTCTATTCTTGATTTTGAAGATGTTTTTCTTACCCTGACATCGAATGCTACCATCGCATTGCGTATCCTTGGATATGAGGTTATATGGTTGTTCAGGGCACGTTCTTCGATATTTGGTGTGGCCAATTGTTTCGTTAGCAGTAACAAGAACGACCGCCGTCTGTCACTCCTTTTTATAGGCTTCATTTCGTTGTAAATCGTAAAAGCAGCCAATGCAGCGACGTCCAGCATATTATAAAACATGGTCAACGGCCATCGTTGTGTTGCTCTTTTGCAGCTGTAAGTGCCTAGTATTTGATCCATGGTATCAACGCCGCATTTGTTGGCGTTGTAATCTAATATGGCATAGGGCTTCCGCTTTTCGGTTTGCTCGTCAACGAGGCAGGTGTAGTGCATTGTGGAGAGCACGTTCACCACTTTATTTTTTTTCGGCACGTATGAGCATAATGCTATATCCCCTTCGTTGAACCCAAATAATGTACTATTGATGGTGCGCTTCGGGTTCTTCTTGAACTCCTGTGGAATGAATGTTTTATTGTAGCGCACTGTACCAACATATGCGGTCTTCCTCCTCAACAAAATACGCGCCAAGTCAAGAGTGGTAAAGAAATTATCCGCGTATATAGTACGGCCAGCATCTAAATATTTTTCTACAAGATCCAGCACTACGTTCTGCCCTTGGTTTATCTCCCGTTGTTGGTTTGGCAGTTTTCCAGAATATATCATTCCCTTCACATGATAATAACTCTGTGAGTCACATAACCACCATACTTTCAAACCATACTTAGCTGGCTTTGACGGAATATATTGTGTGAAGCGGGTGCGGCCTCTGTAAGGGAACAACTGCTCATCAACTGTTAGTGCTTCATGAGGAGTGTAAGCTGCTGCCAAGTTATGTTGCAACATTTCCCAAACATCGTCAATAGCCGCAGTTTTGCTGTTGATGAGTCGCTGTTGTCGAGTATTTCCATTGTCGAATCGAATAAATTGCTTTATACACATGAAGCGATCGTACGACAACGCAGCTTTGTATATTGGGCAACGCGTCGCGCCCCATAATTCCATAGCTGGTTCATGGTTTGATCTTGTGAGTTCAGCATACAAAAGAATAGCTACAAAGGCGTCAAACTCTTTCACTGTCACTGGCTTCCACTCCTTTTTCTTCGTGGGATTCGCCAAATTCCATGCAGCTGTAACCTCCCTGCCCTTACGATTTGTTTCACGTAGCACTAAGTGTATTATTTCCTCTGTCATGATTGAACGCATTATTGTATAGGGGTCGTGTATATTTTCTGTTGGTCCTGGTTTCTTTCTTGTGAAGTCGACCACGTTATGATTACGAGTGCGTGATGTTGGTGGTGCTTTTTTACTCCATTGGGTGCCATCTTTACCAATATAGTAACTTTCATTCGTTTCCTGTCCATCATTTTCTTCCTCTTCATCATCGTCGTCATCAGTATCTTCATTTAGCTCGACGGATCCTTCAGTTTCGGCATCTGACTCTTCAGCAGGTTGGTATGTGCGATCTTCATCATCCTGAACTTCATAATTATCAATTGCAGCAATATCAATTTCTTCATCCATGTCTTCGTCCATAAAATCAGCAAATCTTTTATCAGCTGCACGCCTTTCATCCGCAGTCATTTGCTGGTAACGTATACTACGGCGTACAACAATTTCAGCAACGTCCAAATTACTTGCATCTGCCATATTTATATTTTTGTTTCTATCACACACGATTTTATTCTTCGCTGTCTAAACTTTGACTGATTTGGTTTACGAAACTACAACTTCTTTTATACTCTTTCGTACGTCTACCTAAACTCAAAGACATTAGAGCCCAAACAGAACCAAGGCGGATGTCGGATGGCGGGACTCTCTCTGCGAAATCCGCTGAGAACACGTCCAGAATATGAGCGGTTGTCGGTTGTCGGATCACGGTTGCATTTTATATTGGGAATGATACAAATTATTTTATATTATGCTTTGAATTCACATGAATGCAACACAGGCACAAAAACATAGTAAAAACTAAGAAAATAACACTGAACGTACCCAATCTTTAGCAAAAATATGGCAACATTTAAGTCACTCAGAGAGAGATCCAACACCCGTCAGAGAGAAATTAGAATAGATTCTATTGCATTTCTACGGCGATTTAATTTTTGGCGGCTGCATATATTTTCATGTAATTTGTAGCACGGCGAATCCGACAACCGACATCCGCCTTGGTTCTGTTCGGGCTCTTAGGGATGATGATAAAAACAAAAAATTCTAAGAAAAAATTCTAAGAACAAAAATACTAAGAACAAAAAATACTAAGAACAAAATACTAAGAAAAAAAAATTCTAAGAACTGGTTTATTGCTAGTAAATAGTATAAAATTAGAATATTGTGCCTTTCCTTGAAAGCAATAAAGTTCATGTCTTCGAATTTTTCTTAGAATTTTTTGTTTTTATCATCATCCCTAATATCTTTGAGTTTAGGTCTTTGTGTTCAGAATAAGTAAATTATGTGTTGAAACAATAAAAAAATTATAATGATGCCCAAAAACATGCATTTATTAGTGAAATTCAGTACAAGGTCCATACGGACCTATTCACACGTCCGCGTACTATTCTCACTAAAACCTCAATAACTCCTAAAGATGCGCAACAAAATACTCTTGGAATACAGAGTAACTTTGGGGGGGGGGAGGGGTTGTAGTGGCCGAAGTAGGAGTAATTTCAGTTTGAAAAGGCAAAAAGGTCCCTAGGGACCTTCTCACTCATCGGAGGGTTAAGTGATCGTGCTAAATTTGAAAACAAAATGTTCTCGTATAAAACTTTTACTCCTCACGTAACAGATAAATTGATCCAAATTTGGTGTAAATTAAATATTGAAATCATTAATAGAAAGAGTGCTTTCAAAAAATTAACTGGTTTGCTTGATAAATACCAGAAACATGTACAACATAGAAACAAAACAGATGAATTTAAAGCATTTGTTGATTCAATAAACGAATTATTTTATATTGGCAAATGTAATTGGAAATTAAAAACAACAGAATGCTCGTGTGGATTGATTCCAGAACATCTAAAAGAATTTATGATGTACCAGCATAATGATAGAAAATTCACAATACCTGAATATACGGAAGACGTTGAAGAAGTAGCTACAACAATACCAACACTTACAACTGGTACCAATGATCCAACATATGAACCACCTGAATTACACATGGATGAAGATGAAAATGAAGCAACAACAGAAGTTCCAGAAGCAACTGTTCGAATGAGACGAGGTCATTATACTCAAAGATACGATGCCTTAAATTTTGCTATGATGTGTGATAGATTCGGTGTTTCAGATAGAGTCGCTTCATGTTTAGCAACAGCTTTATTTGAAGATATAAATTTTATAGATGTTCATGTTAATCTTGTTATTATGGATAAATCAAAAGTGGCTAGAGAAAAAGTTAAATCTAGAGATACAGTGCTTCCACAAATTCTTCCATAACTGCATTCTCTTTCGATGGTAGAAAAGATGACTCATTAACTACAGAGAAAATTAATGACAAATTTCATACCACTATGGTAAAAAAGAACCGCATTTAGTTGTTCTGAAAGAGCCCTAAAATGAGTTACTTGGACTTGTAAATTCGGGTAGTCAAGAAGATGCAAAAACCAAACACAGAAAACTGAATGAATTTTTCAACTATATAACATTAACAGTTGATCAATTAATTGGCATATGCAGTGATGGTGAGCCAGCAAATACTGGAACAGAAAATGGTGTTTTACGATCATTTGAAAAACAGTTAAATAGACCAATTCACTGGTTTATATGTCTGCTTCATTTCAATGAACTGCCGTTTCGTCATTTATATGAAGCATTGGACAAAACAGTCACCAGTGGACTACGAGCAGCAAGTGGAAATTTATTTAAAGCTCTTCAAGAACGTGAGAAATTGCAGGTATCTAACACTTTATTTTATTTAATATCATAATTTATTATCATTATTTATTGTCATTATTTTACTTTTTCGATTGGAATAAAGTTAAAATAAAATAATTGAATTTTAATTGATCTAAACATTTTATTTTTCAGGTAGTAGCTGATTTTGATCCAATACCACTGGAGAATATGCCTGCAATGATGGATCATAAACATGAGCTCGAACTAACAACAGATGTTAAATATTTATATCAAATAGCTAAAGCAATTTCGAATGGTACTGTTCCAGTTAATTTAGCTTACATTAAACCAGGACCAATTGCACATTCTCGTTGGTTAATCAAAGCAAGTAGATTACTACGATTATATGTAACAACTAATACACCATCGACCAATTTAAAAACTTTGGCAGTTTATATTATTACAGTTTATGTGCCAATGTACTTCAATGTGAAGTTTTATAACTCTGTTGTGTACGGCAGTGCACTTTTATTAAAATTTATACGTTAGACACGATAATTACAACCAAACTTACGTAATATTGTAGATGGTGTAATTCAAAATAACTCATATTACGCACATCCAGAAAATATCTTATTAACAATGTTATTTGATGATCGAAAATCAATACGGGATAGAGCTATCAAAAAGACTTTACACTATCGAGAAATATTGTACGATCCAACTAAACTCAGAGTTTACAAAAAATACATCTTAAATTTAGATGATACCGATTATGTCAATATGGTTGATGTGAATAACAACGAAATATTATTTGAACCAGCATTTACTCGACAGATTTCGATGAATCACCACTGGCTGATCCACAAATTCCAATGCACATACAAGGAACAGAAAGACATGTACAATTATTAACGAGTGTTTCAAAACGAGTTATAGAAAAGAATCGTGAAGGAGTTATGGCAGTGACATTAGAAAGTCGTAAGAAAACTCCTCGAATGGAAAGTAAAAAGGACCTTAAAAAATAATATTACCACGTTAAAAAATTAAATTGTAGGTCGAGAATAATATTTAAAAATAAATTGAATTAAAAATGTAAAAATAGTGTTTTTTTGTTGAAACCTTGAAAATGTTGATTTTTTCAGATCGATTTTTCTACAAAAAGGAGTTCAAAACAAAAAATTGATCGTAGTAAAAGTTGTTGGAAATTATCTGATCTGTTAAAAAAAAATCTCTAAAAAAAATCAAAAAAAATTTAGAATTTATTAGTTAAAAGTTCATTTTAGGCTATTTTTCGACAAAAAATTCCTAATATCTACTAAAAAAAAATAAATATTGGTATCAATACAGGTTCTGAAAGGTGATAACAATACCTTTCAAACAAGCTCACATTGAGAAATCTACTATAATTCTATCCGATTTTATGACGAATTTAATTAAATTATTCTATGTATACAGTGGAATTCACTTATAACGACCACGGTTATAACATCATTTCTGCTATAACGTCGTATTCTTGAAGTCCGCATTTTCTAATTTCTCATTCCTTAGGAACTGCGTTCGCTTTTAACGTCGGTGGATATTACGACGAGTTCGCATAAAACGACGCAGTTTTCATAAAATATAATAAATATTTTCACATATATTATTATTATTATTATTATTATTATTATTACCGAATATTAGTACAATAAGAACTGGGTTCTTTTGAAGTACAACAAAAATACATTCAATATGTTTTTTATAATAACAACTAAACTTATAGATTAACATGAAATAACTTAACTAGAGTAACATTATTTGTTTAATTTGAATTTTTATATAAGCAATTAAGAGCAAAATAAAATATTAAATCAAAATTTATGAATTATGAATTAAGAGGTTTCAAGAGATGAAAAAAGAAAATAAAGAGAGAATATAAAAATTTAATTAGAGGAAACAAAAGTGAAGATAGATTGCCTAAAGGTACCTTTTCCAGTGATTTCTCTCAGTTCACGAGGCAGAGCATTCCACAGTCTGATGGCGTTGATGAAAAATAAACGAGAAGCGTTTAATGAAGTATGTCTGGGGACTATGAGCACATTACTTCTTCTAGAAAAACTAAATTGGAGCTTATCATACAAGTAGGAGGGTTTTTTCTCATTGATGAGCTTATGCAAATAAATACAGTTTCGAGCATCAAGATATGAAAATAAGTTGCACCCAAGTATGGCATTCCTAAAGCTAGACAGATGGTCAAACTTACGCAAGCCATATACATATCGTGTAGCATAATTATAAGCAACCTGCAACTTCAACTGGGAGGATGAGTCGAGCCTACTATATACCAACTCTGCATAAGTTATCATAGGTAAGACCAACTGAATCACCAACTTCCGTCTTATATTGACAGGAGTCGCATAAGCAGACATTCTTAAATTACGCAGGACATAATAAACTTTTTGGACTACACTATTTACATGATCTGTACAAGACAAAGAAGAATTAATATAAAAACCCAGATTTACAACTTTAGACACTACTTTAAGCTTATTTGACCCAATGAATAAGTCAGGGACATCAACAACACAAGTTTTATTTTTACATATAGGTAGAACATACGATTTGGCAGCATTTAATTGAAGGCAATTGCGTATGGCCCACTCAGAGATGTTATTGAGATCTTCATTCATTCTGCGACATGGATGAATGAATCATTCATAGCGACGACGAAAGCAAGTTGAGACTAGATTTGCTTACTTATGAATTTTTTCTTTTATTTATATGTGAACAAACAATATCCACTGAACATATTTGCAATTTTTGCTTTGTTGAAAGGGAAATAACTGTATACAATTCATTGACAACAAAACTGCATAGTTTCGTTTGCGCATGTGATTTAGCTCAGTATACCTCCAATATACCAGTATGCCTCCACAAACTAAACGTAACGCGTTCATCATTGAAGAAAAATCTGCAATAATCTGGCGGCTTGAAAACGGCGAGGAATTTCTTGCGTCATATTCTTCAATATCCATCATATGGAAATATATGAAAAATATAAGGACCTCCACACCTCCTCAAAATGTAGAAAATCCAAAAATCGCGATACATACCTCTAATCGATCATATTTTACAAGAAAAAGCCAATGATTTAGATAAAATTTTAGGTAAAACGAATTTTTCTTGTTAAGAAAGTTTGATTTGCAATTTTCGATAGCAACACTGCATTGTTAACTGCAAGGTTTCAGGTGAAGCAGGTGATGTATCCCAAGGTGACTACAGAATTTTTCCCAAAACTTCGAGATGGCTATTAGGACTCAGAAAAAATTTATAATGCTGATGAAACAAGGTTCTTCTTTAAACGCATGCCCGATAGAATTTTAAAATTTTAAGGTAAGAAATGTATAGGACGAAAAGTTTTGACAATTCGTGTTACAGTTTTGGTTGCTACAAACATGGATGGAAGTTTGAAAAGACAAATGTTTTTTATCAGAAAGTCAAAGAAATAAAAAAAAATTATTGTATTTATTACCTACAAATACCCTAAGTTTTATGTTTTTATTTTTACTACTGATAATACATTTTTTTTCTTTATAATAAATGAATTAAGTTAACAATGAACAAAAAAATTATGTTTGCATATAACGACATTCGGTTGTAACGACGAAATATTCCGGTCCCTTCAGGGTCGTTATAACCGAATTCCACTGTATATTAAAAAAAAACTATCTATTTTGAAATTTTGGGGGGTTCCAAATCCGACTTAGAGCGATGGTCTCTTGAGCAAAAATTCTCAGAATCAGCTATAGAATTACGTTTTTGCTATACGCTTCATCAAAAAAATCGTTCCATACAATTTGACCCGCCCTAATATATATATATATATTAGGGCGGGTCGATTTATTGTTCGACAATTTCCCTATGATTGCCGTATTCCATGGGTTATTCCATGAAAATTTGCCAAAGGAACCATACCTCTATCGTTAAAATCGAGTCCCCACTTTTTGTTGGTAGATTTTTTCCCAAATTGACGTTCGTATGAAATATTACCTACACGTTCACATCCATAACTCAAAAACTATCGATTGGGTTTAATCGCCAGTAGGCGCGTTGGAAAGGCGAGCTCATTTTGATCAATTTACAAAAAAAAATCTCCAACATTGGTGCAATGGTTCAAAAGATACGGGCATTTTTGTCCAAATTAAGTTTAAAAAATTAAGTTTAAAATTAAGTTTAAAAAATCCGATTTTTCAAGATGATTATAAACGGTTTAGAAGAGAATATGAGTTCATGAAAAATTTTTTGTATAGACAGTATTTGTTTAAAACTGAGTCTAATGTAAAATCTAATTCGAAAGCATTTTGGTCCTACCTCAATACGAAAAGAAAGACTAATGGGTTCCCAAAAAATATGGCATTTAATGGTGAGATTTCTAATTGTGAAACAAGAGTTTGTAAAATGTTTGCGACTTATTTTCAGAATAACTTTATTAATGAGTCATCTGGTGCTAGCACGCACGTCTATGATGCTCCTCAAATAGGAATTGGTTCCCTTGTCCTTTCTACGCAAGAGGTTTTGACAGAGCTTGCAAATCTGGATATTCATAAATCTTGTGGCCCAGACAATATTCCACCAATTTTTCTTAACATGTGTGCTAATAATCTTGTCGATCCTCTTACAAGAATCTTCAATTTGTCTTTAGATAGTGGTGAGTTCTTGGATGTGTGGAAAGAATCATTTATTATCCCAATCCATAAATCTGGAAGTAGGCAAGAAGTGTGCAACTATCGACCCATAGCTAAATTACCGACTATTCCTAAATTATTTGAAGCAATTGTTAAAAAACGATTGTATGGTATTATAAAAAATTCGATTTCTGAACTTCAACATGGTTTCGTGAGGGGTAGGTCCACATCTACAAATTTAGCTATTTTTTCAAGCTTTCTAAGAAATAAGCTTGAGGAGGGTAAACAGATTGACGTGGTATTTACAGATTTTGCGAAGGCGTTCGACAGAGTTCAGCACTCTATCTTACTCAATAAGTTATCAGCAATGGGCTTTCACTCATCCTTTTTTAATTGGTTGTCTAATTACTTGATCGGCCGTATTCAAATGGTAAAAATCGGTTGCAGAATTTCTAAAACCGTGTTTAACTATTCTGGGGTTCCTCAAGGTAGCCATCTTGGACCCTTACTTTTCCTCCTTTTTATTAACGACTTGCCAAACTGTTTCACACATTCCCATTGTTTGATGTATGCCGATGATGTTAAAATTCTAAAATCCGTTAACTCTCTTGCGGATTGTCTACTTTTGCAGCAGGATATTGATCAATTACAAGGGTGGTGCTTTGAAAATAAACTCAATCTCAATATTGGTAAATGTAACGTCATGTCATTTAATATGCTCCGCAATAAAATTTCTTTTGAATATTCCATTTCAAACAATATCTTGGGTAGAGTAACTAATAAACTGGATCTAGGGGTCTTATTTGATGAAAAGCTTAGTTTTTGTACTCATTATGATAGGATAATTTCCAAATCAATTGCTATGTTGGGATTTTTGAAGAGAAACACTCAAGATTTTAAAGATCCATACACTTTAAAATCTATTTTTATTTCTTTAGTTCGGTCTAATTTAGAATACTGTTGCATAATTTGGGATCCTCACTATAATTCGCACATTAAAAGGATTGAAAATGTACAAAAAAGGTTTACAAGGTTGTGCGCCTATAAACTTAATTGGAATTTTGCTCCGACATATCTTGACAGGTGCTCTCTTTTTGGATTGAAAACACTTCAATTAAGAAGAAAATACTATATAATTATGTTTGCTAGAGATGTTATAATGTCCCATATTGATTGTGCTTCAATACTCAGCCATTTTAAAATCTACGCGCCTGAGAGGCTTATAAGGCAACGTGGCCTATTTTATATTTCTTATCATAGAACTAATTATGGTGGCAACGAGGTTGTCAATAATTCCTGCGTTGCATTTAACTCTGTTTGTGATCTCATTGACTTTAGAGTCAGGATAGAGAAACTTTTAAAACTAATCTCCTGCTTATTCTTAAGTAAAATTGTATAATTTATTTTTTTTTATTTTTTTGTTCTCTTTGTATAATTATTTATTTGTTCGTAGTAAATTTGTATAATTATTTATTGTATCTTAATTTTATATGCTACACTATTTTGATGGGATCATTCTGTATAAGTGTGATAATGTGTTTTGTTGTGTTTTGTGAGGGTAATTTGACTAGAAAGTAAGACTTTGTGTCGCTAGATAATAAATAAATAAATAAATTATAAAATCCTAGGTTAAGTAATGTAATCTGTAAGGGTATCAACCCGGTAGATGGTAAATAAGTAAATAAATAAATTTTGGAGCATTTTTCCATTTTTTTTTCATGATTTTCCAAGATTTTGTCTTCTACTACACTCAAATTGAATATTTTTTTTTTGATAATAGGTTGATAGATACTTTATTATCTCTTAATTTGAATGTTGTCTTAATGAAATAAAAAGGGAAAAAAAATCAAAAAGTTGGTTTTATGTGTTATTTTGTTTTACCAATATCGCATGAATTAATCAACCGAATTCGATAAATTTGGGCTTAAACTCTTCGTTTTGAATTGTAAATTGAATTAAATAATGGATTGAGCCAAAAAAATGGCCATGAAAGTAATATTCTTGGACAAAATCATGGAAAAAAATGGAAAAATGGTCCAAAATTTGGACAAAAATGCCCGTAACTTTTGAACCGTTGGACCAATGTTGGAGATTTTTTTTGTAAATTAATCAAAATGAGCTCACCTTTTCAACTGGCGATTAAATCCGATCGATAGTTTTTGAGTTATGGATGTGAACGTGTAGGTAATATTTCATACGAACGTCAATTTGGGAAAAAATCTACCAACAAAAAGTAGGGGACTTGATTTTAACGATAGAGGTATGGTTCCTTCGGCAAATTTTCATGGAATAACCCATAGAATACGGAAATCATAGGGAAATTGTCGAAAAATTAATCGACCCGCCCTAATATACTTATTTAATAAGTCGGGGATTTGCCGAAGCAGACCACAGTGGCTCCATTTTCGTCCCCTGTTGAACAAAGGATGCTACTGCTCGGAGCACTCATACGTGAACATGCTCCTTTTATAAGCAACCTTTGTCACCTCAAGCATATCTTTGTAGGTCAGTTGACCGAGATCAAAACCACTTTACGGCCGCCTTTGATTGCCTGCAATTAACAGCTTCTTCCCACCTTGTACGGTGTTCTGAGACCGTCCATTGTTTAATAAGACCTGCCACCCTGGAAAAAAATTATTGTGATCAGGTTACAGTTTTTTTACTCTCTGAGGTTTGCCATTATCTGCAGAGAGGAGACGAGCAAACAGAAAATAATTCGATTGAAAAACATTATATTTAGTTGGGAATTGAACCCGGGCTACCACGGTTCCGACCGCTACGACCGCCACTAAACATAATAACTCTTTTAAATTGTGAAAGATATTTCCATAATTATTTCTTTTGTACCAGCAACGCGCCGGGTTTATGCTAGTTTAAGAACCAATAAGTAAAGAAATGTTTGAACATTATTTATTTTCAGCGTAACATTGAACAGAAACAAGCCTCCTTGACTAAATATTTTTCACTACTTTTATAACAACGAAGAAAATTAAAATAAGAATGTAATAATTTGCAATATAATAAATATATTCTAACATAACACATTCATACAGTCGTATCAACAAGCACAAATTAACAAAACTAAGGTGTACAATTTTAATTGTTAAGCATCACAGAGGCACTGTGATGTTAAACCTTGGCCTTGAACATGAAAACGCCAAAATGAAACACTTTATGCCCATAAATTAAATTCGTGTAGGTATGCAACATTAACTCAGCAGCCAAAAAATCAATTGCCATGCAGCTGAATACATATAATGAAGTAAGTGTAACATAGCATAACCGTAAAGCAAGTCTGTCTGTCTTTGTTGTTTTTGTTTAATTTTAGTGAATTCAAATAATAACCCAATCTCATGCTTAGCAAAATGAGAAAATGAGGCGCAAAAGAGAAAAATAAAAAACAGAAGCAAAACATACGCCAAAATATTATGATCAAAATATTATGAGTAATTAAAAAAGAAAACAAAATTAAGCTTTAATATTTTTGTAACAAATGTGGACTATCAATTAATTGTTAACTGTTTTTTTTTTAATTAACTGTTAATTTAATTGTTCATTGAATTTCCACAAAAAAAAATTTAATTTTTTTGATAAGATTGTCTTCTTTTGTAAAGGAGATATATTTATATAAGACAATGTCAGTGAGCCTTCACGAAGGCATCCGGTTTAACCTAGGAGATTTAATTTGGATTTTTTTTATTAAAAAACCATTTTTTCTCCGCTAGATGGCGCTTTAATTTTCATGTAAATTTAAAAATAACCAAAAATGCAATGTAATGTTATGTAATGTAAATGTAATGTAAATGTAATGTAAATGTAATGTAAATGTAATGTAAATGTAATGTAAATGTAATGTAAATGTAATGTAAATGTAATGTAAATGTAATGTAAATGTAATGTAAATGTAATGTAAATGTAATGTAAATGTAATGTAAATGTAATGTAAATGTAATGTAAATGTAATGTAAATGTAATGTAAATGTAATGTAAATGTAATGTAAATGTAATGTAAATGTAATGTAAATGTAATGTAAATGTAATGTAAATGTAATGTAAATGTAATGTAAATGTAATGTAAATGTAATGTAAATGTAATGTAAATGTAATGTAAATGTAATGTAAATGTAATGTAAATGTAATGTAAATGTAATGTAAATGTAATGTAAATGTAATGTAAATGTAATGTAAATGTAATGTAAATGTAATGTAAATGTAATGTAAATGTAATGTAAATGTAATGTAAATGTAATGTAAATGTAATGTAAATGTAATGTAAATGTAATGTAAATGTAATGTAAATGTAATGTAAATGTAATGTAAATGTAATGTAAATGTAATGTAAATGTAATGTAAATGTAATGTAAATGTAATGTAAATGTAATGTAAATGTAATGTAAATGTAATGTAAATGTAATGTAAATGTAATGTAAATGTAATGTAAATGTAATGTAAATGTAATGTAAATGTAATGTAAATGTAATGTAAATGTAATGTAAATGTAATGTAAATGTAATGTAAATGTAATGTAAATGTAATGTAAATGTAATGTAAATGTAATGTAAATGTAATGTAAATGTAATGTAAATGTAATGTAAATGTAATGTAAATGTAATGTAAATGTAATGTAAATGTAATGTAAATGTAATGTAAATGTAATGTAAATGTAATGTAAATGTAATGTAAATGTAATGTAAATGTAATGTAAATGTAATGTAAATGTAATGTAAATGTAATGTAAATGTAATGTAAATGTAATGTAAATGTAATGTAAATGTAATGTAAATGTAATGTAAATGTAATGTAAATGTAATGTAAATGTAATGTAAATGTAATGTAAATGTAATGTAAATGTAATGTAAATGTAATGTAAATGTAATGTAAATGTAATGTAAATGTAATGTAAATGTAATGTAAATGTAATGTAAATGTAATGTAAATGTAATGTAAATGTAATGTAAATGTAATGTAAATGTAATGTAAATGTAATGTAAATGTAATGTAAATGTAATGTAAATGTAATGTAAATGTAATGTAAATGTAATGTAAATGTAATGTAAATGTAATGTAAATGTAATGTAAATGTAATGTAAATGTAATGTAAATGTAATGTAAATGTAATGTAAATGTAATGTAAATGTAATGTAAATGTAATGTAAATGTAATGTAAATGTAATGTAAATGTAATGTAAATGTAATGTAAATGTAATGTAAATGTAATGTAAATGTAATGTAAATGTAATGTAAATGTAATGTAAATGTAATGTAAATGTAATGTAAATGTAATGTAAATGTAATGTAAATGTAATGTAAATGTAATGTAAATGTAATGTAAATGTAATGTAAATGTAATGTAAATGTAATGTAAATGTAATGTAAATGTAATGTAAATGTAATGTAAATGTAATGTAAATGTAATGTAAATGTAATGTAAATGTAATGTAAATGTAATGTAAATGTAATGTAAATGTAATGTAAATGTAATGTAAATGTAATGTAAATGTAATGTAAATGTAATGTAAATGTAATGTAAATGTAATGTAAATGTAATGTAAATGTAATGTAAATGTAATGTAAATGTAATGTAAATGTAATGTAAATGTAATGTAAATGTAATGTAAATGTAATGTAAATGTAATGTAAATGTAATGTAAATGTAATGTAAATGTAATGTAAATGTAATGTAAATGTAATGTAAATGTAATGTAAATGTAATGTAAATGTAATGTAAATGTAATGTAAATGTAATGTAAATGTAATGTAAATGTAATGTAAATGTAATGTAAATGTAATGTAAATGTAATGTAAATGTAATGTAAATGTAATGTAAATGTAATGTAAATGTAATGTAAATGTAATGTAAATGTAATGTAAATGTAATGTAAATGTAATGTAAATGTAATGTAAATGTAATGTAAATGTAATGTAAATGTAATGTAAATATAATGCAAATGTAATGTAAATGTAATGTAAATGTAATGTAAATGTAATGTAAATGTAATGTAAATGTAATGTAAATGTAATGTAAATGTAATGTAAATGTAATGTAAATGTAATGTAAATGTAATGTAAATGTAATGTAAATGTAATGTAAATGTAATGTAAATGTAATGTAAATGTAATGTAAATGTAATGTAAATGTAATGTAAATGTAATGTAATGTAAATGTAATGTAAATGTAATGTAAATGTAATGTAAATGTAATGTAAATGTAATGTAAATATAATGTAAATGTAATGTAAATGTAATGTAAATGTAATGTAAATGTAATGTAAATGTAATGTAAATGTAATGTAAATGTAATGTAAATGTAATGTAAATGTAATGTAAATGTAATGTAAATGTAATGTAAATGTAATGTAAATGTAATGTAAATGTAATGTAATTGTAATGTAAATGTAATGTAAATGTAATGTAAATGTAATGTAAATGTAATGTAAATGTAATGTAAATGTAATGTAAATGTAATGTAAATGTAATGTAAATGTAATGTAAATGTAATGTAAATGTAATGTAAATGTAATGTAAATGTAATGTAAATGTAATGTAAATGTAATGTAAATGTAATGTAAATGTAATGTAAATGTAATGTAAATGTAATGTAAATGTAATGTAAATGTAATGTAAATGTAATGTAAATGTAATGTAAATGTAATGTAAATGTAATGTAAATGTAATGTAAATGTAATGTAAATGTAATGTAAATGTAATGTAAATGTAATGTAAATGTAATGTAAATGTAATGTAAATGTAATGTAAATGTAATGTAAATGTAATGTAAATGTAATGTAAATGTAATGTAAATGTAATGTAAAAATACAAAAATTAATATGAAATCTTAACTATTAGTTATTGGGTTTCAAACTAACAACATTGTATTTTTAATGAATTTCGTACATTTTTGGTTATTTCTTAACTTTACATGAAAATGAAAGCGCCATCTAGCGGAGAATAAATTGTTTTTTTTTTAAAATTTAAATTTAATTCTCTCTTAAAAACTGGCTCAAGCATTAAAATCTGTTCATCCATTCTGTTTGTATAGAAATTTTTATAATAGTATTACATTACAAGTAAACATTAACGGTCTTCGAAGCTTAAAAATCGATTTTCTCAAAGTTCTGACGTGCTACAGCAAAACGCCGAGACAGGTATTTCTTTATTTTAAGCCTTTTTTCATATCCTGTCAACATTTCTCATATGTACCAACAACTGTCGACCTATGTAATTCATATAACTATATATTATTACAACTTCTTCTAAGAAAATATCATTTTGTATGCGGAGATGCTTCTTTCCACATCACATGAAGTCAAGAGTGTATACTTTAATTTAGGAACATGTACGCCAGCAATTTTCATATTTTCAAATTTTTCAATACAAGTCTATTTTGTCCTTTCTCCAATAAAAAAACATAAAACTAAATACTCTCTTAATGGTGGTTTCAGCTAAGTAGCCATAAAACCCTGCATCTTTTTGATGTTCAAATTTCTCGCGCAGTTCTTTCATCATTTAAAACATATCCAAGAATACCAGTAAACTCTAAAAAGCAGAGTGCTTTCAGCGGGCGACTATGACAAAAGAATTTTTATTAAAAATTTAGACGGGCGGATTTTTTCGCACTCAGAAAATCATAAATATTTTCAACACGTAAAATTTATACAAGAAAACAGTACCAAAAAAGTACATTATTAAAAAACAGTTCTTTTGCCTACTGTCTTGGGTGCATATCATAAAACAGTACATTGTAAAAAAAAAGCACTGTACTGCATCTGGCATCCCTATCCTGTACCCTCTGAAAACGCTCATGTCTATGATAGAAGTTACGAACATACATTTGCGATTAAATAAGCTTGCATTAATTTTGCATATGCATATAATATGCAAATATGCAATTTTTTAATTTGCATATGCAATAAATATTTGCTAGTGCATTTGGTATGCAATATGCAAAAATTGTGCTATGTTTTCCGAGATAGAATTTCTCGGGACGCATATCTGTGTCATCGAAATTGTTTTGTGATCATTCAAAAAAAATAGGCAATTTCATATTTTTACACAAAGAACCATTTTTTATTCATAATAAAGTTCGGAAATAAATAATAAATGTTATTATTTTCACATTCTAATAAGCAATGGGCCTGAATTTATTACAAATAAATCAAATCAATAAACAATTTAAAAAAACAAAAATAATTTATTAGAAAGAAATGTCCAATCAAATTGGCACTTAGTCGAAATAAAAAATCAAAATGATTCCTTAAAATAGTTTTATAAATAAATTTGTAATTAAAGCAAATTTTAATTGACGGGCAAGGAAAAATGTTCCCACACCCCCAACAAAATACAACAAAATTTATTACAACAAAATTAAAAAACCAAAATAAAAACCAACAATTAACCAACGGTTCGATTGTGCTGCTCGCCACACACAAAAATACACACACACGCACACACACACGCACGCATACTGCTAACAAAACAGCTGACTGAGCTAAGAGCACTTGTGTGAAGAGCGGGGTAGGTATAAGAGAGGGCTTGTGCGATTGTCTGTTGTATTAGTATGCAGGTATGTTGACAAGTTCAGCTCTGCTATTTGTAGCGTACAGAGCTTTTTTGATGACGCACATAATATCTGCTTTGTTTTTTGTTGTTTCATTTTATTATTGCAACGAGCTTTTAACAGTTTATGAAAACGTTTTGCTGCTCAGAATTGGCCCACTGAGCATTGCGCAGGCTCAACAAACAAAGACGTCATGCATTTTTTGTTAAGCTATTGTTCGTTTTCTCTTTCAACAACTGAACACTCGAAGGCGTTGTAAGTGCGAGTGTGCAAGCTTTGTTTTGAGGTCTGGCAGCAGCAGCAGCTGGTGTAGATACACCTGAGTGTAGATGAGGATGCGGGTGCTTGAAGTGGAACGAGTCAGTGCCGAGTGAGTGCCGCTGAGAGTACATTGTGCACAACGGTATTGCCGACAACAAAGCCGACACGAACAAATAAATAAACAAACGAAGGAACGGCGAACGAGTGAAGCACGTTGTTTGTGTTGCGGCGACTGCTACTGCTGGTGATGATGGCAATAATGATGATGATGATGGTGAGGATGATGGAGATAATGCTGATTTTGGTGCTGATGATGTTGATGATGACTAGGGAATGACGTAATATGGCTCGAGTGCTTTTACTGTTTTTATTGTGCGCGCGCCAGTGCCGACGTACTGACTACACACGATGAGGCGAGACGAGGTAGGTCGTGCTTTATATATTCTTTTTACCACTAACAACGGCACATTTGATATAGCTAGCTGCTGCTTCTTCGAATGGATAGATGGATGGATGGATGGGCTATGCAATGCAAAAGGCTGGCAAGCTTATTTGTGTGTGTGAGCTTTTGCCTCTCTTTGCTGTGTATTATAGCAAACGAATCGATGTGAAGTCGTCGTTGGTGTCGCTAGCGTCTCCGTCGTCACAACTATTTTTTTATTTTGTATTTTTGGCGAAGCACAGCGTCGAATATAGTCGCGTGAAACCGTAAAGATAAGTTCAGTCGCGTCACAGACGCCGCATTGTTAACACTTAAAATTACGGTACGAAAACGGAAATAAAATAAAAACAATATATATAATATAAATAAACATGAAAATGAACAAACAACATTTAGTTCAAGCTGAAAGTGAACGTGCATTAGTTATACACAACAACAACAACAACAACAACAAAAAAAAAACAGAATCTAATGAATGCAGTTCAATGAAGTTAGAACTTTAGAAGCCGGAATAAGAAAGAACAATCTTAATTGACTCTAAAATGCATAAATAAGTGAGAACAAAAGTGCATAAATAACAAAACCAAAATACATAACAACACAAGCGGAAGTGCAACAACGTGTTTGTTATTTTTTTTGTATTTTTAAATGAAAACTCAAGTGCAACACGACGTATGAGCAACATTCTAGGCTCTTGGTTTGATTAAAGGTAAAATGGAATAATTAATAATAAAAATAAAAAAGCAAAAATAACAGCATAACACAACAAAAACATTTTAAGGCAGTCATCATACAAGTCTGCCATAGAAAGAGTGACATAGAAAAAAAAAGAATATTTTTGTATTTCAAATAAAGCAAATCGTTAAGAACCGGAAATAAATTAAGCTACAAGCAGGACATACGAACATTAAGAATGCATCAAGAGTGTATTTAAATTGATAACAATAACAAACAAGGGAAAAAATAACAAGAAATATACAAACAAAAATATCTAAAAAATTGTTTTAAAAGAGGCTGTTTAAAGCAACGAGTATTTGAATACGTTTCAGCGGCATTTGAACAGCTAAGTTATTAAAAAAGCGGATCTGTTTAGACATTTTGTTAACAAAATAGTAAAAATAATTCTATCAATGCAAAAATTAATGCCCACGAACTTGATCAACGACACACTCTTCGCTCATTTGCATAAGTAAAAAAACAGGTGCTTGTAAAAAAAAATAATTCTCATAAGGCAAATTTTTAAAAATCTCAAAGTCGCATAAAATGAAATAAAACTTTGAAAAAAGTTTGCTTTAAAAAAATTTATTGCTAAAATCTTGCTCAATATCCGTGCAACATTGCGTATGAGTGACATGCGTTTGTCTACAACGCCACGTCAACAACTACAGTGCATTCTTTGGTGCAACGCGGCGTATGATTAACATTAATGCTAAAAACTATAGCAAGCTATCTGAATGCTTAATTAAAACGTTACAAGCTATTTTTTACTTGCTTTTTTTTCAATTTAACTTTCGTCCTTGTAAATGTATCAGACTAGCTAGATACACACACACTCAACCAGCTGAGTACGTAACAACGCTGACGTATAGCAAAGCACACACAAAATTAATAAAAGTGTGTATAAAAACAAAAACAAAAAATAAAAACCCAAAAAAACAATAACAACAACAACAACAAAAACAGTGTCTCTTTAGCACATTTTTGTGTGCAGAAGCATAGCTTTGAAAGCTTAGCACATTGACAACAACAAGAGCATCTTTAAAGATTTCCGCTACGCACGTTAACTGGCAGAGACGTCGTCGTGCTGGAGGATCAAAGGCCCACAACGCACCAGAGGGTCTCGAACCGGCCTGCCACAGGTGTTTATTAGCTGTTGTCGTTTTTGTTTTTTCATTTTTTCCCCCCTCAATATTGTAGTATTGTGCGCGCCAATTTAGTGTGTGTGTGTTTTTGTTTACTTTTTTTGTTTGTTTCAAGCTCTATTTCAATAACTGTGTTTTTGTCCGCCTCTGTGTTATTACTTTCAATCATGTAAATTACTTAAAAGAACGCCCTAATAATGCGTAATCGTCTTGCATCACTGATTGTGGTGAAGCAAGAACCGCCTGCATCTGTGTCAGCGGTTGTTGAGGGTGGCGGCAGCAACAACATCTCCTCGCTGCCTAGCTTTAATAGCTATACGAGCGTCTACAATAACAGTTATCTCAATAATAATAATAGCTATAATTATAATAATAACAATAACTACAACTCTGCCACAACGACATTACAAACAAGCGTTCTTGCCATAAAAACTGAGCTGTGCGCGTCCGCTGCCTTTGTCGCTACGACACCACCACCGCCGTCAGTGTCATCGTCAACTTATCCACATGAGATCAACAACAATTCGAGCTTCAGTCAAAACCTTAATGTTCCTTCCGCTGAGGACCACCATCTAAACATCTGTTTTAACGGCAATAACAGCATAAAAAAATCATCTACTTTAATTTATCCCTGTCGTAATCTTTTTCCGGACGGTTGTGATATTTCTCATATTTCATGTTCCAACTTTGAACATCTTCCTTATCACAATAGTTCGAGCAACAGCAAGAACTCTTTGTCGCTGTCGCATAGTTTTTTTAAGAGCGAAATCATTGATGAGTCCGATGCTGCGGCACATTTGCTCGATGAACAGTTGAAAAATTCAAAGAACTCCTTTTATAATAATCTACAGGATACGCACAAATTTACGCAGAGTATGTATGAGTATATCTTTTATTTTTGACTTGGTTGAGGTGCATCGATAACTAACATATTTCATAACTTGGTGATGGGCTTAGTGTTGTGTTGTATTGTTTTGCTTCGTTAGCAGAAGATAAAAGTTAGAGAAAGACGATGGTTTCATAACTGTGACAATAAACCATAGTAAAATTAGAGAAGGTAGAAGTATTTCGAAGAGACAGACTGACGAAACTGTCAAAACGAAGTTGACAGCTTATAGAAAATCTGAAACCGATGAGAAAGCGAAAATTGGCCGCATTCAGCAAAGTCAACTGTTGTGAACTTTAACGGTAGCGATACCATAGGAAAGTTGACAATTATTTAATTTAATTGTTATAGTTGTTTA
The DNA here is from genome assembly GCA_963920525.1 of Dichetophora obliterata. Lineage (NCBI taxonomy): Eukaryota > Metazoa > Arthropoda > Insecta > Diptera > Sciomyzidae > Dichetophora > Dichetophora obliterata. Next base: position 236,751,829 of record OY986436.1, on the reverse strand, counting down.
ATTATGTAAATTATTTAATTGCAAAGGTTTCTCACTCAAATTTGCAGCGTTCTTTCAGTGTTTCAGCGAATTTTAGCACTACCGAATTTTGATGTCCTTTTGTTCTCATTCGCTAAAAGCTGACTATGACAATTTTGGATATGAGAAAAAGCACGCAGTCTGAAATGCATATACCTTCTCTAGTTCTGCCATGCAATAAACTGATTGAAAATATAAGAATAATTTTTACAAATACTTTTTCGAAATTTTGTAAAATTTTTAGATTATATCGAATTATGACTTTTTTGTGTTTATATTTTTTATTTATTTATTATTATTATTCATCAAATAGAGATTTATTCTCTTAATGACTACTTAAAAATTGAAAATACAGTATATTATAACAATTTGATACAGGCTACGTTAAGTTACTGGAATTATTACTTACACTATTAAAATATAAAAGCAGAGAATTCTTAAAGACACTCCTACTTAAACCTAGATTAAAGTCTATATCTCGACATACTGAATTTGCCAGTCTTAAGCAAAGAGTGATTGGTTCGTTCATATTGTAGTTTACTCTATGAAATGGCTCATGAAATAATCTTTGAGATCTCAGATCACGTGAAGGTACGTGAAAGCTTACTTGAAAAAGCAAAGTGGAACAGTTTATTTCAAAGCATATTAAATCCCGTACGAACATAATGGCAAAATATTTACGGCGATTTTCTAAGGATAGAATACCAAGAAGAAGCCTTCTCACATAATATTCTGGCATTTCGATATTCCAATTTAAGCGACTGATTGCAATTCTCGTAAAGCGTCGCTGAATTCTTTCGATTCTGTTAGAAGCGCATCTATAGAAAGGGTCCCAGATTATGCAGCAGTATTCTAAGATAGATCTTACAAATGCAAAATATAACGATTTTAAAGAAAATGGATCACAAAGGTCTTTAGTGTTTCTGTTTATAAAACCTAACATAGCATTAGCTTTTGCTACAATATAGTCTATATGCTTTGAGAACCTTAGTTTTTTATCAAATATAACTCCAAGATCTTTCTTTTCAGTTATTCTAGACAATGTCATAATTCCGAGTTTATATGTGTAAACTACGGGCGATAAAATTCGATTGAAAGTCAAACTTTGGCATTTAGATATATCCAGCGGCAGTAAATTGTCGCTGCACCAAACAGATAATTGGAGCAAATCTCTTTCAAGATTCAAACAATCGTTAGTGTTTTTTATAATAGAAAAAATCTTTATGTCATCAGCATACATTAAACACTGAGAAAATTTTATTCTTTTAGGAATGTCATTTACGAATAAAAGAAACAGAAGTGGCCCCAAGTGACTGCCCTGCGGAACTCCTGAAGAAACCAATATAGTGTCTGACAGTATATTGTTAATACGAACAAATTGTGTCCGTCCTGTAAGGTATGACTCGAACCATTTTAAAAAGTTAGAGTGAAAGCCAATTAATTCGAGTTTTTTTATGAGTAACTCATGATGAACTCTATCAAAGGCTTTAGAAAAATCTGTAAATATAACATCACATTGATGTCCTTCTTCAAAACAATTCAAAATATATTTAGAAAATATTGCCAAATTTGTAGTTGTTGACCTTCCCGTGATAAAACCGTGTTGATACGGTGATATAACCTCTTTTATTAAAAAAGTGAGTCTGTTATATACTAATTTTTCAAAAAGTTTAGGGATCATGGATATTTGACATATTGGACGATAATTAGAGACCTCGTTTTTAGAACCGGATTTATGGATCGGTGTAATGTAAGTAATTTTCCAATCCATTAGAAACTATCCTTTACTTAATGATTGATTAAAAATTGTCGTTAATGGTAAACATAACGCGTCTGCGCAACTTTTTAATAGAATGGGTGGAAAACCATCTCATCCGGGTTGTTTATCTAGGTTTAGTTGCTCTAACCCTTCCCAAACTTCTATTGAGCTAAGTTCTAGGTCACCAAAAATTAGTAAACAACAGGATGAGTCTGTGTAGGTATTTGTATTTGTGATGTTGTTTGAAGAAACATATATTGATCGAAAGAATTCCGCGAAAATATTGCAAATTGATAGAGGGTCAGATGTTGTATTACCAATGTATTGAATAGTATTTGGAATGCCTGTAGACTTCTTTTTGCTATTAATAAAATGCCAAAGACTTTTACTATTGGTTTTCAGTTGACATTCTATCTGGAAAATATAATTTTTATATAAAAATTTGTTCAGTTGATCACATTTCCTTTGAAGAAATCGATAATTATTTAAAAAAATTTGATTATTACTTGATTTTCTGTAAAGTTTATATGCTTTATTTTTTTATTATTTAAATTAATAAGCTCTTTATTGAAATAGTTTAAATTTTGTTAATTTATGAATTTTTTTTATGCTTTCTTATTTGAAAATTTCATTATTAATTGCCCAGTGTCTACATTCATAAGAAACAACAACAGAAACTAATTTTTTTGCTCTTTGTTGTGAAAATTTATTCATCAAACGCTGAAGTAAACACAGAAAAAAATCCCCTTAAATTTTTTAATGTGTTTACACTACTTGTATTTGACATTTTATTTATAATAAAACAGCGCAGTCACTATTTATAATACCTGGTAGTTCTATCATGGTTTTTAAGAAGCATATAATAAAATTTCCTGAATTCTTTTTTTTAGTTTCTGATGAGAAATAATAAAAAATTAGTAATTTTTACCACAACTACTCAAGCAAACTTGCAAAAAAAAAATTATTTGAAATGTATTATAAAATGTATGTAAATAAATAAAAATTTATCTTTTCTATCAAGTTTGCTTACAAGTAATTTATTTGAATACTCACCTGTAATTGAACTTAATGTTAAAAAATGTGTAATGCAGATAAATTCAAACGCAAATGGCGAAGATGGTATCTCAATCAAGTTCATTAAACTCATTCTACCACACATAATCAGTGATAATACATGCTATTAATCACTGTTTTTTATCTTCATCCTTTCCTGATATGTGAAAAATTGCAATTGTGTTACCGGTTGCTAAAAAGTCAAATCCTTGTGGGTTAAATGGCTTTTGACAAAGGTTTTTGACAAAGTGAACCAGAAATATTTATGTCTGAAACTAAAGTATCTTTTGGATTTAGTAATAGTGCTGTCAGCTTTCAAAAAGACTGCAAAGAGCTAAAGTTGCTCAATCGTTATCTCAAATAAAAACTGCACTAAATGGAGTTCCACAAGGTTCTAAACTTGGTCCACTTCTTTTCTCCATATTTATAAAAGACGTATTTGCTGTATGCAAACATGCTTCTGTACATGTTTATTAGGGTGTATCGAATTACAATTTTTTCGAATTTAACATTCTAAGAGTTCTCAAAAGTCTCCCAAAAACATTTTAGAAAAAACTAAGGATATCTTCCTCTCTCGCAAGGACAAAGTTGTTTTTCGATAAAAAAAACAGTAAAAAATACGGTCTCAAAATGCTTTAATTTTTGTAAGAAAAACTAAATATGTCTTAGAGTAGAGGTAAATATAGATTTGAATTAACAATACTTTGAAAACACGATGCCACTCTGGGTTTTTACCCACAGTGTCCCGTGTGAAGGATATTCGAATCTAAGGGTACACTCGAGATAACACAGAACTTTTGATTGCTTTCTTATTGTTAAAATTTTGATAATATTGATTAGAAAGTTAGCGTTTTCCTTAAATATAGCGAATAAATAATTTGCATATTTTTTGCATATGCATTTTCCTGTTTTGAAGAAATGTATACTTGAATGCAATTTTTTAATTTTTTCAAACAAATGCATATAAGATCTTATATCTCGGGCACCAAAAGCGGTACCGAACATAATTTCCTTAACTTAGATTCTTCATATATTTCTGTACAATGCGATTTTTTCCAACTTCGACTTTATAAAAAATATTCCTTCCTAGTATGAATTTTGTTATTTCGTTAAAACACCTCAACTCAGCATTCACAAAAATGTCATACTAAAATTTTGAGTTTCTGAGTTTGCCATTCAATGGGTCTTAATTGACTTAACAATTGTTGTTAAGAAGTGTTTTAATGAAATACTAACCATAAATGTAATACTAACCATATGAACAAAATTATATTTCATGCTTAGGGAAAAAATCGTGGTCATTTCCTGCTGTTTTGAAATAGATATTTTTAGACAGGGTTTCGTTCAAAGCTATTTGCAGACTCTGACTTGCGGTTTTATATCTCGGGTATCACTTTTGGTGCCCGAGATATGAAACTTTGTATTCATTTGTTTGAAAAAGTTAAAAAAATGCACTGAAGTATACATTTCTCCAAAACAGGAAAATGCTTATGCAAAAAATATGCAAATTATTTATTCGCCAAATTTAAGGAAAACGTTAACACTCTAATCGAAATCGGCAAAATTTAGACAAATTGATAGCAATCAAAAGTTCTGTGGTACCTCGAGTGTACCTTTAGATTCTAATGTCCTTCACACAGGACGTTGTGGGTAAAAATCGAGATGTCAAATTGTCAACTCACCACGACGATCTCAATTGGTGAGTTTCATAACATACAACAACACTTGTTTTCTACCAGTAGAGAATTTTTCAATCGAGTTACACAAACGCACCACTGGTGTGGGCTTATGCAAGCACTGCTAGTCTGCACGCTTTCTTCAATTGGGAATTAAAAATTTATTTTATATTAATTGTGATAATTATGATAATTATGACAATTTTTGGAACTTTTCACTTAACTAGTTTTAAATGGAACAAATTTTTAAACCTATGTTATAATTATTGTTTGAAAAACTTTATAATTCTGCTAAAATAAAAAATGTTAAATTTTTGAGTAATTATATTATGTACATTCTATTGCACCGTTTAGTGAAAGAAACTTCTTTTATCTACGTACTTAGCTGAGTACTTAAATTAAATAAATACTTTTTAAAGTAAACTTTTTAAAAATGCAACCCATCAGTAGATTTATTCCTAATTTATTACTAATTGTTAGCATAGTTGCTTATGGTAAAATATAGGTTTGTATTATCCTTGGAATAAACATATGTGGCAGATCAATTAAAAGTTAGTTAAAGTTTTTTAGCAATTACAAGACAGTAGCTTCTAATGAGTTTATGCTGAGCAAGTGAGTAAAAATTGTAATTGCTGTTATTTTCTAAATTGAGCGTAAACTTAAATCCCATATTCAAAATTACATCGGTGAGAGCTTTAAAATTGTAGATGCAAGTGCATTCTTTTGTGTTTCACAACACACCTTTGATCAAAATCTGTATTTGTGTTACCAAACAGTATTAAATAAGTTACATGTAACTTAATATCTGTAATGTGATGTACTGTATCCTATTGGTCATTAAAGGTGTTAAAATTAGTAAATAAATAACTATGTATTATCAAAGCGAACACATTATAGTTACCTATTTTTAAAAAAAACCGAAAAAAATCTTATGCATTTTTTTACTTATACATGGTCCGCCATATTACGTTTTTTTTTTCAACTAGTGCTTATTTCGTGAATGGTAACACTTAGCTCATGTCTGATTTGACTCACAAATAGTTTTATCCTTCCGCTGAACGAATATGGTTGTGTATACGCTTGAACAACGCTGGGAAATATTGCGACATTACTTAGAAAATCATGGTAATGTTGCAGAATGTGTGCGAAAATTGCGTACGGATTTTGGAAGAAGAGAAGCACCGTCAGCTCCGTACGTTCGTTATCTTGTGAAGAAAGTGAAAGTAGCAGGCATTCTCATCGACAAACCAAAGCGTGAAAAGCCAAAAGCAGTGCGTACACCCGAGAATATTGCTGCTGTGGCAGAAAGTGTGTGTGAAGCGCCATCAACATCAATTCACCGTCGTTCTCCTCAATTACACATTTCGGAGACATCATTGAGACGAATTTTGCATAAGGACCTTGGTATGACGCCATACAAAGTCCAATTGGTTCAGGAGTTGAAGCCAACTGACCATCCAATGCGTTTTAGCTTCGCTAAGTGGGCCTGCGATCGACTTACAGAAGATGCCGATTTTGCCAAAAAAAATCATCTTTTCAGATGAAGCTCATTTTGATCTTGGCGGGTATGTAAACAAGCAAAATTGTCGCATTTGGGGCACAGAAAACCCGCACGCTTACATTGAAAAGCCGCTGCACCCAAAACGAGTCACTGTTTGGTGCGGATTTTGGTCCAGAGGCATAATTGGCCGGAGTGGCCGTTACAGTCAATGGCGATCGTTATCGGGCCATGTTGAACGAATTTTTGTTCACAAGAATTGAAGAGGAGGATATTGGCAGCATTTGGTTTCAACAGGACGGCGCTACGTGCCACACAGCCGAAGCTTCACTCGATGTTTTGCGCCCTGTTTTTGAAGATTGCATTATCAGCCGCAGAGCTGATGTCGTTTGGCCAGCTCGGAGCTGCGATTTGACACCGTTGGACTATTATTTGTGGGGTGCCCTCAAAGATAAGTGTTACGCCGACACGCCAGAGACAGTTGACGCTTTAACCCTTTGAGGACCATAAGCCTTTGGGGAATTTTCTTTTAGAATCTTGGCATTAACAACGCTAATTGAGATCCAACTAAGGCAAAAATAAAAATAAAAAAATAGAAAAGTATTTTCCGTTATGTAGTTTTTTAATGGGACATATATGTCCCTATGGTCCTTAAGGGAGTCAAAAATCTTGTTTTTATGTTACATTGGTTTAAGTATTTTTTTCAAAGATATTTACATTTTTCTTGTAAAATTGTACTCTTAATAACTAATTATGTCTGATTATGGTAGTCTGTAAAACAATTACGATTATTTGTACAACACAGATACACCTTACATGCATTACAATAGTTGTTGGTGCGATTTTCAACCTTTTGTTTAGAGCAATGGACACATTTCTTTCTTATGGCGCCTTTGAGCATGGAGTGCAATATATCCAACCTCTTGTCAGCAGCAGTTTTAGATTTCTGAAATATTCGATTTCCTCTCGTTCGCATAGAATAGTCACCGATCAAGTTTTTTGCAACCAATCGTCTGTAGTCAAGAGAGTTCAGCTGCGATCCTTCCACAAGATTTTTTGCTTTACATTCGGTATAAATTACAAAGGCATTGTTTACGCTTATATCAAACATATCAAAAAACAACCGAAGATGGTATTTAATTTTAGATTTACGGTCTAGTTCATAGAAAGACTTGCGTTGATCCATTAAATCTACCCCTCCCATATTTTTATTGTAGTATGTAATGGCTTTTGGGCATGTTACGCTTATTTTCTCAGCACTACCGGCGATGCGACGTTTTACAATATCCGTCTCCGAAGGCGAAAGGAAATTTGTAAGGAGAGTTACCCCTCTGTTATCCATCCACTTTATGAATGATATGCCTTGAAAACTTTGTATGTAAATATCACCTCTATTCATATTTTTATCGGCTGGCACACATTTTGGAATTTGTTTTCGGTTGCTTCGAACTGTTCAGCAACACTTAATTTGGCGTTTTTTCAATTCGTACTGCAGCAATGGTGAGTTGAAAAAGTTGTCAATATATATTTCGGAGCGCAAGCCTTTGATCTTTTCAGTCAACTGAAGCACAATTGATTCACCTAGGCCATATTGAGTTCCAGACTCTTTTTTACCAGAATACAGATCAAATTCAAATAAATAACCAGTAGCTGAGTCACACCTACACCACATCTTAAATCCCCATTTTATTGGTTTATTTTTTATGTACTGTTTCATAGCATTGTGACCTTTAAATTTAACCATATGTTCATCAATTGATTGTTTGTATGTGTTCTTCATTGCGCATTGAAATGCTTCATGGAAATGCTCTATGAGAGGTCTGACCTTATAGGCCCGATCAGTCGTATTTGCTTGATCTTCATTATTGGCGAAGTGCAAATTACGGCGTATTTCTTCAAATCTATTTCTGGTCATGACATTTTTTACAAACGGTACACCCATATCAGAATCTTCTGACCAGTAATCACGAATTGACGGTAAAACATGATATGTCATTACCAGATTTATGCCAAGAAATGCCTGCAAATCATCAGTGGTAAGATCGAAAACCCTTCCATTTTGCTCAGCATATCAAGTGATTCTCGAACTAATAATTTGAGCAAAACATCAAAGTTAAAACTCAATTCGAAGATTTGAAATGGCGACAGTTTAGTATTGAGATCGTTAACATCGCAAATTTGCACTTTTCCAAATTCATAATCATTATCAGTAAAAATGTTTGGAACGTATGACTTTCTCCATTTGAACTCTACTACACGTTCACCAATCGATATTCTAGGAAGCTCGTCTACTTGTTTTACAGCGTTATTATCGATTTCACAGAATGTTGCACCTGCGTTTACATCTTCTTCAAGGAAAATTTGGTCTTCTTGATCCAGCTGTAAACCATCTTCGTCTTCGCTATTATCTGCCATGAGAAATTGAATTATTTCTTCTTCATTCAGGAGAAATTCTCTACGACGCGTTGAAGCCATGTTTCTAAAATTTTAATTGTTATAAACATATTTCAGCCTCTACATTTATCATACATACCGAATTATATCAATCAGTAAATTAAATATCACGAATTAGTTTTATATTAATACTTTCATAAGACACAAAACAACACGACTGCTTCTTATAAGTTCGCCAGATAAACTAATGATTCAAACAGCTACGCCAGCAATTGTTGTTTTCAAGCTTAATCGGGGAAACCCCGTTTTATGGCTTCTACATTATTGCTACGTTAGTTGAGTGTCCATATGAAGCAGTTACATTAAAATATTTCAAACGCAAAATTACCGTTGACGACCATAGGAACACCCTTGTCCCTTTTCGTTTTTTTCAAAGTTCGCACATGTTTGTAACAAAATTATACATTAAGTTAATATGAATCAGTAGAATATTGTCTATTTAAACTAAATTGTTGGAGTTTTTTTTCTTTAAATTTTTTGGTACACAAAATAAAACAGTTTCAAAATGCCACTTATACCAGCTGTAAAACATGATTTTCAAACTGCGTAAATACCGTTACAATAACTTTTTTTTACAAAACATTGCTTCCAATCTTAAAAAACTAACATTTTAATTTCGAATGGTTGAAAAAACCAATACTTTTGTTATTCGCTTTTGATTAAGGCAGATTTAATCTTTTGGGACACATGTGTCCCTTGGTCCTCAAAGGGTTAAAGGACAATATTCGTGAAGCCATTGGTGAAATACCGCTGCACACAATCGATAATGTGCTTAAAAATTGGACCGACCGTGAAGGCTACTGCATGGCCAGCCGAGGCAGCTATTTGAATGAAATGATTTTTCATTATTAACCGGAAGGATTGTACTTTCAAATAAAAAAAGAAATTTGAGAAAATATGTAGTAGTTTTTTTTTATAGAATTTTCAAAAAAAAAAAGTTATTTGGCGGACCCGGTACTTAGCATGATGCCAAAACAGCGTTTCTTGGAAAAAGGTTTTTTTATCATTAAAGGTAATGGAGAAGCATAATTGTTGCTATGTTTGTTCGGGGACTTGTTCGCCATTTTTATTCATGGTAATTTACAGGACTTTTAAAGGTTACGTCCGATTAATCTAAATATGACTATTTAAACTTACTAATTTGTGGACACAATAAACTAAATGTTGAAAGTTAACAGTCTAATCGAACTTTTTGTAAGACATTTTAACTGTCAAATCTGACTTCTAAGTGTCAAAAATTACAAAACTTTTAAAAAATGTAGAGCAGCGACATCTTACAGAAATATTTCTAACTACATGCAATAACAATAGAGTTCAGCTACTACAGCTTTTTCGCACCTTCTCCGCATTAGATCATCTTAAGAACCAGCCCAAATAACATTAAAACATCTCAATAAGGCCATTCACAGTTCGAATACGCTGGTCTGCCATTTGTACGATTTGCTATTTGTACGCCAATTTACGAAAGCGTATTTTGCCTTGTTGTTGTTTTACATACAAACGCAACTACGCAGGCACGCGTAAATAAAAGCAGCCCTTGGACGTGCTCTTTGTACCTCGCATTTTTATGCTCTGTCTACAGCCGCATAATCACATACATCACAGGGTTGCACAATTTTTTTATACGACAGTCACATGGCGAGGTGCTCACAGTTTGAACAATAACAAATGCTATAAATACGAATTGTTAAAAGTACGCTCAAACTGTGAATAGCCTTAATGATGTCGATAAGAGTGGTCCAAAACAATCTAAAGTGAGAAAAATTTACCCACCATAACATGGGTTGGGCTCAGGGACAACACAAGACATAACAACTAACCATGCGTTAACATAGATCTAATCATACATTAGTTTTCAATCTACTTTTGAGTTGACCTTTCGATAAGTTAACATCAAAAAAGCTACAGTTGTTAACAAAGGTACTCATGCGATGTAAAGGAGCAGTAGCCATATAATTTGTGCTACTAAAAGGTAAGTAAATTAAAATGTTAGCGTTTCTACTGCTTCTACGGTTAGTGTTAAAATTTATAAGAGTTAGGAGTTCCGGTGAATCGAAAACACCAGTTATGAGTTGGTGTAAGTAGACGATATCAGCAGACTTCCTTCTCTCATTTAAGGATTGCATTTTTAATAGTTTTAAACGATCCTCATAAGGAGGAAGATTTAAAGTGTCAGTTCCACTTAAGCCCCTTAGAGCAAACCGAACAAAACGTTTTTGAATTCTTTCTATTCGTTCAACATGTACATTGTAACTTGGAGACCAAACTTCACTTGCATACTCTAAGTGAGGTCGCACAATTGCATAATACAGCGTTGTAGTTGTGATCATACTATTAAATTCTTTGGCCCAGCGTTTCATAAACGCGAGCATAGAAGATGCTTTTTTACAAATGCTATCAATATGAGCGCTAAACGATAGCTTAGAATCCATGTATATACCAAGATCTTTGACAGAATCTACACGATTTAAAGCCGTATCTTTTATCTTATAATCAAAAATTAAATTATTCCTTTTTCGCGAAAAGGTCATAGTTTGGCATTTATCTGGATTAAGAAACATATTATTTTTAGAACACCAAACTTCAAAGGATTTTAAATCAGACTGGAGTAGAACTGAATTGTCTTTAGAATCTACTGTTCTGTATATTTTCATATCATCTGCATAAATGAGCAGATGAGAGTATTTGATGATGTAGGTTACTATGGTAATGGCTAAAATAAACAGAAATGGACCAAGGTGGCTACCTTGCGGAACACCTGATGCAGCAATAAATTCAGCAGACAACACATCTCGAAATCGTATTTGATAAGATCGCTCTGTCAGATACGATTGAATCTAGCTTACAAAAAATTGTGGAAAACCCATTAACTTTAGTTTAAATATAATTAATTTGTGTGGTAGTTTATCAAATGCTTTACTAAAATCAGTGTAAATACAATCGACCTGGTTACCAGAATAAACTGAATTTAAGCAGAATGTTGTAAAATCGAGGAGATTAGACACAGTGGATCTGCCAGTAACAAATCCATGCTGACGAGTTGTTATGACCCTAGCACAATGAATCTTCACACGATCATACACGAGCCGCTCGAAAAGTTTTGGAATCGATGAGAGTTTAGCGTTAGGCCTATAGTTGTTTACATCATTCCTACAACCTTTTTTATAAATAGGACTTATAAAAGATTTTTTTCCAAAAAAGTGGAAAATTACATTCTTTAATTGATTTATTGAATAATATGGAGAGTGGTTGGCTTAGAACGGAACCACATTGCGTTAACACTGCGGCAGGAATTCCGTCAGGTCCAGCATTAAAATCTTCTTCGATCGATGCAATATACTTTAAAATATCCTCTGAATTAAAAGATATAGGGTCCAACGAAACCCTGGGTGTAAAGTTCATATATCTATAGTAATAAAACTCATTTTCTGTTTGTTTGTTTGACCTTTATACAAATCTAAACGGCTCAACGGATTTTTCTCAAACTAGGTATACATATTAAGTACATCCCAACTTAAAATGTTACATACTTAGTTTTTGCCACGCCCCCTCTGAAATTTTTCAACTAACGGTAATTTTGTTATTATAAAACTTTTTAGTATCGGAGATTTTTTTGTATTTAATTTTAAAAAATTTTTGTTATTTTGACATCAAAAACATTCACATATCTTCAAAATTGGAGAAATTTTCAGTATAACGACTTTTTCATAAAACATCGTTGCCTAAGAATGAGAAAAAAACGACATGAAAATCAAAGTTTGGTCTTTCGATGCAAATATCTCCGCTGTCCATTAATATATTTCATTCAAATTTTTTTTGTTCAAAATTCAATAAAATCACTTCACAAAAATAGGTTGAACTGTACCGTTAAGTCAGTGTATATATGTTTTATGATTATGTCAAAAAAGGTCCAAAATATTGACTTTTTACTCAAAAAATGACTCAAAAATTGTTGTTGTTGTAAAAACGAAATCAATTAAAAATTGCACATCTGGCTACCTTTCATATGACATAGCATTTATTTGCAAAAATTCTTCCAGCTAAGCGCAAAAATTATTTTACTGTTTTTGTCATCAAAACAACAAGGGTACCCCCTTTGATTTTTTTCGCGAAATTTATTTTTTCCAAAATGTTGTTTTTATATTTTTTACAAAAAAGTCAAGTCTCAAAAATAATTTATGTGAAAAAATTACCCCAATATCTCTTTCCAATCAAAAGTAATGGCTAAAAATGTATTTTTCATACCAGACTATTAATAAAACTTAGTTTTGTGTTAAAATTCTCTATATAGTTTGAACGTCCCCATATATCTCTAAGAATGCAGTTGTGTGTCTAAAGTAATTACGAACATTTTGGATTATACAAAATTTTCTTTATAGTGATCATCTACTTATATTTTGCCTCCCCACCCCCCGCCCCCCTCCTGTTAGCTTCTGTAGAGCCGCTTTTTCGATTTCCTTTACTAGTTTCATCCGCTCCTGGACATTCCATTGAGCTTTGCAGTCAAAGTATTTTCTAACTAATTTTGTTCCCTCATCGAAATTAATTGTATAAGTTGATTTTGTTACATTTATTTGACTTTGTTACATATTAAATTTCTTTATAATGAGCCAAGTCTTCGTTTCGTTTTGTCATGGCAAAAATACGCTCTAAGTTGATGTTAAAAAATGAACAGGCATCATCAACTGGTTTGTTTAAATATCCTTTTAAGGTAGAATCTTTAGTCGAAATTAATGCTTCTTTATATAATTTATTTTGATAAAACTTGTGGTCTGTAAAGTAAATAAGTTTCTCCTCTTTAAAACTAAATCGAAATTTTTTTGGAATGCATTCATAAAATGTGCATTTGTTCTGTTTCCATGAAATGAAAAACAGCTTGAATTATTTTTTAAAATCACATTGATCTTCGCCCATAACTAAATCGCTAGAACTAATTTGCTTGATTGACACAATGCAACAGGTATGGATAAAAACGCAGCGAACTTCTGCGACGCTAGCAGTGAATTAAGTTCAAATAAAAAGTTAAATTTTTCTCTTAACCTATAAATCGTTCTAAGCGATATAATTCTATTAAATAACTTCATAATATTGACAATTTTGGTATAACTTATAGGCATTTCTGACATTTTATATACCAGGATATCTCTATTTTATCTTAAAATTGTTATAAATCCAATTCTATGAATATTGTTGCCTAAAAAAAATAAAAATTTTCTATGTTTTTTTTAAAAAAATCTTACTTCATATTAGGGCTAATTTCTTTAAAATGGTAAGGAAAAATTTTAAGAACGTCTGATAGATTTTTTGTAAATCCATTAATAAAAATTAAATCATGTTATAGTACTTTCTTGTGCCGCTGGGTTGCCATTTGATGTAGAAAATGAGTAAAAAACAGGCTTTTTTTTACCAATTTTTCTGGAAAACCGTAAACAAATATCTTAAAAACGTCCGATAGTAATTTAGATTTATGTTAGACAAACAAAAGCTACTCAGATGACCCTTCGCGATTTCTTCATATATTTGTGCCATTTCAAATACAAAAATGCATTTTTCACACAGAGAAAACAACATTTTCAAAAGTGGCAGAAACGAGCTACTTTTAAAAACGTTTGCCCCAGATTTTGCACTTCTAACGTTTATTTTAATTTTAAAAACGAACATTTTAAAATGAAATAGTAAAACGTTTATTTTCATTTTAAAAACTTACATTTTCAAATGAGATTCTAAAATGTTCGTTTGATTTTTAACACTATATATTTTAAAATGCTGTAGCAAAATGTTTATTTTCATTTTAAAAACGAAAATTTTAAATCGAAATTCTAAAATGTTCGTTTGATTTTTAATAATAAATATTCTCAAATGTAAAATGTGTATTTTCATTTTAAAATCGAAAATTTTAACATTAGATTCTAAATGTTCGTTCGATTTGTAACAATAAACATTTTAAAATGCAATAGTGCAATAATTATTTATATTGTAAGAACGAAAATGTTCATTATTTCCCATTAATTCATAAATTTACAGAAATCCGCATTTCCTATATTAATTAAAAAAAGGTTTATTGGTTTTCAACATTAAAGTTTTACAGTTTTTAGGCAAACTGCAGAGTGATGAAATCGAGAATGAAATATATTTAATTTTCTGAACAAATATCAAATACATAAGTCAAGGAAACATGTATAACAAACAATTCGTTATTAACAAGTGTTTTGAAACAAAGTATGTGAATTTTACTATGTCATGGTAAAACGTTCGTAGTTGTTTTAAAAACGTTTCGTTTCACTTTTCTATTTAAAAATGCGCGTTTTCATTTTTGTATGGCCTAAAATGTTTCTAAAAAAAATAATTTTAACCTACTATATTATAGTAAAACATTCGTAGTTGTTTTAAAAACGTTTCGTTTTACTTTTCTATTTAAAAATGTGCGTTTTCATTTTTGTATGGCGTAAAATGTTTTTAAAAATATTAATTTTATCTTAATATGTCATAGTAAAATATTCGTGGTTGTTTTAAAAACGTTTCGTTTTACTTTTCTATTTAAAAATGTGCGTAAAATGTATGGCGTAAAATATTTTTAAAAATATTAATTTTACTAAACGTTTTTAAAATGTGCGTTTTTGATTTTTTTGTTTTCTCAGTGCATGCATTTTTTTCTGTTTTAAATTTTTATAACTTGTGCTTCAAATAGTGCATTTTAAAAAAGATATCCTCGTTGAGTATATCCTTTATAAAAATACAAAATTATAAAATGTTTACTTTTCAACGAGGGGAATAGTTTAAATTGGTAAAAACAATATCTTCTCAAAAAAGGATATTTTTTTAAACATCTAGATATCAGGCACCCTCTATACGAGGACATTTTGGAGCACTAGGAAATAAAGCTAAATATACACCCTATTTAATTAGTGCTGTCATACATTTGGATTCAAAAGTTTAAGAAAGTACTTTTTTGGCATCATTATCTATGCCTATAATCATAACCTATACTAAGAAAATAATCAAAATTTGTATTCTTCGAAAGTAGTAGAACAGTTTTCAAAATCATTTAATTTGAAATAGAGCAAACTGATTCATCTTCTTTCTTTAGATTATAATAACCGAATATTTTTATTTTATTGTGGTATTAAATTATCACTAATCAATTTGCTAATCTGCAAAAAAAATTTATGCTTAATTTAAAGTTTGCATTTTCACAATAAACATATCAATTTTTCGGGCAGAAAAAAACAATTGGAAATTAATTCCATACCCCATTCTAATGAAAACAAGAGAAATTTTTGAGTTAGTTTTAGCCAAAAGTTTGATAAAAGTGCATACAAAGTGCATGTAATATTTATTTGGTTGCTGACATTAAAAAAAAATATGTTGCAAGTTTTGCTCTTTATATCTCCTACTATATTAAAGGTAGAATACTGAACTTTTACCTACTGATGAACCAATTTGTAACAGTGGTATTATCTTCTGGCTGAGGTCTGCTCAGCCTTGCCAGGATCGAGTGAAAGATCCACAAACTTTCATCAAATAAGAACGCAGTCGGTGTTGGTTTAATATTATAATTTTCTATTTTATTGATATATTCTCCTTAAAAATACTTAATGCAGCGTGACGTCAGTAGTTTGGGTAAAAGTGAATGTAGGCGGTCGAATGGTCGGAGGTTGTGGGTCCAGCTGACGGAAAAATCGGTATTCAGTTAATCGGTGGATTAGCAATCGATAGTTCGGTAATCGGTAGATCGGTTAATCGGTGAATCGGTGAATAGGTAATCGGTAATTCGGTAATCGGAAGATCGGTATTCGGTAATCGGTAGATAGGTAAATCGGTGAATTGGTAATCAGTAATCCGGTAATCGGTAAATCGGTAATTCGGTGAATCCTGCCAGGGCCCCTAAAGCAAAGATCGGTATTCAGTAATCGGTAGATCGGTAAATCGGTGAATCCTGCCAGGGCCCCTGAAGTAATGCTCTCATTTAATATTTTTAGAGACAATCATGGTGGAAAAACCTCTATGAAGTTCGCACCATGCAAATATATATAATCAATTTAATAAAGGTATGCCGACTGCGTTGGACGAACCAAAGATGGTTCTCACCGCCGGTGCGACATCTCAAACAGAGACTCAAAGGGAAGAACCAGCAAGCTAGCTCGCCATTGAGTCACTGCGACCAAAAATGTAGAGTATGCCGACTGCGTTGGATGAACCAAGTATTGCTTCTCACCGCAAGTGCGACAACTCAAGCAGAGATTCTAAGGGAAGAGCCAGCAAGCTGGCTCGCCATAGAGTTACTGCTTCGAGCTTACCTGAAGTAATGCTCCTTTGGTTGGTTTTGTGTCGACCTTTTATTCGATATGGACAGAAAACCAGTTGGGAATTATACGTTCAGTTTTGTCTTTGGCCTGCCTGGCTATGCATAGATAGGTGGTGTGCGTATTAATTAGTGGCTTATGCAGTAGTGCGGTTGTATGTTGTCAATTAGTTTTATTGAGTAGGTATGTAGCGTGTGTTTGTTTCTATGGTCTGGTGTCGTTGTGCGGTTGTGTGTTATTGCTGCTTTAATAATAATAAGTAGAAATATTTAAGTAATACAATATGAATATACATATCGATAATATTTAATATTATAGTTTACGTAGTGTATAAAAATATAATATTTGTAACGTCTTTATATTTATAATAATAAGTAGGAATATTTAAGTGATATAATATGAATATATATATACATCGATAATATTTAATATTATAGTTTAACTAGCTGAAACTCGGCGCGTTGCTGCCACTCTCCCTATTCAAACGCCCATAAAATGTTATCAGTTAAACAGCATGTCTAAATTGAGGTAGAATACTGAATTCCGAGACTGTGCGACCTATAAGCCATTCGATATAACAAATTAGGGTTGTATAGGAAGTGCCACGCCCTCTTGATCACCGCTCATAGAATGTAATCAATTCAACTGCATGTGTACATGGAGGTTGAATACCGAATTCCAAAACTGTGCGACATATATCTCCAAAACTATTCGATAGCACAAATTTAGGTTGTATGGGAGGTGTCACTGTCCTTTTCCTTACGCCCATAAAATTTAACCAATGAAACTGCATGTGTAAATTGAGGTCGAATACTGAATTCTGAGGCTGAGTTACTTATAACTCCAAAGCTATTCGATATCGCAAATTTGGGTTAAGTTGGAGGTGCCACGCCCCCCGACAAACTCTAATAAATTTTATCAGTAAATCTGCATGCGTAAATTTTGGTCAAATACTGAATTCCGATGCTGTGCGACCTATAACTCCAAAGCTATTTGATAGCACAAAGTTGGGTTGTATGGGAAGTGTCACTCCCCTTTTCCCTACGCCCATAAAATGTAAGAAATGAAAGTGCATGTATAAATTTAGGTCGAATACCGATTTCTTACGCTGTCAACCTATAACTTCAAAGCAATTCGATATTGCAAATTTGGGATGTAAGGGAGATGTCAGGCCTCCCTGTCCAACGCCCATAAAAAAAATCATTGAAACTGCATGTGTAAATTGAGGTCAAAAACTGAATTC
This sequence comes from Dichetophora obliterata, assembly GCA_963920525.1. Lineage (NCBI taxonomy): Eukaryota > Metazoa > Arthropoda > Insecta > Diptera > Sciomyzidae > Dichetophora > Dichetophora obliterata. The sequence continues at coordinate 236,733,825 of OY986436.1, read as the reverse complement.
CAAAGCTGACTTCCTATAAATTCAAAGCTATTCGATATCACCAATTTGGGTTGTATGAGAGGTGCCCCTCCCCCTTGTCCAACTCCCATAAAATTTCATCACTGAAACGGTACGTCTAAATTGTGGTCGAATACCGAATTTCTAAGCTGTGCAACCCATAACGCTATTCGATAACACAAATTGTTTTTATGTTGGAGGTAAAAGAAGGTGTGTCATTTTTTCTTAAACCATCTCGTACTCAAAGCAAAGCCACTTACAAAATTTAAGCTCAATCGGACCAATAGTTTCGGAGTATTGTGATATTTCCAAAAGTAGGCGTAGATGAAGTGTGACAACGCCCGTTTTTATTAAAGTTAGTGACAGTCATCATAAGAACTTATTTACCAAATTTTAATTTAATTCGACCAAAACCTTCTTAAATATAGCATTTTTATTGATTTGTGGGCGATAAACTTTTTTCCTAAACCTTTGCGTAGCAGTTACGAACAAACCAGTAGAAGGAAGTATCCTATTTGGTCTAGTCGTTTTCAAGTTTTAAGCATCCGAACAAATCACGATTCATTTTTATATGCACGATATTGATTTGTGGGCGCTAAAAGTGGGCGTGAAAACATTTATGTATCGTGACTGCCTCTTGGAGCACCTACACAGCAAGTTTCAGTATAAAAATGTGTAGAACTCCGGAATTGCCATGATTTCGAAAAAGTGAGCGACGAAAAAGTTATTTTTGTACAGTTACTGACAGTTACCATATGAACAAAATGATAATATCCTAGTTTTTACGATTGAAACCGTCTGATATATATCCCTTATTTGGTTTGTGGTCGATAGCGCAAATTTGGCTTGTATGGGAGGAACCACGCCCCCTCATCCAAACGTTACCAAACCTCACAGGAACAATCTATCTCCTCGGCAAACGTTGTTCTGCCACAGACCGCCTTACTGCTATACACGATCTAATACGATCAAAACCGTGCGAAATATAGCATTTTTGTTGTTTTGCAAGCGGTAAAAAGGGGTGCGGTAAAATGTTTCCCTTGAGCCATCGCGTAATCGAAACAAATCGACTGCCCAAATTTCAGCTCAATTTAGGTTAAGCCTGGCGCACTTTACTTCACTGGACGCTAACTCCACGAAAAGTGAGTTTAACTAAAGTAGGGCAGGCCTATTTTTAGTGCACTTGCCGAGAGTAACCATATGTACTGAATTACAAAATTTTTGTCTAATATGACCCAAACCGCTGAAATAAAACGTTTTCATTGGTTTGTGGGCGGTAAAAGGGAGGCGTGGAGACCAATTTTTAGTACAGTTGCTAACAGTAACCGTACAAACTAAGCCAACATTTTAGCTCAATCGACCCAGTAGTCAATTTTGATGGTTTCTTAAAAAGTGGGTGTAGCTATATAGCGCTGACGCCCTTTTTTAGTACAATTGCCGAAAGTAACCATACAAACTTAAGTATCATATGTTAGTCTCATACGGCCAAAACTGCATGAAATATAGCATTTTCACTGATTTGTGGGCGCAAAAGGGGGCGTGGAAACCAATTTTTCGTACAGTTACTGTCAGTAACTTCACAAACCAAAGTAAAAAATTTAAGTCTTATACGACCAAAACCGTCTGAAATAAACCATTTATTTGTGGGCGGTAAAAGGGGGCGTGGAAACCCATTTTTAGGACAGTTGTCGATAGTAACCGTACATACTAAATTACAAAATTTTAGCCATATACGACCCAAACCGACTGAAATATAACATTTTTATTGATTTGGGGGCGGTAAAAGGGGGGTGTGGCAAATTTTTTTCCTCAACCATCTCGTACCTGAAACAAATCGACTGCTAAAATTTCAGGTCAATCGGTTCAGTAGTTTTGGAGTCTATAGACATCACACAGCCAGACACACATCGTTTTGCTTTATATATATATAGATATTGATTTGTGGGCGTTAAAAGTGGGCGTGAAAACATTTATAAATTGTGTTCGTCTCTTGGAGCACCTAAAGAGCAAGTTTCACTGTAAAATGTGCAGAACTCCGGAATTGCCATGATTTCGAAAAAGTGGGCGTATTTATATAACGACCACGCCCATTTTTTGTACAGTTACCAACAGTAACCATCTGAACAATATCCCCAAATCTTAGTTTTTTACGATTGAAACCGTGAGATATTTTTCTTTTTTTTTTGTTTGTGATCGATGGAGCAAATTTAGCTTGTATGGGAGGTACCACGCCCCCTTCTTCAATCGTTACGAAACCTCACAGGAACACTCTCAAGATGTGGCTTTATTTTCCCTGAAAATTTCATAAAGATCGGTTCAGCGGTTTTGGAGTCTATACGTGATATAGCCACATACCCACCCACATACCCACCCACATACCCACATACCCACATACCCACATACATACATCCATTTTTATATATATAGAAGATTAGTGTATACAAAGTACATAATATTTGTAACGTCTTTATATTTATAATAATAAGTAGAAATACTTAAGTAATATAATATGAATATATATATATTAGGGCGGGTCAATTTGTATGGACGAATTTTTTGGTGGTCTGGCTCAGCGAAATTCGTAAAATACATGTAATTTCAAGACTTTTTCTCCACTACAGCATATACAAATTCTGAAAAAAAGCTGTGCGGACTTTCGTAAATAGATTTTGTTCTCAATTATAAAATATGAATGTATGAATGTATGTGTATGAATCTATTTACGAAAGTCCGCACAGCTTTTTTTCAGAATTTGTATATGCTGTAGTGGAGAAAAAGTCTTGAAATTACATGTATTTTACGAATTTCGCTGAGCCAGAATTTGACCCGCCCTAATATATATATCCATCGAAATTATTTAATATTATAGTTTATTTAGTGTATAAAAAGTATATATGTGTAACGTGACGTTACAAATTATTGTTTCATACTTTAAAGTACTCACTTATTTGGAGCTGCTCCTCTGTGTGGCGTTACAAAAAGTGACAAAGTACCTCTTTCGCCAGACGCGTGGCGTTTCTTTTTAATAAACCTCTTTCGCCAGGCGCGTAGGGTGTAAAAATGTTTTTTTTTGTATCTAGCCAAATTCAATTTCAAAATATCCTTTTTAAAAGGGCATCATTCAATATTCTTGAAAACTCCCAACGAATTCCTTTGAAAAGGATATATGTAAAAACTAGAAAATCAAATTTTTATTGAAAATTTTAATACGTATTTTGCTAGATAAATGAAGCGTCGCACAGACGGTTGAAATTGAAAAAAGCGGAGATTAATTGAAAAATAAAAATTTGTTATTTTGAAAATATTTACTACTCGATTAAAGAACACAAAATGGTACATCACTACTGAAAATTTCAATATTATATGTTTTTTACTTTTTCTGCTGCATAGCTTTAAAGTTGAGAAATTTTTCGTTTTTTTCGCGAACAGTTCAGCAAATTGAAATTTGACATAGTTCAAAAAATAATATTTTTTTTTTGTACATCAAAAGTGATGTTTTTATTATGAAACCTTCAACTACAGGTATTTAAGCAGGACTAAAAAAATGGTTAAAAATAATTGTGTAGATATATGAAAAAAAAAAATTGTTTAAAATATGTCAAAATTTGCGCTATTTTCAAAATATACGTGGAGTTTTAAATAAGAATACCATATCATCAAGTAGAAATGAAAATTAAGTATTAAACTCAGGGACCGAAAATAACTGTTATTTTACAATTTTCAGATGAAAAAGGCATAACAAAAAAGTGGCCGGAAGACTTTTTTAAATATACCATTATTATCGTAATGGCAGCAGCTTTGCGAATATTAAATGCCTTTTAAATGTTTTGATGTTACTATAAAAATTAAAAATAACTGTTATTTTTTTCCTTTTATTTTTTCGGGCAAAAATAACTGTTAATTTTGACTTTTATTTTTTAGGTAACAAATAGCAGTTATTTTGTGCCTTTTATTTTTTCGGACAAAAATATCAGGCAATTTCTATTTTTTCAAAGGACGAATAAAAAACTTTAAAAACTAAAAAGTTTTATAACTCAAAGTGTGCGCGTTAATGAGACGATAAAAATTGCATTAAACTTTTTTTTTGCCGTTCAAGTGGCCTTTAAAAAAATTCAAATTGCCTGATATTTCTGACCGAAAAAATAAAAGGCACAAAATAACTGTTATTTTTGACCAAAAAAATAAAAGTCAAAAGTAACAGCTATTTTTGCCCGAAAAAATAAAAGTCATTAAATAACTAGTATTTTTGTCGGAAAAAAATAAAAGTTAAATAATAACTGTTAATATCCGACTTTTTTGATAAAAACCATAACCGGTATGGTCCCTGATTAAACTTCAATATCTAAGCTTCCATATTCAGCAATAAAAAGTTGCTCGTTTTTACTCGAATCTTTTTATTTCAAAAATCGTGATAATAGTCACTCTTACAAAAACAGAGATTCTTGTCTTTAATTTGTTTTGTCATGTGACAATGATAAAAGTGACGAGGTCGATGCAGAGGAGTATGAAAACTTTGAGCATCAGGAGGAATATTAACAAATTTATAAATTTTTTGCTACTCGTATATAATATTGTTATGAATTTTTTTTAAAAAAAAAGTAATAAGGAATGATTTTCGACTGGGCCGAAGTTATGAACTTTTTTATATATTGATGACGTCACTTTGTATGGACGATAGTCATGGTTTTTTCGAACTTCTCCGAATTTCAAATTCAGAATTAATTTTAATTATTAAAATTATTTATATTATGCAATGAATTCATTTTTGAGGAATTTATGAAGGGTTTTCTATAAAGATAACGTCATTATGTATGGAAAGTAGGCGTGGTTTTCATCTGATTTTGCCGAATTTCATAGTAAGAATTTATATTGAAGAGGGAAAAATTTCGTAGCATTTTTTAATTTTTGTAGATTTTGAAGAGATTTAACGTTTAAAATAAAGTCACTCTGTATGGGAGGTAGGCGTGGTTTTCATCCGATTTGGCTCATTTTTAAACTTAATCTTTACATTTTAGAAACAAGCTTAAACATCTAATTTCATGACGATAGCTTTAAAATTAGGACTTTAATCGAAAGACGGTCAGGACGGGCAGACGGACGGACGGACAGATGGGCAGAATTTTTTTTCTTCTTTGTACCTAATCTAACTTAAACAATAGTTAAAAATTTCCTTTCGACTTTTAGGTGAATTAATCTCAATTTTTTGGGATTTCAACACACTGTGCGTCGCCGCGAATGACGTTGTAAGCGACAATCGAATCAAAAACTTTTTTTTTCTTACTACCGTTAAAAATGCTCTGACTTTGATCTGGATATTTTTTTTTGTGTGCAGGAAAATTTCTTTACAACTCTTACACAAATAAAGAGGAAATTGAAATGAAATGGTTCTAAGTGCGCCATTAAAATTGGTTTTTTCTATGCCGAAAAACTTATAATTTTGTCGCTTACAACGTTATTCGCAGCGACGCTTCAAATAAAACAAAATAAAATTATTTTATGTATGTTTAATTAATAAATTTAATTATAATTTAAATATCAAATAATTTTATTTTGTTTTTGAGAGAAGAGATTGCCGTCTTTTTGCTACCTTTCTTGTCCTGTTTAGCAAATTTTGAGTATATAAAGAATTTTTTTGACGCAGGCTTACAGTCCTGTAACTTCAATGGACTTTTTAAAACAATGATGACGTTTTAAGGAAAAAGTGAGAACGCAGTCTTACCTAGTTTTATATGAATAACTTCGTTTAAGAAATTTATTTTAAAAATGTAGCACAGTGTTAACTCAAATTATTATTCCTTATTATGTTCTCTAAACAATTTAAATACTCATCGTGGCGATTGCCTTACAAGCAAATTAATAAAAATCACTCATACGCCATCGTTGCATGATAACAAAAAAATATATATCTAATTATCTAATCAATATCAAATAAAGGCGCGCAAAAATGTAAACTGATTTGAATAGTTTTGTCTTATTTTTTACATACCTACACACAAAATAATGACGTTTAAGATGGCAAAATAAGCAACGACAATTGCAACAACAATAACAAAAAAAAAAGAAATAACAATAACACAATATCAACAAAAAGCCGCAATAATATAAACAAAAATTATAAGCGTACACAAATCAACATCTGTTTGACTTATCAACATCATAAGCGACAACAATAACAACACTAACAATAACCTCAAAAATACCAACGGCAATAGCAGCAGCAAAATTATCGCAACAACAAGCGCAAAATCTTTGACGTAGAAAGATTTATTTCCATTGTTTTCAATAGACGCACGTTTGGAGCTCTATTTTTCTAACGATATTTGTTTATAAACACATCTGTGTTTAAGTGAAAACAAACACAACTGTGACATTTTTAATAAAAAAATTTAAGACTTTAAAAAAACACGGTGTTAATTTAACGCTCTTTAAAGGAGTATTTAACAGCTTAGATATTTATAATAGAGATATCGATTAATAAAACGATTTTGATGATTTTATACTTATTGCATTTCTTGCTGTTAATAAAATTGAAAAAACATAAAACATAAGGGACATTCCACACAAAATTTGTCACCCCATTTGTTTTTTTTTTTCTATTAAAAAAGTTTTTACTGTTCGTTCAGCAGTTAAAAATATTTGATAGTTTTTCTTATTTCAATTTAATCCTCGGAGTTTTCAAAAAAATTTATTTTTTCCATCAAAATATTACAAAAAAAATCAATATTTATATTTAAAACCTTAAATATTAATTATGATATTTTCAATGTATTGCATAGGTTTTCTGATCAATGATTTTCTATGCAATTTAATTTAAAATTCAGTCCATAATTTTTATGACGTTTCGTTGATTATGGTAAAAGTAATGATAAAATTTTTAATTTAATTGCATACAAAATTATTGATCAGACAACCTTTTCAATACATTGAAAATATCATAAACTTTTCAACTGATCTATAAAAAATACACAATATTATTTCATTTTAATATTAATTTTTTCTTCCAAGAAAAATTGTGTTGAACTTAAAGCCTAGTACTCTGTACGTTTGCGTGAAATTTTGCTTGCAACATATATTTATTTGTTGCGTGAAATTTCTGACTTAAAGTTTGTTGCGGGGAATTCCTATGGCAACGTTTCTCAGAGAGATTCAGAGAATATGTTGGGAGATTTCATATGATCTCTCTCTTTTCACTTCAAAATAAATAGGCAGTACAATTAAATTGTCGTGAAAAAATGTTGCTCAGAAACATGTTGCGATAATTTCACGCTGCGGAACAGAGTACTGCTTTGACGAAAATGTTGTGAAAATTTTCACGCTTGTTTCGCAGCTGTCATATTTTTTGTAGAGATTTGGGTGGAATTTCACATGAAACTGAACAGAGTACTATGCTTAAACACGAAATACAGAAAATTTCTTTGATTTTTTTAACGATGTGTTTACTTTTTTGAATTTTTTAAGCGTTAAGCATAGTACTCTGTTCAGGTTCATGTGAAATTTCACTCAAATCTCCATACAAAGTATGACAGCTGCAAAACAAGCGTGGAAATTTTCACAATATTTTCGTCCGAGCAGTACTATGTTTTGCTCCGTGAAATTATCGCAACATGTTTCTGAGAAACATTTTTTCACGACAATTTAATTGTACTGCCTATTTATTTTGAAGTGAAAAGAGAGATATCATATGAAATCTCCCAACTTATTCTCTGAGTCTCTCTGAGAAACGTTGCCATAGAAATTCTTCGAAACAAACTTTGAGTCAAAAATTTCACACAACAAATAAATAGATGTTGCCAGCGAAATTTCACGCAAACGAACAGAGTACTAGGCTTTAAAATAAAAAAAAACTGTTTAGAAATTTACGCCCTGAAAAATCTTTTAAGTAAGGGAAAAGCGAAAATACTAGAAAGACGCGTTCAAAATTTTACATGCTAGCTTGTTAAGCTTAAATAATCCCAAAAAAAAAACAATTTAAGCATTTTTGCGTACACCTAAGCTTACTATATGAAAGTGGAAAGTTCAACCTATAGACTATTAGTTCAACCAATATGCAATCCAACAATTTTTTCGTTATCTCTTTCAGACTGGACGCTTAACTACGGAGAAATTTTTTTTATGATTCTTACAATATATGATGGCCTCAAAAGTCAAGTAATAGCGCGCTTGGTTGTCGCTCAGAGGTACCGGGTTCTAGTCCTGGCCGGGCCATGATCCTACGCTATAACCTTTCTATCCTCATTTTTATTCAAAGTAACTTTAAAACACATCAAGCCTAAATAAAACAAATACTGAATCCCGAGGCTGTGTGACCTATAACTCCAAAGCCATTCGATATCGCAAGTCTTTTTTATGTAAGAAGTGCCACATTCCCTTGTCCAAAGTCCATAAAATGTTTTCAGTGAAACTGCATGTGTAAATTGTGGTCGAACACTGAATTCAGTGACTCTGTGACCTATGACTTAAAAACTATTCAATTTTTCAAGTTTGGGTTGTACGGGAGGTGCCACTCCTCCTATACAACGCCCATAAAATTTAATCAGCAAAACGGCACTTGTAAATTGTGGTCGAATACCAAATTCCGAGGCAGTGTGACCTATAACTTCAAAGCTATTCTATATCGCAAATTGTGGTTATATGGGAGGTGGCACACTCTGTGCTCCAAAGACCATAAAATTTTTTCAGTGAAACTGCATGTGCAAATTGAGGTCGAATACTAAATTCCGAGGCTGTGCGACCTATAACTACAAAGCTTTTCAATATCGCAAATTTTAATTGTATGGGAGGTGCCGAGCCCTTTTTTCCAACGTAAAAACCATCCTTGATATGTGTTTAATAACTTCCTAAAGTTTCATGAAAGTTTGTTCAGCCGTTTTCAAGTGATGCCGGAGCATACACAAATTTCAATTATTTTATATATATATATATATATTAGGGCGGGTCGATTTAAAAATCGCCCATTGCTCAGTAAAAATCGTATTCTAGGGATCAAACTAAGAAACTTTGCCCGAGGAACTATACCTCTAAAACGAATTCTAATGCCCCAACTTTTGACTTTTGTCCCGTAGGGTGAAATTTTGAAAAATCCCTCTTTGACCCATTTAGAGTGCCCCAATCGAGTCCAAATGTATGATCGACCCCCACTAACTTTGGAGGGCCGATCCACCCATGCCAGTGGCACACCCCCTGGAACCCCCTGTGGAGTTCCTACAAACATTTAATAAAATCACCGTTTGTATAAGGAACTTTCAAAATTTGATCCTACGAGACAAAAGTTGGGGCATTAGAATTCGTTTAAGAGGTGTAGTTCCTTGGACAAAGTTTTTTATTTTGATCCCTAGAATACGATTTTCACTGAGCAATGGGCGATTTTTTTGCCTCCCCACAAATTGACCCGGCCTAATATATATATAGGGGAAAGATAGGGGAAAGGGCTGGGTTGTGAACAGGGTTTTGTTTTTGGGCTCTAACTTTTTGCAGAATAAAGATATCGAATAATGCAAAAAACCGTTCAAAAGGTAAACATGAAACGCGATTTTTTATGCAGTCAGATTAGCGTTTTGTTTAAATTTAACTCTCTACGGTAAATTTTCTGAGGACGTGGTTTTTGGCTCTTCCAGAAAAATGGTTGGGTTGTGAACTATCTGAAAAATCCCAATAAAAGTTTGAAAATACGAATTAAAACACCCATTATTTTATAAAAAGTAAAGATTTCATTTATTCAGAGGGCCTTAAGAGGCAGACCAAGTTTTAATGACGCCACTTAGACTAAAAAATCGAAATGAATAGAAGTGCTCATTTTTTTTTTTTCTTCAATTTTTTTCATCTTTATCCAAATCGGTCGCAATGTTTGCATGTAAAGTGCGATCGCTTTCTCATGTTGGCGCACTTCTAGTGAATAGGCCGGCCACATTTGTTGCACTCGATGAAGTTTTTGGGGGTCAATGCTTCAGGCAAGAACAGCAAACAAATGGTGCAAAAATCAATATCCTCAGCAAATGGTTTTGAGGCTTTTTTTTGCTTTGGGAGGCTTGGGTGGTGCAGATTGTGTCTTCTTTGGTGCTGCCTTTTCTGGCGATTTTGATTTTTCTGCTGTTTATTTTTCTGCTTAAGATTATCCATTTTGTCTGGAGAAGTCAGTTCGCAGCTCTCCATTGCCTTTCGGCAAGGTTTCAATGGTTTCTTTGGGGTAGCTGCTTGTAATAGCCATATTTTATCCAGAATTGACGAAACACTGGTACGTCCTTACGATATTTGACAGTTCTAGTAGAAATCTACTACGAAAAATGGATGGTTCATAAACCAGCCACAACAGTGGTTCACAACACAGCCAAGACACTATTTTGGAAAATCAAAAACAACGACACTTCCAATCATATTTCGACATAATCCAATCTGATATTAAAATAGTATCAAAACACTAAATAAGTGCACATTACACTCACCTTTTTGCAATAATTTGCTAACTTGGAAAGCATTTTAAAAAAATTCAAAAAAATGTTTGCAACAAATTTTCAAACACGATGTCTGTAGCTACTACAAGCAATACGTCTGTACACTTCGGTGTAGCTGCAAAACTGAGTCATGTTAAAAGACAAACTTTACAGTTGAAAGATTGCCGAAATGTCAATTATGGAAAGAAAAATGAGTAATGGTTCACTACCCAGCCCGGTCCACAGCCCAGTCCATACACTTGGTCCCATTGCACCTACATACCTAGTTTTATTATTAAAATCTTTCTGAAATGTGGGCTTAGATACCGATTTTTGCCCCTTTTTGTACAGTTTCGACAATAACCATAAGAACTAAATTACCAAATTTTAGTCTTCTTCGGTAAAAACCGTCTGATATATATATATCTGTCTGATATATAGTATTTTTACTGATTTGTGGGAAGTAACAGTGGGCGTGGCAACATTTATATATAGAGTGACCGCCGCTTGGACCCACAGCATTTATATACCAAGTTCCACTGCCAAAACCTGAGCATCTCTGAAATTAAAATAATTTCTAAAAAGTGGGCACAGATATAGTGCGACCACGCCCATTCTTAACAAAGTTAACGAGAGTAATCATGTGAGCTTAATCACCAAATTTTAGTATTATACGATCGAAATCATCCGATTTGTAGAAACTATATTGATTTAAGGGCGGTAAAAGTGGGCGTGGCAACATATATATATATATATATAAATATATATATATATATATATATATATATATATATATATATATACCACCGCTTGGAGCACCTACATGCCATGTTTTACTACCAAAACCTGAGCATCTCTGAAATTAAAATAATTTCTAAAAAGTGGGAACAGATATAGTGCGACCACGCCCATTTCTAGCAAAGTTTACGAGAGTAATCATGTGAGCTAAATCACCAAATTTAAGTATTATACGATCAAAATTGTCTGATTTATAGAAATTATATTGATTTGTGGGCGGTAAAAGTGGGCTTGCCACATTTATATATATACTGACCACCACTTGGAGCACCTACATACCAAATTTTACTACCAAAACCTGAGCATCTCTGAAATTAGAATAATTTCTAAGAACTGGGCACAGATATAGTGCGACCACGCCCATTTTTAACAAACTTTTCGAGAGTAATTATGTGAACTAAATTACCAAATTTTAGTATTCTACGATCAAAACCGTCTGATTTATAAAAATTAAATTGATTTGTGGGCGGTAAAAGTGGGCGTAGCAACATTTGTATATATAGTGACCACCACTTGGAGCACCTACATAGCAAATTTTACTACCAAAACCTGAGAATCTCAGAAATTAAAATAATTTCTAAAAAGTGGGAACAGATAAACTGCGACCACGCCCATTTTTGGCAAAGTTTACAAGAGTAATTATGTGAGCTAAGTCACTAAATTTTAGTATTATACGATCAAAATTGTCTGAATTATAGAAATGATACTGATTTGTGGGCGTTAAAAGTGGGCGTGGCAACATTTATATATGTATAGTGACCACCACTTGGAGCACCTACATACCAAATTTTACTAGAAAAACCTGAGCTCTAAAATTAAAATCATTTCTAAAAAGTGGGCACAGATAAAGTGCGACCACGCCCATTTTTGGCAAAGTTTACGAGAGTAATCATTTGATCGAATAAAAATCGTCCGATTTATAGAAATTAAATAGAAATTTATAGAAATTAATAAAAGTGGGCGTGGAAAAATTTTTGTGTATAGTGACCACCACTTGGAGCACCTACATGCCATGTTTTACTACCAAAACCTGAGCATCTCTGAAATTAAAATAAATTCTAAAAAGTGGGAACAGATATAGTGCGACCTTGCCCATTTTTGGCAAAGTTTACGAGAGTAATCATGTGAGCTTAATCACCAAATTTTAGTAATATACGATCAAAATTGTTTGATTTATAGAAATAATATTGATTTGTGGGCGGTATAAGTGGCCGTGGCAACATTTATATATATAGTGACCACCACTTGGAGCACCTACATACCAAATTTTACTATCAAAACGTGTACAGCTCAGCATGATTTTGAAAAAGGGGACGTAGATATAGTGCGACCACGCCCATTTTTTGTTTGAAAAACATTTAAATACTCTACTTCTGTTAAATTTGTTAACGAAATATTGCGGACCAACTTGAGCACGTAGCAGCACAATTGCTTGATTTCTTAAAAAATTGGTTCGAAGCTAACTTTTACTTAAAAATTGAAGTAATTCCAAAAAATCTTAGCCTTAGAACAAATGTGTCTTTCAAATATGGTACATAATAGCACACATTGGACACATTGCAGCACATATTTCATCTTTAGTTAGAGATCAAAAAGGGCGATACTCACTTTAAGCACATTAAAATGTACAAAAATTCATTATGAATACACGCTATTTTTGCTATTTTTAAAATATTTACCATATAAACTTTTGTCTTTCGCTAATTGTCTCATCACCTGGTCTCCCCACATTACCAATTTCCCACATTTAACCCATATCCAACAACCTGAATGATGCATTGACGCCGTCACAGTCACATGAACTTGAACGCAATAAAATGAAAAACAACATTATCCACATTCACATCATCCACATCTTCATTATCAGCCTCATCATTATAATAGCGAATCGCAATGTCGCCAAGGTGCCACACTTTTGTGCGCTTGAAGCGCTCTCAACCTCCACTCATGCCCACCTCAACAATAACAACAACAATCCGCTTGTCGTATTTTCCGCACATTTCTTCTATTGAACCGCTCGTAGGAAAGCTGCAATCTGGCTGGCTGGCTGGCTAGCTAGCTCGGTTGGTAGTCTTTACCAGCTTGTGCCACACGGCCAATGATGCAATCATATGATGAGTTTTTAACCTATATAGCTGTTTGCAAACAGCATCCAAACGTTGCATTTTTTGCTATTTTTTTACTGTAGTTTTATTTTATGGCTATATTTCGCTATTTTTCTTTTGCTGTACTTTGCATCTGTTGCTGATCATGTGATATGCTCACGGCAGGAGCTCTTGTTTTTTTTTGTCTTATTTCTTAAGGTGCTCTCTACACCTGCACCTGCGTCAATAGACGCCATGCAGCTACCGTTTTTGTCGCAAGTGTCGTTCGAGTAGCTGTTGAAATGAAATCCGTCATAATTTTATGCTTCTTTTTTGTGCTGGTTTTTTTAATTTTTTTTTGCTTGATTTCGTTTTGTTTTTGCGTCTAATACGTTGTCATGAACTTCGTCAGATTTTGTTGTGGTTTTTTTTACTCATTTATTTCATTGACGTTATTGAAATCTAGCAAGTCTAAAAAAAGGAGTACGAAAACAGCTACAACAATATAAGGATAAAAAGAAATTAATCACGGGTTGCGCTATCTAGATTTTTAATTATATTAAAACAAAAAACAATATTTCGGTTTTTGGACACATGTTAATGATGTTAGATTTAAATGGAATTAAGTGCTATTGTAATGGTTTAAAATTAATACTTGCAGTGTAGTTGCTATTCTTAAGCGTTAAAGACAGCAGTATTTGTGTCATCATTTATATTTGTAAAATTATTCTTTTAATGGCTTGATCTTAGTTAATGGCTCATAAATCAAGGTGGTAATAAATTTTGTTGATTCAACAATCATTATTGTTTAGCTTTCAATAAGACTTTGAAATTGTCGTTCAAGCTATTGGATTGCATGTGTTTTTGGCAAATAAATCAAAAGTGTATGTTTTTTGGTCATTTTTAGTAAGAAATTTTAAAGCTTACGAACGGTACTAAAAAGATTTCGAAGACTGTGTCTTCGTAAGCTAAGTTAAACAACAGGTTGATGAACTATTTACCACATTCAAGGTCAGTTAGAAAGTATTTTTGTTATATGGTTGAGTTCTTGGTAAAAAATTTGCATAATTTATCAACTAAACTCTTTGTTTTAATAAAAAAAAATAAAAACTACAAGAAAATTTAATGATGGTATAATTTAATTAAAATACTATCAGTTTTCACTGTTAATCCCACTGTTTTTCTTAATAAATAAAACTTATGCAAAACAGATTTCTCGATTATTTGTAATGTAAACATTAAATAATACGCACAACACAATTTATTATAAAAAGCTCTTCCAGTTCGTTCATAGGCTGAAATGGGCAATTCGTACATATTTTTATTTCTTTATTGTAGGTCTGTTTCCATACTAACTTCAAGTAATTTTAATAGAATAGAGAGTGACATTTTGCATGTTATTCTTTTCGCTCGAGCTTAAAAGTTCGTAAAACAACGCTTTCAAGCAATTTCAAGTTACTTGAAACGAGTACGGAAACGAACCTCTTATTATTCGGGTTTTTTGTAATTAATTTTGGGTGGTGTGAATAAAAACTGAGTGAACACTCTGAGAGGATTCTCTTGAGAAGAGTGTTTTGTCCGGAATGAACACTCAATTCGGTCTGAATAGAAATTCCGTCAAATTGCTTGCACTCACTCAATTTTAATGTGATGAGAAATGTAAATTTTAGTTATCAACTTGCTGCGTGAAAAAAACAAACAGGACAGTAAACCATAAAGTTTGGAAAAAAATTAAATAGGGTGGTAAATATAGAAACTTTTTAAAGAAAAGTCAATATAACATTCGACGCTTCGGCATGTCAGGTGATAACTTACATTTTTTTACAGAAGGATTAAATTTTGCAGAAGGGAATGGATTAAATTTGCAATCACTTTAAGAAACTGAGAGAAGCCAGAGAGGAGTTAATATAACTCCACTATTTTATTTGTTCTTCCATATAAAGTTAAGCTTCGTTCTTTTTTTCTTCATTTGAGGCATCTGGCTTTTTTCAAATGCAAAAAGATGCTTCACCTACATACTTACAAATTCATCATCAGTTACAAAATACCATTTTTTTCTACATTGTTTTCGAGAAATTCCTCAACTGTTCTTTCATTAAAGTGAATACTTGCACTCAGTTTTTATTCACACCACCCAATATCTCTGTTAAAAGGGTATATAGGCTTTTTTGATTTTCATATTTACTGAATCTATCTCAGTATAGGTAAAAATAAAACCGCAAAAGTACTAAAAAATAAAACTATTTTCTTCTGCAAAATCTGTACACAACTTTGCTCATCGTGTAGTAAACTATGGAAATTTTATGGCGACATCACAAGCACTAACAGTTAAAAATTAAAATAAAACTATACGGTTAGAAATCTTGTATTAAAATTTTAATGTTACTATACTACAAACAAGTCCACACCAGCTTTTATTTCAAATCTAGTATTTGCAAATTACTAAAATAGGATATTAATAATGCTCTGGTTTTAAAATTAGTACGGCCTTAGATTAAAAAATTTAAAAAGTTGCAAATATCGTGAGACTCGAACCCACGACATTCAGTTTTTAAGTTCACTACTCTAACCACTGGGCTATTGCCCCATACGAAACAAAGCCGATAAGCAAACATTTGAACCGAATCACCTAATATTGAGTCTTAGCATTGCAAGGCAAACTTTTTACGGATCCGAATCCAAATTCAAATTTGTATTCAAATGTACTATAATTTCTAAATAATAATCTAAATTGTATTAAAAACTAAAAACAATACAGAATTGCACTTTACTTCAAACCAACACGCTGAAAAGAAAGCTGTTACATTTCTTTTGGATTAAATTTGAATACAGTAAAGTTTTAATTATGGGCTAGAATTTGCAAAGTTTTTATTTTAAACAGCAAGGTTTAAAAAATGCAGCAATATTTAAGCTTTACTAAGCTTTACTAAGCTTTACTAAGCTTTACTAAGTTTAGTCCAAAGTTTTTAACCGTGTAGTAAGTAATCATCTTCGACTGAACCGAAGTTAAAATACTCCCTCGGCCGTATTTTAGTTTATTCAAAGTCTTGAATATTGTATTATATTGATTACGTTAATTTTATAAAACGTAGTTTTAATCCAGTTTAGTTTCTTTTTAACTATTAAGGCTTGAGTGCACATTATCAATTTTAAACATTAATTTTTTTTTTAAATTTATAAAGGTCTTACTATTATGATGACGTCACTTTGTAAGAGAGCTGTGCAAAATTTTCAATTTTTGTTTGCCAATTGGCATCGGATGCATAGTAACTATTTAAACTTATTTGCTAAATTTTTACTCAATTTGAAGGAATTTAAACAGATTTTACAGTTTACATAAAGTCACTTTGTATGGAAGGCATTTTCATATGCGTTGGGTTATGTAAAAAAATGCACATTTTGACAAAAACCCGCGATTTCAAATACGTAGTTGGAACCTTTGGTTTTATTATAAGGACTAAACTATTTCAAAATAGCTGCAAAAGAATAAGCTTTCTTTAAAAGATGTTAATCAAAATGTCAATGTTAACTTTCTATAATATATATATATATATATATATGGGGCGGTCCAAGTGAAAAAACCGATTTGATGAGGCTCATGTCTCCGATTTTGATAAAATTTGGTGGAAAGGAAGCTTATGCTAAAAGAAACTTAACCCCAAAATTTGAGCTTTTTCGGAGCTTTTTTGTGGGTTTTGTAAGCTTAAAAGTGCGAAATAGTAGATTCATTCATTTTCAAATATCTCGAAAATGGAAAATGATCAAGTTTTAAAATTTTCCACGAATATTTAGAACTAAATTGTCTTTTTAAAAAAATTTTTGAAAGAAAAAAAATTCGAAAGTTTTTTAAAAAAAAATGATTTTTTTGAAAAAACTTATTGTAGCAAAAAACACCCATCCCTCGATTTTTTTTAAAAAAATATATGTTAAAGCAGCATCTTTTCCAAACATTTTGCGGGGTGGAGCTTGTCGATAGAGTGAAATATGAGGAAGTTATAGCCATTTATGTGAGGCAACCTCCAAAATATCAATATGAAAAAGTACGGCAAATTGCAAAAAAAAACATATTTTTGCTTTAAATTTAACAAAATAACTTTCTTCAGTTATTAAATGAAGTTCTAGAATTATTCAAAGACGTATTTTTAAAAATATTTGCATACTTTTAATTTTATTCAATCAATATATAACAAAAAAAAAATAATTCATTTATTATTAAATTTAAAAGAAAAAAACCATCGAATGGGTAACATTTTAATTATTCTTAAAATAAAAAACTAAATAAACTAAACTTTGACGCTTTTTGAAATTGAATTTAAAGAAGTTGCTTTCACTTTGAGTTCTGAATCATTAATAGGAACTGCATAATGAAGTCCAAGTGTCCCTTTAATAGTTTTACACGTTTCAAATCTAGTCTTTAAATACTGTGCAGACAATTCATAATCTTCTGACGAGCAAAAAAAAACATTTACGTTTTTTAAATTCTCGTTTGCCCATTCATAAAGCTTTTCAGCCGTTAATATTTCATTTTTACTGCCTTGTTGCAGGCAGTATTGCCTTGCTAGCCGTTTGAGAGTGCCTCCTACACCATCGCAAGCACCTTTTCCGTGTGCAGTAGCAAAAAAGTTCCATTCGGCTAATATTGAAAAATCTTTGAAATGGTTTAACAAATTTACAAAGTTTTTCTTATTTTTGTACTGTTGTGGTGCTCCATCAGAAAAGTACTTGATTTTTGTTACCGTGGTGAACTTCTCTTTTAAAAACTCAACCAGTTTTTGTTGGAACATGAAAACAGCGATAGTGTCATGTTCAAGGCAGTCAGATATTCCAACATACGAAACATGGTCCACTTTTGCGGTCTCTTGGTTCCAGAAATAAATTACCATTGGGTGGACTGTTGCTTGGTTGTTGTTCCAATGAAAGCCTTGAACAGCTTCCTGAACAACGAAGGCAAAATTTTCTGAAAAATCAAGAGTCACCACAAACTCTCCTGGTCTTAAGTTTTCTTTAGTGGTTTTGAAATACTGCGCTTGTTGTGTTGCAACGAAGTCATGAAAAAGAAGTTTATGCAGCTTTTCCACGAAACATGAAACAAACTCCTCCTTACTCTCTGTTAACGTTTTCAAAGTGCATCTGAATATTCCAAATAATGATAAAAAATTCCAAATTCAAAAATGGATATAAAAGGAGAAAAAACACAAAAATATTAACCTATCTGTGGCAATCCATTGTTTATATGTGATATCCTCAATTGGCTCATCATCAAAAGCTTCCATCAATTGATTTTGCATCACACTTTTGCTGGGACAGGATAAACATAACCTCTCATAGCATTTTTCTGTTGTAGCGGAGCAAATCAGTTGCTGAAGTATCATTTTATAAGCATTTTTCCCATTTATGGGAATTTCCCATGCTTTCATAACATGCCTTAAGTTAGACCCTGCAAATGTTTAATTTAAGTCATGTGATTGCTTTAGAATACTTTGATATAAGTCGTTTTACCTTCGATCATCAGCTTGACATTTTGATGTATAATGCATACGCAAACGGTATGGGTCCCAGAAGCTCCAGCCAAAACGCATTCTTGAGGGCGATATTCAGCAAATTTGGAAAAACTGGTTTTATGTTTTGGAAATTCAGATTTGAAAAGGCGATATAATTCCCGCAAGTTACAATATACCAGTCTTTTCTGTATTTTTTCTTTTTTTCCGTCACCTTTTTTTACTACAACAAAGTCCTTTATTCCAGGCAGCTCTCTTGAATTTTCATCGCTTAGATAAAATTTCTGAACCAAATCAACTGTTTCGGCTGCTATTTTGTTTCCTGTTTTCGGGTCGGGTACTGACAGAATGCCTTTTTCATTTTTTAGCTTATAACATTTCTTAGCAAAGGTATTGGAGCAGCCAAATGTTTTAATAACGTCGGCGACTTTAAAGTAACTAGGTAAAGTCGTCAAAATACGGGACTTATCATCTCTAAATTAAATCATAAATAATGCACTCTAATAATTTAAGCCTTTATCTTTAAAAATTACCTTGAAGTTTCTTTAGACTTAAACTTTTCTTTAAGCGTTGTGATAATTTCATCAAAAGCATTAACTTGATCATCTTTACTTGTAGAAATCTGCATATTGGAAATATCTTCAAACTTTCGTTTGATGGTCTTTTGAGCAGATTCTACTTTTTCCGTCATGTATATTTTTCTATTTAGTCTACGAAGAATAAATGAGCGAGATAGAATCAGCGACTACGAAAAAAGCTTTACTTATCTACATACCTTTCACAATCAATTTTACTTTCATCCAAAGAAATCAACGCGCGCCGTATTGAGCTTTTTTAGCATTTCCTCTTCATCTGGCAAATCAAAGATATTATCCAAATCCTCTTCATCTGGCAAATCAAAGATTTTATCCTCTTCACCTTCCGAACTATTTGGCTTATATTCGCTAATCTCAATTCGACAATTCAAACAAACTACTGAATTCTCAGGAACAAATTTAAATTTCTTTTTATTTTCTGCAGAAATACTTCTAAATTCTTTAGTACCTTTAGAAGTATAAAAATATTAGAAGGTTAGCTCTGTAGATTTTAGACAAAAATTGCAAACATACGATTACTGCAAGTGCCAAAAGGATTCCAACAGGTTTTTTTCTTTGAATTACTCATTTTTGCCTCGGAATTGTACAACGCTAATCAAAAAACAAGCTTAAAATGGACTATTTTTGTTTTTTTTTTCACTTTTTTTCACACGAAACAGTTAACTTTCACCACACATTTGTTGCACATTTTGACAGAACTTTGCCAGATACACAAATTAACAAATGAAAAAACCAAAACAAAAACAATAAATTTGTCACTCGTTGGTGTGAAAGCACAAAGCTCTTTTGTAAAAGCTGTACATTGTGCATGTGTCTTGGACATACCTCATTTAATAAAGTACTTTTTCATATTGATATTTTGGAGGTTGCCTCACATAAATGGCTATAACTTCCTCATATTTCACTCTATCGACAAGTTCCACCCCGCAAAATGTTTGGAAAAGATGCTGCTTTAACATATATTTTTTAAAAAAAAATCGAGGAATGGGTGTTTTTTGCTACAATAAGTTTTTTCAAAAAAATCTTTTTTTTTTTTAAAAAACTTTCGAATTTTTTTTCTTTCAAAAATTTTTTTAAAAAGACAATTTAGTTCTAAATATTCGTGGAAAATTTCAAAACTTGATCATTTTCCATTTTCGAGATATTTGAAAATGAATGAATCTACTATTTCGCACTTTTAAGCTTACAAAACCCTCAAAAAAGCTCCGAAAAAGCTCAAATTTTGGGGTTAAGTTTCTTTTAGCATAAGCTTCCTTTCCACCAAATTTTATCAAAATCGGAGACATGAGCCTCATCAAATCGGTTTTTTCACTTGGACCGCCCCATATATGTAGGTTAGGTTAGGTTGAGGCGGCAGCCGCTGTACGTGCTTAAAACCAAAACGCACGTACCACAGCTCACTTAGACCAGTGAGGTCCGTTGTGATACTGCTGCACACTTGGCCTTCAGTCCGAGTGGAACCACATTGAGCTCTTAATAAAGCTTGTTAGACGTTTGACGCTTGTCTCCGACAGGTCGTCAAGCTCCGAAAAGAAGAATGACCCCAAATGTTTATGCCTTCTTCTCGCAAGCGCGGGACAGGAACATAGAAGGTGGGAGATAGTTTCCTCCTCCTCCTCGTCCCTGCAGCTTCTGCAGAAGTCATTAGTGATGACTCCCAATCTGGAGGCATGTCTGCCTATTAGGCAGTGCCCTGTGGTAACAGCCACTAACGTAGCCACCTCTGATCTTCCCAACGAGAGAAGGACTCTCGATCGCTTTGGGTTTAGAGTCGGCCAGATAAGCCTTGTTGTTCTGCATGTTGAGAGTTCAGCCCATCTTGAGTTGGCTTTAGATGTGGTGTACTCATTAAGTAGCATTTTGACAGTTGCCATCGGGATGCTCGGCGAGTTTCGACCCATTAGAGTCCCCGATGTACCTTTCCTAGCAAGCTCGTCTGCTTTTTCATTTCCACGTATGCCCTTATGCCCAGGTACCCAGATTAAGCTGATGTCAAAGAACTTTGACATTTCGCCTAATGCAGCACGGCATTCTCTGGCTACTTTAGAGTTGATGGATACCTGCTCAATCGATTTGATCGCTGCTTGGCTGTCCGAGAAAATATGTATTTCTCGTTTAGAGATGACGTTCTCTGAGAGCCAGGTTGCAACTTCTTTAATCGCCATCATTTCGGCTTGGTAAACACTACAGTGATCCGGCAGCCTACGAACTAAGGATACCCCTAATTCTTTTGAGTAGACCCCATACCCGACCTTGCCATTTAATTTTGACCCATCTGTATAGAAATAAAGACACCCCGGTTTCCACGGCGCACCTTTATTCCAGTATGTTCTAGGCGGAATAAGCGTACCGTAGTTTCCATCAAAGGAAAGCAGTGGTTTACAATAATCAGTCCTTGGTGGAATGAAGTTGAATTTGTAGAGTATAGATGCGTGTCCTGAACCCAGGCTTTTCCATACTCCAGTTTCCCTAAGTCTGACCGCCGAACAAGCTGCCTGTTGTCTAGCAACCAAGTCAAGCGGTAGAAGGTGTAATAAGGTCTCTAAAGCCGCAGTCGGTGTTGTTCTCAGAGCACCACTGATGCAAATAGATGCCATTCTTTGGACTTTTTGGAGCTGGTTGAAATATGTGACCTTGTCCAAAGCAGGCCACCATATCGATGCTCCATATAGAAGTATAGGTCTAATGACCCCTTTATACAGCCAGTGAACGATATTTGGGGAAAACCCCCATCTTTTCCCTATAGCTTTTTTGCAAGTGTACAGCGCAACTGTCGCTTTCTTCGTACGCTCAAGAATATTAAGTTTCCAGCTAAGTTTCCTATCAAGAATGAGTCCTAGATATTTTGCATTTTCCGATACGGACAATGCAGACCCATTAAGCATGATTGGTGTGAGAGACGGAATTCTATGTTTCCTTGTGAAAAGGACCAAGTCTGTTTTGGCCGGATTTACTCCAAGACCACAGGATTTGGCCCATTGCTCGAGTTTGCAAATAGCTCTTTGCATGACGTCGCGTATGGTAGTGGGAAATTTGCCTCTGACTGCGATTGCTAGGTCATCGGCGTATGCTGCCACAACACAGCCCTCCCTCTCTAGAGACAGCAGTACATTGTTCACTACCAGATTCCAGAGGAGTGGAGATAGCACACCACCCTGTGGCGTACCTCTTGTCACCGATCTTACAGCGCTGTACGCACCTAGGTCTGATAAGATTACTCGACAGTTGAGCAGCTCATCTATAAGATCAGTAATGCTTTTGTTCACACCTAGCCTACGCAACTCTAGTCGTATAGATTGTGGCGTGACATTATTAAATGCTCCCTCTATGTCTACGAAAGCAACTAGAGTGAATTCATTATGCAGGAAGGATCTTTCAATGGTACCGACCAATGAGTGTAAAGCCGTTTCCACGGACCTTCCCTTGCTATATGCATGCTGTGATGCCGATAAGAGAGCAGGGTCGATACTGCTCCGTAAATATAGATCTAGTAGCCGTTCTAACGTCTTCAACAGAAATGACGTTAGACTTATAGGTCTGAAATCTTTGGGGGTGGTATGTGATGTCTTCCCTGCTTTGGGTATGAAGACCACTCTGGCCTTATATATATATATGTAAAGCAGCAATTGTTTCTTCGGTGCTCACTGTGCAAGATCTCTGCGAATGCGTATTATCTTTTAGAGTATGCGTGATATAAAAACGATTCATGGTTAGTGGAATTAGTCTCTAGGATGGACGATTATGTTGCCCGTAAAATGAACGTAGCGCGCGGTAACATTCCCGAATCGGACATTGATTTTAAAATATCATATAAGGTCCCGAATATATTCATTGACATTGATAAGAAAATTTTCTTAACAAATTAATAACCACTTCAATCAATTAATAATCACTTGAAAAAGTAACCATTTTTGATGATTGAGTTAATAAAACTAAATAATTAACGCTGTTTCGTGAATTTTTGAGCAATATCATAAAATTCAAAAAGTACTTATAAGTTGCCACATTTTTTTAATTAAACTGACTATGGCCACAGAAAAGTCTACCGTGACCAAAAAAATTAAAACTTATTAAAAAGTTATTATTCATCTGAATATTATCTAAGAGAAACATTTGTATTTTATTAATTTCAGCAATTTCTACATAAATTCATTAACCATGATGATCAAATCTTCTGCACTGTTTCACAAATGAAGTTTTTCTTTTTCGTAAATGTTTAGTAAATGTTACGTAAGCTTTTTTGTTTTATTGAAAATGGAAGTCACTGGCTAGAGATAATGAGAATTAGCTAGAGAAAAAATAGTTGAGGCAAGGAAAGGACAATATATTAAATTTGTTTTTTAATTACTAAATTACATAATTACTTAACTAAATTATTACCTAATTACTACTACTAAAATTGAACTACAGTGGAAATTTAAGTAACGTATCGCCAGCAACGTAACGCCACATCAAAAAGACTAATAACAAAAAAACCAGAGAAGATTTTTCAATTTGATCACTTGAAAAATAAACTTATGTTATTTTAAGCCCTTCTTATAAAAGTTTTATACAAAAGGTCTTGCCCAATTCAGAGAGTTTTTAAAATTTTTTAATCAAATCAATCAAGTCAAAAATCACTTCCGTTTTTTGTAACGTAACGCCAGCACATATTTTTGCTTATATCTTAAAATCCGTAGGTTCGATGGTTGTCATTGTTTTTATTTAATATAGTGCCACTTAATTACTATGCAAATATAAAAAAGCCTTTTTAAAAATTAGAAATTTTCATTCTTTTTTTAATACTTCTTCGCAAAAATCGTCCGTAACGCCAGTTTGGAAATGCCCATATTTAAGTTATGGTCTTGTGGAGTCTGATTTTAATTCTATAAATATTGTAGGCACTTTTTCTTACGAATTTTTTTTTATAAAATTTTCATGTTAGAAAAACCAATTAACTTCCAGCTGATTGATGTAATCATTAACATAATGTTAACATACAGCTTAATGCCAAACAGCTTTATGCCAAAAACAGTTTTTTTAAATTAATAAAAATTAAATTCAACTCAACTCAAGATCAGTTTAAGCGTAGCATGATCATGATCTTGTTGTAATCTGAACATGATAAACGAGTTGAGCCGAGCACTGAGCACTTTTTGCCAAATCGTTGACTTGAGCGCTACTCGTTTGTAATTTTTTTTATTTTATTTGATTTTGCATAAACTTTGCATAAATTATTGCATTAAACTTAGTTTTGGTTATGGTTTTTTTTTCATAAACTTATGTCAACTCTATATTTTTCTTTAATCTATTGTATTTTTGTATATTTATTTGGCTTCTCTCATTTTTTTATTTCGTTTTATTTTATTTTAATTTATGTGATTATAATGTGTGCAAAATTTTGTATCTGTTTAATCTTAATGAGCTGTCTATAATATTCAAAACAAAGAGGACTTTCTGATACGAGTAACGTTTTGTTCAGTAGGCTAATTCGATTGATGCGCCATTTATTGTTGTTCAGAATGACTGTCAAAGGAAATATGCAAAATATTTTTTTTATTTTATATGTTGCAATTTTAGTAAGGCTTTCATACGAGTATATAAATGAAGCCAAAACCAAGGCCAGTTTCTTAAAAACAATAATAAAAAAAAACCAGATTCAGTCGAAAAATAAAATTCAATTCTTAAGAAGTAAACGATACCCCGCAAAACATTTTTGAGCACATCGAAAAACAAATTTTCTCTAAAAAGACAGGATTTTTATTCATATTTTAGCCGTACCTACTCAGTAAAAGGACTCATGAAAAAGTTTTTAATGTGATTGGTAAATGATTGCTCAGCCAAAAGACTTCTAAAAAAGTACTTCTTTTAAGGGTTTTATGAATTCTTATAGAAGAGTCTTATATATAATTTTCAAATAATTGTTAATAAATAAGACTCCTACACGGTTGAAAATCTTGAACTAAATCTTAAACTTTTTTGACTTACACACAGGACGACACCAAAAAAAGATTACTTTTTAATCCAAGCAAAAGTTTAAAATTTTTCAATCCAAAAAAGATTAGTTTTCAATCCGCATAAAATTTAAAAAAAGCAATATAAATATCAACTTAAAAAATAAAAAACTTTTCTGACCAGTTCATGATTTGAACACACGTCCTCTGTTGTTCTGGTACAACACCTTATCCACTCTTCGATCTTTTTTTTTCAGAAAGTCACTCTTATTTTGCATTATAACGAATGCAAGTAAGCTTGCAGTAAGCAAGCAAGCGAGCAGAAACGTGGGTTCGAGACCCAGCTAAATTAAAGTAAAATAAAAAAATGTTCTCACCACTTCGTGATTTGAACACACGTTCTCTGATGTGCTGGTCCTATACCTTATCCACTTGTCCAACTCAGTTGTTAACATAGTTTCTCTTATTTTGTATCATTACGAATGCAAGTAAGTATTTTTCAGGAACATGGGTTTGAGACCTAACCAAATTAAACTAATGTTTGGATTGAAAAGTAATACTTTTTGGATTAAAAATACCTTTAAACCAAAGTTTGGATTAAAAAGTAGTCGAAAATTTTTAACCGTGTAGTAAAAGTCATTTATTATGCGTGACTTACGACAACTCAAACAAAGGAGTATTTTAAAAGCGCCCTAAGTTTGACGATATTGTGATAGCTCATAAATATTTCTAAATATGATTGTTTTGTGAGTCCGAAAAGAATCTTATTTATGAAGATTATTTTTGATATTTTGGAATTTTTTTTTTATTATTTGGAGGAATTAAATTTCTAAAAAGAAAACATAAAAGAAAAAAGCCAGTAAATTTAAATGCAACGATATAAAATTGGAGTTGAATGCAAGCATGCGCTCAAAACTCTTGTAAATAGACAAACTATTTCAAGAGCAGCTTCTGGTTTAGAAAGCTGCTTGGAGCCTGCTGTGGAAGTGCATAATCCAGACTGCAGTAGCGCGACTTCGGCATATTGGTTGGAGCGACCAGAAGCATGCTCAGCGGAGGATGAACATTATCAGGACTGCAGCAGCGCTCCTACGGCAGGTTACATGGACGAGCCATGCGTCAACAGTGTGGCAGAAGAGGAAAAGAATGCAGATGATTTCAATTTGCAGATCACTTAATGGTTTTCTGCTAATAATATTAGCCGAAGAGCTGCTAATAAATTTCTTTCCGTTCTTGCGAAAAGGATTCCCTCTTTACCCCAAGATGTAAGGACATTAAAAAACACCCCGATTTGCCCCAAAAGCTTAACTTCAAGTGGGACAATATGTACTTTATGGCATAAAGGACTCGTTGGCAGATTTTTTTTGAAAAAGTAGAATTGAGCCATAGTGAAATATTTTTAAATAAATGTCGACGGACT
This sequence comes from Dichetophora obliterata, assembly GCA_963920525.1. Taxonomy (NCBI): domain Eukaryota; kingdom Metazoa; phylum Arthropoda; class Insecta; order Diptera; family Sciomyzidae; genus Dichetophora; species Dichetophora obliterata. The sequence continues at coordinate 236,707,072 of OY986436.1, read as the reverse complement.
TCCGATTTTTAAAAGCTCATCACAGCAAGCGTGACCTATTTTATTAAACATTAACGGGACAAATGAAGTTTTTGTACTTACTTACTTACTTAGTTGGCGCTACAACCGTATGTCGGTCTTGGCCTCATCTAAGAATTTGCGCCAGCCATTTCTTTCTTTCGCTTGCTGGCGCCAGTTGGAAATTCCAAGCTTCGTCAGGTTGTCCTCTACTTGGTCTTTCCAACGAAGATGCGGTCGTCCTCTTCTGCGTTGACCGCCGCTGGGTACCGAATCGAATGTTTTCTTCACTGGAGCATCGTCTTTCATGCGCTGAACATGACCAAGCCAGCGAAGCCGCTCGATTTTAATGCGCTTGACTATGTCGATGTCAGCGTACAGCTCATACATTTCATCATTCCACCGTATTCGGTACTCGGCATTGACGCAGATCGGTCCGTAGATCTGACGAAGAATCTTTCTCTCGAATGCTCCTAAAGTCTTTTCATCTGAACTGCTCAGCGTCCAGGTTTGTGATGCATAAAGAAGGACGGGGATGGTGAGCGATTTATAGAGCGCGATTTTCGTTCGTCGAGAGAGGGCTCTGCTTCTCAATTGCCTAGACCCCTTTTATATTGGTCAAGACTTGAAGTCAAGTTTCAGAGTTTGTTGGCAAATGAAACTTGAAGCTGTACCGGCAATTTTTCGTGTTTTTTCGTGTTCCTTTTGCTATTTTCGCGTTGTTGACAGTGCTTTTTATTTTATTTTTCGCATATCAATGTGAGTTTGTTAGACTACGGTTGCATTAAAATTTTTTTGCATTCAATATAATTTAATTTTGCATTAAATTTTTAAGCAAAAACGTTTTGTTAACTTCCATCGTGGTAAAAAAATAAAATTCAGTTTGCAAATTTCAATAAACTATAATTCATTTGCTTGCTACCTATCTCGTTTTATTTTTAGAAAACAAGGAAAGAAGACAAGAACTTGAATTCAAGTCTTGACCAATGTGAAAGCTTTCGTCAAGTTCAAAAGAGAACGTCAAAAAAACTTGACTTCAAGTCTTGATCAAAGTAAAAGGGGTCCTACTGAGCCCAAAGTAACACCTGTTGGCAAGAGTTATTCTTCGTTTGATCTCAATGCTGATGTCGTTGGTTGAGTTTATGCTGGATCCCAGATAAACGAAGTCCTTCACAACCTCGAAGAAGTTTTTGTAGCTGGGGTTTTTGTGGGAACATCCAAACCTGCAGATGCCGACAAGTTTCTTAAAGAATTTTTTGCTGATCTTATTATATAATATATATAATTATATAATTCATTCCCTATTTATTCACTATGCATTCATTAATGCACTTTAAATTCACTATTAATTTTTTATTAATATTTTCATTTATTATTACTTTTCATTTTTCTTCATTCTTTTATTTTTTATTCATTAATTATTAATCCATGTATTCATAATTTTTTATTTTCGTTTATTCATTTCTTATTAATTCATTTTAGTATAAATTCATTCATTTACATATTAAATGTAAATACTAAAACTAAACTTAGTATTTACGTAAACTTAGAAAATGTATTTTAAAATAAAAAAATAGCAATGAACGATTAAAAACAAAAAATGTTTGTATTAAATAAAAAATAAAATAATTTATTTCCGTTATTTAACCAACCATTTGTCGCTGACGACATCGTAAAAGCTCCCTTTTCTTAACATAAACGAATACTCGTTTTCGATTGATCATTACTTGCTCCAAATACATCGTTTTCGTTTCGTATAAGAGCAAAACACGATTTTTTTCTATGTTATTTTTACATGAAATTTATCGCTGACGATATCATAAATGGCTCCTTTTTTGAAGCATAAACAAACACTCGTTTTCTAGTAATTATTACTGCACCAAATAGATCGTTTTCGATTCGTATAAGAGTAAAAATACGATAACTTCCTTCGTCAATTTTACATAAAATGTATTGCTTACGACATCGTAAACGGGTTCTTTTTCGAATCAAAACCATCACTTGCTTACGAACTGTCTGTTAAGAACGCCAAACGGATCATTTTCGTATCTTTAACGAGTTCGAATAGTATAGTTTTCTTCGCCAATCCTTCGAGAAATTTACATTTTTCGATATCTTTATCGGACTTTGTGGCGGCTGGGTAGATGAAATAAAAACTAAATTATTATTTTAATAGTTACAATATTTCAATATTTTAAGCTGCAATAAAAGGCAAACCTCATTGATTGGAGTTATAGTATGGTATTCGAGGGGTTCCAAAAGTCGTTAATTATGAATTTGACGTCGAAAACTCGAAAAAATTAATAAATGGCATCAAAAATTGACGGTTTAAGTTTATAGTTTTTAATTTATTGTCGTGACCATCAACACGCAACGGCTGCATAGAAGCTCGTTAAGATTTGTTCATTTCGGGGAGTTTTAACCCCCAAAAGCCCCTTGTATACGCACCTGGCTCTTATTCTCTAATAACTCTATACTTTTGTTCTTTTAACACACATATTAAACACTCTTAAGAAACTCACGTAAGGGACTCTTTGAAAACTCATTTAGAACTTATGCAAATATCTCTTTAAAGAGTCTTTTACATGTGTCTTAAGTGATTATTAATTATGAGTCTTAAAAGAGTCTTTATTATGAATCCAACTGTAGTCATTGAACAGTCATTGCTATAAAAAAAACGATAAAAATGCATAATGACGTTAAAGAGTCATTTTTATGATTATTCAAAGAACCTCTTAAGTTGTAAACAAGTTTAATGTTTGCTGATCAAAATAACTACAAAATTATTTCATCAGGACCACGTTCAAAGCAAGGACAATTATCTAAAGTGTACTTTTATATTATTTTTTAGTTCCAGTACCTCAATAAATACCACTCAAAAAAGTACCACTTTAAAAATAGACTTTTTTTATTGAAAAGAAGTTGAACGTATATTTTGAAGAAATTTTCCCAGTCCTTGTAAGTGTCTTCTCCCGCAGCTAAGCACGTGTTTCACAATCTTAACTAAGCCCGTTTAAGCACTTCTTTTTAACTAAACTCACAATCTTTGTCTAATACCCCAAAGTTATTCAATATCTGCTCAATTACAATTTGTAATATTCAATTATACCCAATTTCAATGATCTTATAGCGAACCCAACGCTGAGCTTTGATATCACGAACCTCATTACCATAAACATAAATTTTTTGCTACGAAGTCTGATTATAATATTGTATAACGATTCGATTGTTTGTGGCTAATGCCATAGTTTTAGTCCTTAATGTGCTGAAATTGGCAAACAGAATTTGATTATCTTCGGTGATGAATCTTTTAGTTTAAGTAAGCAATTACCTTGAAGATGCAAATTAATGAAATAAAGAGTATTTGTAAATTGGTTTACTTGGATATTTTGTGACTAATCGAAATAAAAATATTCAACGGAGTTTTCTCACAATTCAAACAAAAGAAAACGCACCGGGTTTAAGCTGGTTAAAATAACATTAAAACGACATTCGAGAACTATTTTAAATTTTATAAATTTAATAGTCCTCTATCTTTGCTTTAATCCTTTCGTAAACCTTGTCTATTGTAATAGACATGCACTTTAAATGAGTGTAGCGGAGTGCAAATCGTTATTTTTGATAAAGAATGCATTGTAAACAATGCATTGATCTCTTCTTTCTTCTATTTTTGCTTTTCATTACGAGATTTGTGTTCTTAATAATAGCACGTGCTTAAGCAATGGGAGCATGTTGAGCAGAAAAGAAAACAATCAACGTGAGTGAAAGTTTTTTGTTCTTATTATATTTATAAATTAACTTATTTGCTTATTTTATTATTTGATGTTATAGAAAATAAATGCAAAATAGTAGTAAATGGCAAATCGCACTAACAAAAAAAAAAACTCGCAAAATGGCAAAATATCATTATTTAAAATACTTTCAAAATAACCTTCAGTTCATATATAATATTATATTATTATTAATGATTCGGTATTTTTGCGTGACACGGCATGCTTTTGCGTGCAAGTGCTTAAAAATAACTGCATTATTCTGTATCACGAACATGCACATCAACGATGAGAAAGACACGAGAAGCAATATTTTCTTGCATACAAAATTGTATTGCTTCTCGTGTCTTTCTTATCGTTGGTGTGCATGTTCGTCATACAGAATAAGGCAGTAAGAGTTTGTTCGTGCTCGGGCTTTGGAGTACGGGATTTAAAAACGAAAAGGCGGACGTGTTTTTCGTGTTTCATGACTGTTGTTTCAACTAGGCCGAAGTGCGAATAGCTTCAAGCTCGAGTCGAGTCGAACAGTGCAACTCGACTCGAATTTCGATTCAAGTAACTCGGTGTTTCAATTAACTTGAAATTACGAGTTAGTCGAGAAATTATCGAGTAACTAGTGATATTTTCGAGTTACTCGTACATTTTCGAGTATTTTTCTACTCAATGCTTGTTTTTTTTATTCTATGTTCTCAATTTCACTCTACACAGGGTTGCCACTTCTCTTAGAATACTTATTATTTTGTAAAGATAACTTGGGTTGAAGAAAAATATATTTTCCCTAGAATTCTATTAAGTCAAGTAGTGAAAAGAATAATATATATAGAGAGAGAGAGAAAGAAATATAAATACAACTGCATTTGTGCATATGAATCAAATGAAGTAACAATCTACAAACTACAACTTTTTATGTAGAAATAAAAGTCATGACACCGCTTGTGATATAAGAGATAACTGTTTCTCATTCACAAAATCCGATTGATCGTTTCAATTTGCATGGGTCTCATTGGTGTTTTCTAAATGCCATTGTTCCACTTTATAAAAATATACTAAAACAAACTTGAACAAAATTCACAATGTGTCACTTTTTTACCTTTTGATTACCGAATTCAACAATTCAATTACAGCAAATAAGGAGCAAAAACAATATTTGCTGCAAATGGTAGATAGTCACAGAAAAACTTTAAAAGATATTAAAAAAATTAAATATTTTTAAAAAATAAAAATTTGAATAACAATTATGTATTAAGTTTTTACTATATTTAAAAAACTTCTTGATCACCGAAAAAAAATATAATACACTGAAGTAAAGCTAAAGCTTTGCCCAAAAATACAAAATTAAAAATATAATATGGGTGGAGCAAAATAAAAAATAAATTTGATGATAAAAAATGAAAAAACTTTTTTTGTAAAAAATTTCAGGATTAAAATTTCACCAAAAATAATCAGAACGGTTTTTACAAAAAAAAAAAAAAAAAACTAAAATAAGTCCAAAATATTCCTTAAAATATGCCATTAAAATAAATTTAATATTTGTTTTGGTTTCGACACCATATTTTATAAGGTGGTTCAGGTGCTGTTTATTTTCAAAATTAACTTTAAGCGATTTTGAAATTAGCGATTTGAATTAGCGAAAGCGATTACCCTGCAAAGGTTAAGGGATAAAAATTTTTTTGATCTCAAGGTATTTCTGTGTTCATTCAGGGTTGAACTTTTAGAAAGTTGACGCGCACCAAAGTATTTAAACAGTTTTGCAAAATGAACCGGTCTAATGGACATGCTCAAAGACCTACTTACTTTTTTTTATTTATTTTTGTTTTTTGTACTTAATTTAGAATGAATATATCATAAATTTAGCCTTTCTCAATTGTTTTCATTATTATTTCTTAAGAGGTACTGAATGGGTTAAATATCGTATTTTCACTACACCTTTAACATTCTTGTTATCAAAATCCTCCCCGCCTCCTCTTTGGATATCCTGGCTACGGAACTGTCACACATACATAAAAACACTTATACAACAAGAACAAAAAATACTTAAAAACGACCACTTTATATTTAGCAAGAAATTTTAAAAATAAACCCAACAATTTTATAGCCAAAAATTTACCACCTCTACCGCGTAAGCATAGCGCAAAAAATATTTGCTTATTTAAAAGTAAATGCTGCTGGTTTTTTTATAGTTTTTTTTTATATACGAAACGCTTAAAGATGCTGTTGAAGTTGTCGTTGTTGCTGTTGCGTTGTTGCGTTAAGCTGCTGGCGATTGTATCTCATTAATTTGGCAAACGAAATAAATTGTGATTAGGACGCAGCAATCAGCAGTGCCGCCAATTGACCGACGAATTGCCAAACATTCCCATGTGAGCAGCGAAAACACAACGCGGCTACATACAGCATTGTGTGACACATCGCACAGTAGTGGTGCGACGTCCCTCGACGACATCGAGGCAACTACATCTGCCCACCTCTGCAGACTGCACTTAAACTCTGGTAATTGTGCTTATCGATGCATGCGATGCGATGCTATGTGGCACCATGAAAGACGCGACTGTGTTTCTCTTTATTTTTTTTTTGTTTTGTTTTAGTGGCTAAAATTTTTAATTGAAATCGAAATCAAAACAAAATCTCTGATATGCGGAATCGATTGCGCAAAAATAATTGCCAGAACAACGACACCAGAAGAAGCAAGGAAAAGAAAAAAGCAAGAGTAATGAAAAAGAAAGCGCACATTGGGGCAAACTTGTCGCTTCATTGAACACATTAGTTTTGAGACATAATTTTGTTATGATAATTTTGCTCAATGGTCATAAAGTAATTACATGTTGTGTATTGTATCTCTATATCCTTAGTTATTTTAGATGAGTCCTGAAGTTTTTATGAAAAAATAGGGTCATTACCTGGAGAGAAAACTAAAGCATTTTATGTTTAAGCCAAGCAAAAATGCAACCGGTTTTCACTCAAGCATAAAATTCTCAATTAAAGCATTATTTTTCTTGCTTCGAATAAATATGAAATGTATGTGATAGAGAAGAAATTGCGTTTTCCAAGATAAATTTTCTAAGACTTCAGCATATATTTTCTTGGTTCTACTTCGCTATTTTCTTGAAATAATTATAAATTGTTTAATCCATTATATAACTTTCTCATAATAAGATTATTGTAAATTGCACAAAAACTAATTTATTAATTTTGCATATGAGCTATGTGTTTTTAATATGCACTCTAACTGCAACTTTATGTATAACGAAACGAAGGATCTAACTGCATCTTTATGTATACCGAAACGAAGGATGAACATCGTAAAAGAAACTAGCAACAATATTATTTGATATGGAAAAATATATTGCTTACCGTGTCTCGCACCACATTCAGCCTTCGTTTTGTTATACATACATAAAGATGAAGTAAGTTGGACATTTAATAATTTCGAATAAAAATTGTGCCTATCTCCCATACAAAAATAGCCAAACCTTCATAAATTCTACAAAAATTTATGTATTGACTTGATTTTTGCCCATAACCTTTGATATTTCCAACGTACTCTAAATTTAAAATTTTACAAAATTTAATTACAATTCTACATATCTCCCATACAAACCTTCATAAATTCAAAATTAATTTTTTTTCCATTGACTTAACATTTTAAAATAACCAACTACGTAAGTTAAGTGAAATAATGATCTAAGAAAATGGTTGGTAATAATTTTTATGGAAAGAATTTTAACAAAAATTTTAACAAAAATTCCGAAACAGGCTGTCTAATCTGCTGTGTGATTAATTTTTACAGAGTAGATGTTGCTTTGTTTCATAAATTATTTCACCTTAATCTCAATATAACCTTGTAAAATCATGAAAAGGTCATAATTTAATTATACAAATTCACGTTTCTTTTACATTAAAACTACTGTCCCACCGAAACTGAAATTTTGACTAAAACCGAAACTGGTTATTAATATAAAAATTTAAGTTTTTGCAAATAATTTTTTTTTTATTAAAAAGAAACAAAAGTACTTTCATACACATAAGAAAAAAATGTAATATAAAAATAGTATTATTTGATTATTGAAGTTTATTATAATTAATTGAAGTTTACTTTAAAAATAAATAAGATAATTTTTTATTTTATTTCTTATTACAAAAATATTGCATACTTTATATCTTCCATACACACTCAAAATAGTATGCACCTACAATGCAGATTTTTATAGAACTACAAAACAAAGTATTTTTATTTGTTTTTAAAGGTTTAGTATTATATTGTAAAAATATAAATATTTCGTTTTCTATTCCTTTATTCCACACACACAGAATTCGTTTGGAAGTTTAATTATCAATTTTTGGCTTCAGTACCTATAAAACTTTAATGGTAATTGCATTAGAGATGATAAAAACGAAAATGATAGTATCGAACGCATAAAATGAACCAAAATATTTTGCGCTAACGCGATAAATCTTTAAGTAGTTTAAGCATTGATGAAGTATCATTAAAAAGTATTATTATTATCACAAAAAAGTTATTTTAGTTATAGCAGTTTAAAGCTTGTATTGAATTTTTAAGTTTATTTCATTTTAGCCAGTGTCATTATCTTTATGCCATTGAAACAAATAATAAATTTCTTGTAATCGTTTTGGCCTTTATTGGCTTGCAGATTATAAATAAATAAATAAATAAATAAATAAATAAATAAATAAATAAATAAATAAATAAACAAATAAATAAAAAATAAATAAATCAAATTATACACTGAGAAAAATTTTAGCTAAATTTGTATTGTGGTTAAGCAAAACTTGCGCTTGATTCTCAGCCACTTCAAAATGATGCTAAATTTCAGCAAAAACTTATCAAAATTTGCTATTTCAATTTATAATAACTAAGCAAATATGTGCTTGAATTTAATCAAAATTTCGCTTAGTTATTATAAGCTGAAAAGCAAATTTTTACTTAATTCAAGCAAATATTTGCTTAGTTATTATAAATTGGAATAGCAAATTTTTACTTAATTCAAGCAAATTTTTGCTTAGTTACTATAAATTGGAATAGCAAATTTTTACTTAATTCAAGCAAATATTTGCTAAGTTATTATAAATTGGAATAGCAAATTTTTACTCAATTCAAGCAAATTTTTGCTTAGTAAATATAAATTGGAATAGTAAATTTTTACTTAATTCAAGCAAATATTTGCTTAGTTATTATAAATTGAAATAGCAAATTTTGATTAGTTTTTGCTAAAATCTAGCATATTTTTGAAATGAAATAATTATAATTGAATTGAAAAATTACCACCATCTGGAGAATTGAAACTTGGCCGCGTGAGTGTAAGTGCCATTCGACCATTGAAATTTTTAACCAATCGTAGCTTAATTTTCTTCATTAAGAATAAACGTGCGCACGTGTGTTTAGCAGATATTTGCTTGAATTGAGTTAAAATTTGCTATTTGAGTTTATAATAACTAAGCAAAAATTTGCTTGAATTAAGTTAAAATTTGCTATTCCAATTTATAAGAACTAAGCAAAAATTTGCTTGAATTAAGTAAAAATTTGCTCTTCAGCTTATAATAACTTAGCAAAATTTTGCTTGAATTTAATCAATATTTTGCTTTTTCATAAATACACGAGGAGTGATTGCAATTTTGCAATCTTTTTTTAAAATCACATTGTGATTGAGCAAAGTTTTGCTGATTTGCTTTTAAGCAAAACATTTGCTTGAATCAACCAAATTAATTTTCTCCGTGTAGACAAATTCATAATTTTTGTTTTGTACAATGCGTTGTAAATATTTTCATTAAACCAAACTTATATATTTGAATTAAATGACTGATGCAAGAAATTTTACCAAAAGTTTAGACTAGTTTCGGCTATTCGGTCATATTGAGGCCGAATCTGGCAAAAAAGGCCGAAACTAGCCGTAACTGAAACCGAAACCGAATACTCGGTCGAACACTAATTAAAACCCTTGAGCTGTCTAGAACACTATTAACTTTTTTTATTACAACGTTACATTTTTTTATGCAAACACAGCACCTAGGAATAAGAAAAAACCATTTGAAATTTCAAGTTTTGATTTTACATGCAAATATCTGCGCCATTTTCTAATAGATTTCTCTCTACTTTCTTTCGTCTAAAAATTCTATTTGTCTAAAAATGGAAAATATATGAAATTATTTACCTGTTCCTTGCCATTTCTTTTTTTTATCTTTTTTTTCCAAAAAAAAAAACTTAAAAATTAAATGTTTTCTAAGAAAATAGGTCGGGAGTTGTTTTTTTATAGAAATAGTATAAATCGAATTTGACATTTTTTTAAACTCTTTCGTATGTTATAACCAGGGCTAGGATTTCGATGGCATGTCATCTTTTTTTCTGCCGCTTCTAAAACATTTCCTGCTTATTTAAAATGTCCATTTATATTTCCTAAATTCCAAATATGAAAAGTTTTTAGGACATTTTTTCGTAATTTTGCTTCGTTTTTAGTTTTCAGGTCATTTTTACTAGATTAAGGGCATTTTTTGGTTATTTTGAGAGATTAATAAGTTATATTATTGTCATTTTTAGACGTTTTTATGTTTAAAGCATTTTTCGGTTTTTTAGGTCATTTTAGTGTAATTTTTAAATAATTTTTTTACGTACTAAAAAATGTCAAAATACAAATTTTTAAACATATGTCTTTAACACTAGAGTCCCTTCAATCAAAAACATTACCTCTCGACAAAGTAGTAGCTTTTTTTATAGACTACGATGAAAAAAAATCTGCGCGTGGTGAAACTGACGAAAGGGATGCAGAAAAATGAAACAAGTGAAAGATAAGAACTAAGGATATGCTTGTGTAAAATATATTTTAATATATGAAATTAAATAAATAAACTGGCCATTTCAGCCCTTGAAGGGACTTTGACCTAGCTTCTATTGATCAATTGTGTTGTGCGTGTTATTAAATGTTTGATCACAAATGACCGAGAACTGGACCTACGTGTTTTATGCCGACTCCGAACGGCTTATGTTCTCAAGAAGCTTTACATGGCAATTTTTACTCTCTGAGGTTTGCCATTGTCTGCAGAGTGGTGACGACCGAACAGAAAAATTAATTCAATTGAAAAAACTTTCTGTCTGAGCTGAAATTGAACCCGGGCTACCACGGTTCTTAAGCTTAGGGGCCACGCACTCTACCCACTAGGCTACGGCCACCACCAATTTTAATTTAGTAATGTTTTATTTTTAAGGCTTAATTTTTTGTTTATTTTTTGTGCAATTGTTTGCGTTTTTTTTAAGATCATTTTTGTCAGTTTTCAGGTCATTTTCTGCAGTTTTTAGGTAATTTTTGTCATTTTTTGAGTCATTTTTGTCATTTTTGTCATTTTTTAGATAATTTTTTGCAGTATTTTAGGTCATCAAAATCCGAGCCCTGGTTATAATATTTATTAGTAAAAATTGTTTCAATTTTTCGTAAAACTTTTCTGTCATAAAAAAACAGGGGGATATGATTTTTTAACGAAATTTATGTATATACATTATAGTGAAACGAATTTTAAACCTCACCGTCTTTATACATTTTTGGAAGCTCATCGAAACAAATTTTTCTGCGTCCTTAGTTTTTTCTGTGACATAACTTTTGACTTTGCCCGGGGGTTTTTGTATTTCATTGCCAAAATTTTTTCACGAATTTTTTTTTAATCGGAAATCAAAAAATGTACATCCCAATTTTTTTGATTCAAGCCTCTTTTGTAGGCATTTTAACACTCTGTCATGAGTTCTGTATGATACCATGTACGCGCTAGAATAAAAATAAAACTCATTGCAAATGAATTTCACAAAGAATTAATTTTTTATGAATTTCTGTTGCTGATAAGCCTTTCAATACAAAGAATTTTATAGCTGCATTATGTTTTTTCTATTGCACGTCAACTTCAAATGGCTTGTAAACATAGAATGAATTGTCAGATCAAAATATAATTTTTGTGTGTTCAAGTGAAAGATGAAATAATAATATGGTGTATAAATTTTGATTCTTCTACCAGTTAATAAATCTCGGTTTCAATACTTTTCTAGTAACCTGTAGTTACCAAAAAAAATCTAAACGAGTATAGATATCTTAGTGAATACTTGAATGAAGAGCCGAGTATGCGAGAAACCTTAAATTTATTTGAACCACTCCCATGGCTAAATTAAGCTATACATTTGCCCCAAGCTGTCCCAATGTGCATTGTTGACGGCAAGACCTGTGACGCTCCTACTTGAAGTGGTGAGTATTTAAATAAAGCTGAGTATCAACGATACAGGGGCAATTGAAAAAAGTTTAATCACTTAACTTGACCTCAAATAATTTTCAATAAAATTTGTTGCATTTTTTAAATAATTTAAGCACTACACTGCAATCGTTTGTCACCTTACTAAAGTCTATTGGCAGATCTTTTGAGCGATTGATAGACACTTTGTCTGTGTGCTGCATTACTTTCGCTTTAATCACTACACTTTTTCTGAAATAAAATAAGCGTATTTACTTAAAATATCCCAAATTTTTGTACATAATTTTTTTGTTTTATTTTTGAATTTCAAAGCTAAATATTTTGAGCTATTTAAAAAAAAAACAATCAATTATATTCAGTTTAAATAAAGTGCATTTATGGTGTTTTCATTTCTTGAAAAAATGCTACAATTTTTCTGTCCTTTTTGGAAATTCTGCTCTCTTGAGCAAAAGAAAAAGTGACTTCTAAAATGGAATCGTGTCTCGAAATTGTTGACCTCAAAAGTAGAAAAAATTCAAAATTCTCAAAATTGGCAGAAAGAGGGCAGAAAAATGCAACATTTTTTCGAGAAACGAAAACGCCATTAAATTGAAATGTTGCGTCACGCGCATATTGACAGTAGTTCCTTGTTATAACTCAGTGGCAATGAGATAACCGACCGACCATAAAGTCCCACTCCAACAAGCATGTGCTTCGGTTTATGCCTGAAAGCATTCCACCATAAATGTGTGTGTCGTTGTCATGCTCTACACTTGCCGTAATACTCTATCGGTCTAGCCATTTAGTCGTTGTTAAATGCAAGTGGAATTTCAAGTGGTTTTCCCTACCTATCCGCCGTCCCTTGCACACAACATAACTCCAGCAACCAAAAGCACTTAAACAGCCAAGTAAGCCCACACATAGCACACAAGCAAACACACCCACACACTCACCTAACTTTGACGTCATGGTCTTAATTCGTTTTAAAATGCTGCATGGAGCTAAGCAAAACTTGGCATCCTGAGCGGCACCTCATACAGTATAAGCAAATGAAATTAAAGGATCCTCCATGTCATGCCATGGAACAATTACTAGTATCATCATTCTTTGCCCCCAGAGCGTTGAATGAATGAGTGAGCCAGGCAAGCATTAAATATCGATCGATTTAAAGTAGTTTTTATGCTTTATTCCTGTGCTGATTACGCTTTACAACAATGTATTGAAACAAGCCAAGGACGTCATCGTTTAGTACGCAGTTACATGGTTGTGAGTGTGCCTTTGTGCTGTGTGTAGGTGTGTGGATGTGTATGATTTGGCATAGAAATATAATGTACAAACATTAAAATGCATGTATGTGTGCGTTTGTGTGCATCCTCCCAAAGGTAGGCAGCTGATTTGGAAATTATTTATAAATCATTGGTGGGCGCAGCTAACCAACGGTTTCCTTGCCAACGGCCTGCAATAAGTTTCCGTTGCAAAATGCTTGAGATGAAAATTGAGTTTTAATGACGTTTTAATTAAGACTGGGTCGTTTCTTTATGTATAAATATTCCAAGATATATTTGCATAGTTATATTTATAGCTTTAGCACTTACTCCAGATCAGTTATTACGATGGTTATGTATATAAGACGTTCCACACCATTTCGGCCACGATTCACACTTCATTTCTCCGATATGCTTCAAATTTAAAGTTTGTCTGAATCGATAGACAAACATAAAAATCTATTTCCTTGATAGTGTTGGTTTTTTAAATGCAAAAGTTACAGTGCAGAAAAAAATATAAACGTTTTTGCTGATTTTCGAAAATATATGACAAAACATCAGTTGTAAAAATATGTGGTGAATGGAACATAAAAATATTTAGCTACACCACTCTATTATAGCATTCTCTATTGATATATTTTTGATACAGTTCTTTATTGTTTGCGGGCAAGTTTTTTCGAAAAAAACCCAAACAGATAAATTTTACTATTTTGGGATTAAAATTTCAAAAACTAATTTTTAAATGTAACTGGAGGAATTTTCCAGAAAGCCTAAAACAAAGTCTTGGGTTTTTTGGTTCTAATCCAGATCCTATTCAATCGCATGTGCAGACCGTGCAAGGCACGGGGCGCGGGCTTCTCAAGGGCGCGATAGTAAATTTTATTTACAAATACTAGAGTTATTTGCGGACATTTTATAAATATATAAGGGGTATTCACACTGACTTGGGTAGTTGGGTATGGGTAGATTGAGTACTTTTGGTTATTGCGAGCACCCAAAATTGCAATTGAGTACTTTGTAGAATAAATTTGGGCAGTGCTGCATGTTTGTTTGATCTCCCCGGCATATGTAGCTGATGAGAGATGAGTGATAGCTGCACTCAGAAAAAAGCATACTAAAATCAAAGAAAATTTTACTTGTTTTAGCGCCAAGGAAATTTTTTTTTGAAAGAAAGAAATAAATTTCCAAACAAATATGAAATTATTTCTTTCAAAGAAAACTTATTTCTTCCAAAGAAAAATTTATTTGAAAAAAAAAATTTATTTGAAATAAAAAACATTTCCTTGGCGCTAAAACAAGTAAAATTTTCTTTGATTTTAGTATGCTTTTTTCTGAGTGTGGAAGAGGGTTGCCACCAAATCATTTTTTGTCATTTTATGTGCAAAAAATTTAGGCCATTTAACGCACGTAAAAAAATTATTTTATATGCGAGTAATTTTTAACATGATTTTTGCAGCATATTATCATTTACTAGTAATTCAGGGGAAAACGTTGTCCTGTCAAAGACCGACTTACTGCCATATAAGAATTTTCATGCTAATCGGGAAAAAAATTTTAATTTCTTGTATATCTAAACAGGCATAACTGTAGTGCGACTACGCCCATTTTTAGTTCAGTTTCCGAAAGTAACTATATGCACTAATTTACCAAATGTTAGTTTAATACGACCAAAACCGTCTAAAATATAGCATTTTTATTGATTTGTAGGCGGTAAAAGAGGATTTGGCAAAATTTTCCTAAACTATCTCGTAGGCGAAACAAATCAACTGCCAAAATTTCAGCGCAATCAGCCCAGTAGTCAATTTTAATGATTTATGAAAATTGGGCGTTGCTATAGAGCAATCACGCCCATTTTTAGTACTGTTCCCGCATGTAACCATACATTCTAAATTACCAAATTAAAGTCTTATACAACCAAAATCGTCTTAAACAAAGTATTTTTATTGATTTGTGGGCTGTAAAAGAGGGCGTGGACACCCAATTTTAAAACAGTTTTAAACAATAACCATACAAACTAAATTACCAAATTTTAGTCTAATACGATCAAAGCCGTCCGAAATATAGCATTTCTTTTAATTTGTGGGCGGTTTAAGGGGGTGTGGCTTTTTATTAACCAAAGTTTTAACTTTACTAACCGAGATATTAACAGATATTTTAAATTTGGTTGCCTTAGGTGTTACCGTTCCTGGAATCTTAAGAGACACCGTACGAACGATTTTATATATAAAAAAGGGTGATAAAAGTAGGCGTGGCAAAATGTATATATCTATTGCCCACCACTTGGTCTCATAGCAAATATAAACCAATTTTCATTATAAAAACATGCCTAACTCAAGAATTATAATTTCTGAAAAGTAGGCGTAGTTATAGTTCGACCACGCCCATTTTTTGTTGAATTTTCGATAGTAGCCATACGAACTAAATTTCAAGATTTTCGTCCAATCTAACCGAATTCGGCTGAACTTGTTTTTCGGCTGAATAGCGTTTTTATTAACTTGTGGGCGGAAATAGGGGTGTGGCAATATATTTGTGTATTATTCGACATATTAGCCTTGACAACAGATATTGTAAATCTGATGCCCTTAGGTCAATTATTGCCTATTTTTGCAAAAGGTGGTAACACATGGAAAAAAAACTCGATTTGACAAGAAAATAATCTACCCAAACAAGTCAGGGGATCAGCTAGAGTAGATTGGTAGATGGGTACTTGGGTAGAATGGCACTTTACAAAAACAAAATGTGCGGCATTTACCAATCTACCCAACTACCCAAGTCAGTGTGAATACCCCTATAGAAAATATTTAGAACGTGTAAGAGCACATAATTCGAAGTTATTCCTAGAAATTTGTAAGAATTTTTCATAAGACTCAAGCAGCTATTAAATAAATTTTGTGCTCAATTGAAAAAAAGCTCAAGAAATGTGAAATTTAATATTAAAAAATTAAAAAAAAAAGTTCAATGAAGAAGTATTCACAAGTGATTGTTCATTATAATTCAAAAGGCACGCACAAATCTTGAACAATAAATAGACTCATCTCATTTACATATATTCGATTACTTCCACTAATAATTATAAATATTTTAAAAAAAACCATTTTCAGTGTCATGCATTGCACAGCTGTATGGTATTTAAGAATGTGTCTTCTAAGAAAATTTAGTAAAAAGTTGTAATATTGCTCGAGTCATCGATGTTCTTAAAGGCATTAAAGCCAATGGAATGGAGAGTTTGTTGCCAAATGCTGTCATTGCATATAGAATTGTTTTACAAGTCCTGTATCGGCAAAAAAAAGTTTATCTAAATTAGAGATAGTTAAAAACTATCTTCAAAGTTCAATAAAACAAGAGCCATTAAAATGGCTTAGCTACATTATCGGTTGGATATGACATTGCAAATTCAATCCAATATAATAAAATCATAGAACAATTCGGAACTTCAAAACACGAAAAAGTAACATCTACTAATTAATTTCAAATATCGCCACATTTAAAACAACCCGAGTACAAATATATGCGAGCGAACAGTTGTCGAACATGGGCCGCATGGCTGTTCAAGTGTCAAACGTGGCCTAAATATATTCCAAAAATCCTTGCGGCCATAAATTGGGTCGGACAACGGCCGAACAAGGCATAAATTAAGTTCTACAGCTGTTGTACGTACGTTGTATGCCACCAAGTTTCTTAAAACTCTTATTCAACAGCAAACATATGCGCAACAACAAAAACAAGCCTCTCTCGGCGATGCCTACCTTATTATCCCAGCTTGTGTGTAACGCAAATTAATTTTTTTGTGCATAAAGTTAGTTTAAAAAAAGCTGCCTATTTTCAATGTAAAATAATTACTGTTCGGTCGATGTACGGGCGCTTTACGCCTGTTGTACAGCCGAGATTACTTCAAAATGACCTCTGCACGGCCACTGCAAACAAAAAAACAAAAAAAAAATATAATTAAAATGAAATACCAAGTAGATGTGGAACGATATTTTAGAAATTTTTTTTAAAAAATAGAAAGTCAACAATATTTTAGGCTGCTACCGGGAAATACAGGTATCTACCTTAACTAGAAGTATGTTTAATTAACGCTCAAAAATAAAATATGCCTGGCCAGAACCATGTGTTTGTCCAAGGGTTAATTAGCTTTGTGTATTCATTATAAGAACTTTAAAATTTTTCTTCGATTTTACGCAGTGTAGTTTTGCAATAGTCATAATTTCCAGCTATAGGGTATCTATCACTGATGAGAAAAAAATAAGCAAAAGTCTCATCAGTCTTTTTTTTTATTGTATATGCTTGTGTGTATGCCTTGATTTCTTGCAAATTTCTTGCAAAGTAGAACACTTTGAAAAAAACCGTAAACTATCGTTAAAACATATGTCAAATACGATGAAAATTTGCAGTTCTATGTTTTTATATGTAAGAATTTGATTGATAAGCTTGGTTTTCTTTTGAAATCAAACGTAAGAGGGTTTCCAGTAAAAAAGTTGCTTAAAATTGCACAAAAATGCCATTTCGGGGGACGCCAAATTTGGCTTAGACCAAAAAAACTGATACCAATCGAAAGGATTTTTTATATACTATTTAATTTTGGTACCGGAAATGTATTGTTTTTACTGTTTGAACAAAATTAATCTTGCAGTAGCTCTTTAAGTATTTCTATGCCTGTATTAGCTCACCATGCTATAGTTATTGCATAAGCTATTTTCTTCTTATTCTTCACTTTGCATTTCTAAAATAATTAGATATCAAAATTAGGTCCGAGTTCTTATCTCTAAATCCATCGAAATCAATTACATGTACCACAAACATCATCTATCTATGTATCTATATTGCTTTAAAAATAGCCCACGTAGAGATGTCGCTCAAATTAAAATCAATATAAAACATTGCTGTAGCTATTTATAAATGTTTATTATTATAATATTTGACAAAAATATTTGCAAAAAAAAAAACACAAAAAAAAAACATGCGGAAATTTTACCGATACACAAATATTAAGCTATACAAATAAATTGTAATGGATGAAGGAGAATGAAAGGAAGAAAGCATAACGTAGCAAAGCAGCTGACAGAAATAGCCAAAAGCTTAGATAAATACTGCAAAAGCTCTACAGTTTTGTTTTTATTTGCTTGCATGAAAAGTTGAATGTATGCAGCAGCTAGGTGGGTGTGTTTGCCTTAGTGTTAGTGTATGACAAAACAAACAAAAAAATGAACAAAAAAAAGCAACGTATAACGGTTTTGCTCGTGATTTCATCGTTTGAGGGGAGCGCGCGCATGGTAAACAGTAGCTGATGGCGAACGACCTTGACAAACGACGCAGCCACGTGGGGTGGCAGATTTAAAGCACGCCACGAGTGTATACAGCAAAGCTATATGACGTCATAGTATATAGCAAAAGTTCAATTTGGCTGTCGTTGCTGTTATTGTTGTTGATTTTTATGACAGAGCTACCGAAAAGCAGCGTCTCCACTCAACATGCATGTGCCATACAACACATACATGCAGACACACACACATACCATATATTGGGGGTTGAGCGCCCACTGGGGCGGCTGGTTCATTTATAGTTTGTTATGATTGTTGTTGCTGTTGTTTTGTTAAGCTATGCTATTGATTTTCTCGTCTTGGTTGTTTTTTCTCTTGCATTTTTAACAACATTCACGTGATTCCAATAGCTTTATTAAGGCATTTTATGAAGATGGTAGGACGTTTTTCTGCTCGTTAGCTATTTTAAGCAACTGTTTTGATAGCGCTTTAAATAATTGCTAAAACATTAGAACTTTAAAGGTGTTGGTAGGAAATAATTTTTTTTTTATTATTCAAAAATAAAACATTTATGAATATTACGAACGAACTTTTTTAACTATTGTTTTCTACACAATCTTATTTTCTTTATGGAACACAAAGAAATTAAGTATGTAATAACATGTACTTAGATGTTATATAAAAGATAAAAGTTTAACCACAACACGTGTACAAAATGTCACTTTGCGGTTTGATGGGAAGCGTTCGTTAATTAATTGAAAAAAGGATTGAGGAAAGCTTAATTTGAATTGATTCTTTTTAATTCGGGAAAAAAAATTTAATTTGTGTATATTACATTTGTGTACTACATTTTTGTTGGCAAGGTTTTGCCTTTCGGCAACTGGGGGTCATTGTATTCTATCAAAAAATTACTACTGATATATGTTAAAGAAGAATATCAAAGTTCTGGAAATGGATTTAGAAAGGTAGTAAAAAATATATATACCCGTGTCCAGCATTTTCAAAGTTGAGCCATAAAAACTGTTTTTATAAATTTTAAAGTCTGCATTTGTGGGAAAAGTTTTAACAAACTATGTGAAAAATAATTTGTTTATTAAATGGAAAATAGTCAATTTTTTTTTGTTACTGTAAAAGGTTATCGTAACTCATTGTCAGCCATTTTTAGTGGTCTTTACAGCCATTTTTTGAAAAAATAGTATTTTACAGTAGACAAATTCAACTTGAATTTACTTATTTTATGTAGAATATGAAATGTTACAAAGGAAGAACACAGTATCTTGAGTAAAAATTTAAAAATTAAAACTTTTTTAACTAAAGCCAAACAGCGGTCGTACAAGGCCTAATTTCAAATATTTTAAAAGAGAAAAAGAGCTTAGTAAAATTTGATGGTATACAACGGCTCTACAGTGGCTATACAACTAACTTTATGCCTTGTACGTCAGTTGTTCAACCCAACTTTCGACCTCTATGCTGTTGAGATTATTTTTAGGCCATCTTCGACCATTGTACGGCTGTTCGAACCATGTTCGACCGCTGTTCACCCGCTAATATGTTTACTCGGGATATGTATTATATAAAGAATCTTGCTCTTAAGGTACATGTTTTATTTGAGCATTTCTTGAACAGTACAATCAGGTTCTCGCTGGTAAAGTCTTAATTCATTCCATAACAGTTTTAGAGAAACTGTAATATTTTTGAACGAAGTTAGAACCACACCCAGTATCAGTGTCACGATGAAAATGCGATAATAGTAATTTTTTGACTCCAACTGAGCCTTAAAATCAATCAACTCTAAGGGCAGTGTTGAGGAGAATAAATATATGTATTTCACGTCTTCAGCCCGACACAGCTGTTATTTAACGTAATAACTTGTTGAGTCAAAATGCAATTTGCTTATGCAAAAAAATAGGGGATAAACATTTCCGCGCTTCCTTTTTTTCACAGTTCCAGCATTTATTTTAGTGGTCTTTACAGCCATTTTTTGAACAAATAAAATTTAGAAAAGAATAAGAAGAATATACAGTAGAGAAATTCAACTTGAATTTACGTAACTTTTGCAGAATATGAAACGTTACAAAGGAACACAGTACCCTGAGTAAAAATTTTAATATTAAAACTTTTTTAGCTATAGCCAAATAGCGGTCGTACAAGGCCTAATATTATTATTATAATAATTAAATATTTTAAAAGAGAATAAGAGCATAGAAAAATTTGGTACAAAGGCTGTACAACTTACTTAAGGCCTTGTACGTTCGTTGTTCGACCCAACTTTCGACCGCTAAGCTTTTTAGATTATTTTTAGGCCATGTTAGACCATTGAACGGCTGTTCGAACCATGTTCGACCGCTGTTCACCCACAAAGATTCTTGCTCTTAAGGTGCATGTTTTATTTGAGCATTGTTTGAACAGTACAATCAGGTTTTCGCTGGTGAAGTCCTCGCTGTTAAAGTCTTCACTCGTTGAATAACAATTTTAGAGAAATTGTAATATTTTTGAACAAAGTAAGAACCACACCCAGTACCAGTGTCTACGATGAAAATTTCATAAAAATCCTGTTTTGACGCCAACTGAGCCTTCAAATCAATAGAATTTAAGGGCCGTCTCGAGGAGGATAAATGTATTTATTTCACGTCTTCAGCACGACACAACTGTTGAAAATGTATTAACGTTTATATAACATAATAACTTGTTGAGTTAAAAATGCAATTTGTTTATGCAAACAAGAAGCGGACAAACATTTCCGCACTTTCTTTATTTTCACAGTTCCAGCATTAATTTCAGTGGTCTTTACAGCAATTTTTTGAAAAAAGAATATTTAGAAAAGAATAAAAAGAATAATTTGAAAAGCGATCGTACAAGCCAAATAGCGGTCGTACAAGGCCTAATATTATAATATAATTAAATATTTTAAAAGAGAATAAGAGCTTAGAAAAATTTGGTGGACTACAACGGCTTTACAGCGGTCTTAAAACTTAGTTAAGGCCTCGTACGTCCGTTGTTCGACCCAAATTTCGACCGCTAGGCGTTTAAGATTATTTTTAGGCCATATTCGTCCATTTTACAGCTGTTCAAACTATGTTCGACCGCTGTTCAAAAATCAAATCAAATTTAAGCGCAGTGTCGAGAAGAATAAATATATTTATTTCACGTCTGCAGCCCGACACAACTGTTGAAAATGTATTAACGTTTATTTAACATAATAACTTGTTGAGTCAAAATGCAATTTGCTTATGCAAAAAAGTAGGGGATAAACATTTCCACACTTCCTTTATTCTCACAGTTCCAGCTGAAGAGTTTGCAACTGTTCTGAAATCTAATCACAGTATGTTGTTAGGGAAAAGTTATAGTTATTAATATTTTTTTCTGCATCGATTTGAACAATATTTTTTTTGTTTAATAACCAATTGCTTAAAACAAATTGTGATAAAAATATGTTCTAGAACAAAGAAAAATCTGAACAAAACCACAAATATTACTCAAGGTATGAATGAAAAAAAAAATCAAATTGTAGTCTTTTTCAGTTTAGAAGTTATGGCTTTTTGAAAGCTTCATAATGTTTTTTTTAAATTCCATCGCACACAGAAACGAATAGCAAAATTATGACGACAAAAGTTTTTGTATGCCCCCTCGCATACTGCAGATGAGGAGATGTGCCAGGTATGGTTAGGTCAGGTTAGGTTAGGTTAGGTTAGGTTAGGATAGGTTAGATAAGGTCAGGCAAGGCTAGGTTAGGTTAGGTTAGGTAAGATTAGATAAGATTAGGCTAGGATAGGTTAGGTAAGATTAGATAAGATTAGGCTAGGATAGCTTAGGTAAGGTAAGGTCAGGCTAGGCTAGGTTAGGTTAAGTAAGGTTAGGTAAGGTTATGTTAGGTTATGGTATGTTAGGATAGGCTAGGTTATGTTCGGTTAGGTTATGTTATGTTAAGTTAGGTTAGGTTATAATATGTTAGGTTAGGTAAGGTAAGGTTAGGTTAGGGTAGAGTAGGTAGGGTAGGATAGGGTAGGGTAGGGTAGGGTAGGGTAGGGTAGGGTAGGGTAGGGTAGTTGAAGTGAGGTTAGGTTAGGTTAGGTTAAATTAGGTTAAGTTAGGTTAGGTAAGGAAAGGTTAGGTTATGTCAGGTTATGTCAGGTTATGTCAGGTTATGTTAGGTTATGTTGGTTATGTTATGTTAGGTAGGTCTGTTAGGGTAGAGTAGCTAGGGTAGGGTAGGGTAGGGTAGGATAGAGAAGGTGAGGTTAGGTTAGGTGAGGTGAGTTTAGGTTAGGTTAGGTTAGGTTACGTTAGTGTAGGTTAAGTTAGGTTAGGTTAGGTTAGGTTAGGTTAGGTTAGGTTATGTCAGGTTATGTCAGGTTATGTTACGTTATGTTGGTTATGTTAGGTTATGTTATGTTATGTTAGGTAAGATAAGGTAAGGTAAGATAAGGTAAGGTAAGGTAAGGTAAGGTAAGGTAAGGTAAGGTAAGGTAAGGTAAGGTAAGGTAAGGTAAGGTAAGGTAAGGTAAGGTAAGGTAAGGTAAGGTAAGGTAAGGTAAGGTAAGGTAAGGTAAGGTTTAGTTAAGGTGGCGGTCGGCCAAAGACCGTCCCACATAGACTAAATATTTAGTCCGTTGTGATGCCATTGGGGATATATTCCTCCCCTCCTGCTCTCCTAATCACTGCAGTGGAACCCACCTGTACTATTTATTTGAACCATTCTAGCTACCTAACGGCTAGCGTTAAAGCCAAAATGTTTGGGAATTATCATAACATAAACCACAGTTCTTTTTTTTGAGTGGGTGACCCGGACAACTTTTTTTTCCTCCATAGAGAGTGAGGCACCTTACTGTAAAAGTTTTAGCCCACTGTGAGGCTTACTGTGAGGTTGCTCTAAGGCAGATGGCTGTTTCCGGTGCCATCTTTTTTCCCATAATATCAAGGGGTATTAAGTAAAGGACTGCATTTAGCGCCTCAGATGAAGTGGATCTAAGTTCTCCGCTAATACTGCTCTTTCTTTCCGCAGTTCTTTGTACTTTCCCTAGCAATTTGAAATTTGACTGTGTATTAAGTGCTATCCATCACACACATACACCGTACAGCAAGATTGACCTCACTACAGCGGTATAAATCCAACGTGCAGTATAGCTTTCTTACAGTCATATAAAGCAACATTGGCTTTCTTAATTCGCTCGAAAATGTTCGGTTTCCAGCTTAACTTTCTAGCCAAAAAAAATTCCCAAGTATTTTGCCTCTTCCACGAAGTATAGCTGTGTGTTATCAAGCCGGTGTTATCAATTTAAACCGAAGTTTTGTATTTCCTCGTAAAAAGGGCCAGTTCAGTTTCTTGGGGATTTACCCCCAGTCCATAGCTTTAGGCACAAATATTAAGCGTGTCAGTGGCTCGTTCTTGTAACTCGTAGCGGTCGTAGTTACCGACTCATAGTACCGATTTGACGACACTCTGATGTCACTCTCACCTGCAATGTTTCTATACGTATCTGAATCGATTTCTGTTCGATTCGTTCGTTCCAAATCGATAAGCTATCACATGTTCCGATTTCATTTCAATGGAACCTTTTAAAAAAGTGTTTCTGTACGTAAACTGAATCGATAACAATGTGTTACTTTTTTCACTGGCTTTGCGGCAAGTGAGAATTCTACCAATTTATCTACTGTCAGTAATGTTGTGTATTCTTAAGTTACAAGTACTCGAAATATATCTTTAAAAATGGTTACTTTCATATAAGTCGAAGTTTTAACGGATTGAAACATTTCATTGTTCTTAAAAAACGTTTTAATTTTAAAGGCAATTCAATTTATAAATAATGCCTATTTACATAATAGTTAAAAATTTTAACAAAACGTTATGTGCTTGCGCTATGAAAAAGTACCCGGTTGCATATATTTGCCAGGTTTTTGCTGCACAGCACCAAGTGTAAAATTATTTACATTCATAATCGTTGATTAATTCTGCAATCATTAATACACATCATTATAACATAATTAATTTTCCTAAACTGCAAATATTCACTTTTTATTAACAAGACAAGCACCTATTTATTATAAAGTTTTAACGCGGCTAAAATAATATATTCCAGTAAACAGCTGCTTGCCATTTGACTCAATTTCGCCACTTTTCTTCTCAATTTGTGTTCTTTTTCATCACGGTCTGAGTTTGTACCGATTTAAACGTACAGAAACATTAGTTGTGACGAAATCGGTAACTTGCCGATTTTGTTACAGCAACGAGCTACAGGTATAGAAAGTTATATAGTTTTTTGATCAGCATCACCTCCTGTCTGTCCGTATGTCTGTCTGACTATTTGAATGTATGTAGAATAGGGTGGGGCGTTTTGAACATCAAAATGGCTGCTTCGCGTTTCTGATTTTTGGGATTGTATTGAGCAAAAAAGACCACTAGACCATACGTCTACGGTGAAAATCGAGCTTCCAGATTTTGACTTGCAGTTTTTTCTCAGACTTTTGTCACGTTTTTTTTTGGATATTTTTTGAATTTTTTTTTTTTTTTGGACCATTGAGATTTTCGATCCAATACTAAGACAAAAATCTCAATGGTTTGGCTGTTATAGGCCAACATATCAAAAAAAAAAAAAACGTGACAAAAGTCTGAGAAAAAACTGCAAGTCAAAATCTAGAACTTTAGACGAATGCTGTCTTCTTAAGCCTAATTACAAAATTGGTGTGTGGGTTCATTAACCCATTTAAAAAAAGGGAACATTGTTTTTTATTTATAATAAGCATAAAATGTTTATTTAGATTATTGAATTTTGTTGACGATAAATTAAAAGTAGAAAGAGCATTATAAGTTAACCAAGTTACATAAGTGATTCTAGTTGAGCATGGTTGTATGTTAAAGGTTGTATGCTAAACAGTTTCACATCTGTAAGGAAAACATGTTTGTTATGAAGATTTCACAAGTTGTAAGGCAAGTTATTGTAAAGTTATTTGTAAATAACTGCAAGAAATGTGTTGTTGAGTGCTGAGTTAGGAATTCTTTGTATTGTTTATTAACTCTTAAATTATAATTTTGGTAGTTTTTCCTTATCAAATATCCACTGTCATAATAAACCTTAAATACTTTGTAAAAGTGCAAATGTTTAAGCGGCAGAATTTTAAGGTTTTGGAAGAGTACAAAACTACTTTTGAATCGTTTTTTTTTTTTGCAAATCAATCGAATGATGTGCTTTTGAATAATTAGCAGCGGATTTAATTAACATAAACATATTAAACATATAAGACCATATTTCAACCTTGAGTGAAGGATACCATAATATGTACTTATTAGCAGCTGTATGGAACAAATGTTTTTTAATATGTAAAATTGTCGTAAAATCATAGATGCATGTTTAAGGGGTCTTTTCTATGACAGCTTAATATCTAAAAGTATTCCTAAGTATTTGAATGACATTACATTTTCGATATTAAAACATTCCAGTGAACAGGGTGTGTCATTATCAAAGTTTATCAAGTGATTAGATGTACTGCAAATTTTATTATCTATCTTAAATTTTTGGCAGTTCGTGCAATGATACACCAATTTATCACATTGCAATTTCTTGTCTGAAACATTAAAAAGCATGAATTTAGTCTTATTACTTAAAACCAGCTTGTGCATTGCAAACCAAAGCCTTAGAATGCTAAGATCGTGGTTAATGTTAGCTGTGAGATCAAGAACTGTCTATTAACAAATTTTTGAATGAAAATGGAATTTATGTAAATGAGAAAGAAATCAGTTATATCAATAAAAAGTGCTGCAGACAGTTTGTTCCTATTTAGAGAGCTGTATATATTATCACAAAAAGCTAAGAGAGCATCTTCGGTAGACAAGCGTGGTCTAAAGCCAAACTGATACTCACTGAAAAATTTATTTTTGTCTAAAAAACCAACAATACATGCTTTCATAGCTTTTTCCAAAATTTTCGAAAATACGGGCAAAATCGATATTGGCCTATAATTTGTACACACAGAAAAAAAAACATTGTAAAATCAACCAGAAACATAATGATTTTACATGTGTCCCCAATGATTTTGCTTTATAGAGATTTATAGTAAAATCATTGTGATTTTCATGTAAGAATCGCAACAAATTTTCATGTTGAAACATTATGAAATCATGTAAAATCATTATGATGGTCATGTTGAATCATTATGAAGTCATGTAAAAGCATTATGATGATCATGTTGATTCATTATGGAACCAAGTAAAATCATTACTATGATCATGTTGATTCATTATGACATCATGTTAAATCATTTTTCCCCTAAAAATAAACTCTTAAAGATTAATTTTAATGTTCACAATTTATTAATTAAAGTATAGATGAAAATTGTTGACCCATTTAAAAATGTATTGAAAAATTCATGACATTATAAGGTAAGTAGGTTTTAAGACTTCAATAAATGCAAAATGTAATTTTATAATATATAAATATAGTGCTAGTATGTAATCGTAAATATTTAAATAGTTAGTTTATATTTTTGAATGTTTGAATTTAAAATATTTTAATTAAATGTAGGTTGTTTATATAATTTGAAATATATTTTAAATTTTAGATCAAAATATTTCTTCTTATTTAGTTCTTATTCGTTATTTTTTTTTTTTTGCTTTTGTGGAAAAAAAAATATATTGAATAAGTTATTTGTGGAATAAAATTTTTACTACATACCAAAACATTCTGGTGATGATGTTTCAGCCGGTTGATGCGCACCATTCGGGAAAATCATTTTAAAGTTGTACATTTTAAAATCTGTAAATATAGTCTTCGAAATCGAAGTATGTGGTTTTTCTTGTTTTTGTTTACTTATCGTTTTCTGCATTTTGGCAGAACTTGTGTGTGGTTTTTTTTCTATTCTTTTTCTTACATTTATTTTTTTCTATTTTAAATCACTTATGCTTCTTCTTCCTTTTTTTAAATTATTACAATAACTAGTATAAGACCATTGTTTTTGTTTGCTATGAACTAATTATTTTCTATATAAAATTAGCTTAAGCATTACTTAAATCTAGCACGAATATTTAGTTAAGCATTATGCACTCTTAACAAGAACTGACGTTTTGTTTTGTTTTGTCTTCCTCAGTTTAATAGCGCAAAAATAACCTTTTGGAGACTTTTTGGCTCCTTTTGTTTTTGTAGTTGTTTTTTTTTTGTTTTTTCAATGTTTCTAAATCTTCGCTGATCTCTCGAACGCCTGCCCTTCGCTCTGCTTTTCTAAGCTCTGCACGCATGCATTAATGCAAAATGCAGTTCTATAATGTTCTTAGTCAACAGGTGGAAAAATACAGTGGGGCAAATCGCATTTTCGTATTTCAGTTTTCACTAATAAAATGGAATTCAGTTTAATTAAAACTTCCCTTGAGGTTAAACTTTTGACCTATAATAATAAATTTTGTTCACATTTGGTAAGTCTTTCACATTCAACTAAATTTTACCTATTTTTTTTTATTATTTTGTTGCAATGATCACTTCGAGATTTGGCCAATTCTTTCCTTGTGTATTAGTAGAGAGCAAGTTAAATCTGTCTGTAAACATAATTGTTTTTTTGCTGTTTTTATTTTTAATTTTATTAACTTTATTTAAATAATTAAATACTATTATTAAGTATAAATAATATTAAAGTTTACCTTGCTTAACTTTTCTTTTAAGCCTAAGTTAAAGCTGTAAGTCTCCGCTGCAAAATTTTTAGACTTCTGGAGCAACCTTTTCAAATCTATTTAATCACTTTACTTTTGCTCAGCGTGATTGTTCTCCTTTTATTTCTTTTTAATTTGATAATTTAAATAAACTTTATTTTTCACTTAAATGCAAACACGGTTACCACCTTTGTGGGAAAAATCCCATTTGTAATTATTTTTAATTGCCGTGGGAAATGAGAATTCCCATGGGATTTTTTAATTGAGTGTGGTTTTTTTAATTCACGAGGGATTTTTTTGTTTTGTGGGATTTTTTTTGTTTTTAAGGATTTATTTTTATTTTTCAGTTAAAATGTGTATACAATGTATACTATACATATATACATAAGTGTATAATTTTTTATATTTTGTTCATTGTCAAAATGGTCTCAACCCATCTATATGATTTTCACAATGAATTCGTTAAGATTTCGCTTACTTTGGTTTGGTGGGAAGTTCTTCACTCTTGATATAATTACAAGCATTGGAAAAATATGTTTCAGTGATTTTTTTTCTGTTTTTTATCAATACACAAAATTGGTATACCTTAAAATTGATTTGTTGCTTTTGACGTAATCTTCGCTGGTTATCGAACAACGAGTATCGAACATCAAATTCTTATTATGAGCAGCACGCAGAGAAAAAACATAGTTGCAACAACCATGTTTTAAGAGGATCATAGTATGATTCGGATTATGATTGTTGCTAACATGTTAATAAACATATAATATTTTCCTTGATCATGATAAAATGATTACAACAACCATACTTAGAAAAGGAACTTTTTTGTAGGAACCAAAATATTATTGAAACAATCATTATTCTCTTATTGGGTCAAAAATAGAATGATTGCTACAACTGTATTATGAATTTATTTTTAGGATCCAGAATATTATTGAATATTATTTATTTTCATGCACTCCAATTTCCACAGCTATTAATTAAGATATCTCCAAAGGTTTGCCATTGACTAGGCTGAACAGAAATATTAATTTAATTGAAAAATCTTTTTGATAAAATTTTCAGTCCGAGCTGGGGTTTGAACCGCGGCTTTTTCGCTTACGAGCCACGCACACTACCAGTAAGCTACAGCCGCTACTACCGCTCGCCTGACTAATGCCATTCATAAACATGGTACATTAAGTGCATTGTCACAAAAATAGCAATATTTGTGATAAACAAAATATGGTTAGAATTGCGAAATATGTTTACGGTAAAAAGAAATATGTTTACTAAAATTAAAGTCGAAAATGTCACTTTTCTGCTTGCTGTTTTTAGGATAAGGCGATTTAAAACAAAACACAATAACAGTTGACAAACGAAACGGCAGATAGCCAGGAATCGATAAAACTTATTGTGTCTGAATGAAGTGAAAGTTTTTCCTGCAAACTGTTCAGACACAATAAATTTTTTCGATTTTTGGTTATGTTCTGCTTCGTTTGCCAATAATCAAAGAATAGTTCAGACAAACATTCAAAATTCTAGCATGTTTGTCTCTATAATAATATTCACATTTATCATGATTGACAGAACTACAACATTTTTGTTGCAACTAATAGTTGAGACAATCATAGTACGTTGACGATTTCAACTATGTTATGATTTCAACTATAATATTATTTTTGGTACCACCATTAGTAAATAATGACTTGATTAAGGCAAACATTTATGTTTGCAGAAATAATACAATAATTTTAGTAAAAAAAATATTATTGCAGTAATCATGTGTCAACCATGTCTTTTCTCTGCTTGAGTGCAACCCTGTAGAAATGTTCGTTGTTCATCGAATTTTCAGTCGAATAGAATTTTGCTTTTGATGCGGTGCGTACTAAGCAATAATTGATAAAGACATAAGAATTTTGTGATTGTGTTTTGCCTTTTAAAGACTAAAAACTAATTTGGAACTCTTTTTGTAAACTTTATTCAGGTCTAAGGTGGATTAAACAAAAATTTTGATTGAATATTATTACTAAAAGATTAATTAAAACACAGACGACGAAAAATATTAGTTGTTCGTTTTCATTTTTTGTTTCATTTTTGACCATTTGTTATGTCTGTGGTATTTACTGTGGTAGTTTTTAATAGAAGAGAGATTTTTTTGTGGTTTTGTTTTAATACAAATGGGATTTATCGTGGTTTTTTTTAAATAGAAATGGGATTTTTCGTGGTTTTTTTATTTGCGTGGGATTTTCGTGGTTATTTTAAATGTCCGTGGGATTTTTTGCGGTTATTTTTAATTGCGATGGGATTTTTTTGTCAATTTTATACCATGGGAATTTTCGTGGTTATTAATTTTTGCTATTGCGGGAAAAAGGTTTTTTCGTGGGATTTTGAGGTGGCAACCGTGAATGCAAATGTTTTGTTTTTTTTTTGTTTTTTGCACTTCGTAAGGTGATGTTGCTTTAAGCAGAGCATAAGAAGAAAAGAACGATATAGTTAACCGGAAAACTTATGTCTTGAAGATATATTAAGAACATGTGTAATTCGCTGTCAGACTTATTTCCGCTCAATTGAAGGCTGTTTTTGCAGTTTTCATTTAGACTGTTTAGGCGTCAAAGCAAAGAATTCCTTTAAGGTAAACAAAAGTGTTGCTTTTGCTCAATACTTTTGTTTGATGACTTGACATAATTTAATAAAATACATAATTACGTTTTGTCAAAAAAAAAAATCGTAACAAATTATAGTAAAAAACTAATTATTGTAGTAATCATGTCTCAACCATGTCTTTTCTCTACATGTATTAAAAAAATATATCAATTAATCATTTGAAAATCGCTACTTTTTTGGATTAAAATTTCACTTCAGCCGTGCGTGGTGGCCACACACATATTTTTTTTTTTTTTTTTTTTTTTGTTAATAATGACAGCTCAAAAGGCATATCAGAATATGTTGCATCGTTAGGACACTTATTTTGTAAATTGAAGAAATAAGAAAAGAAATTAATAGTAAAACGATTATCAATATTATAACATACTTAGATCTTCGTAAATATTCTAAAACTCGGGGTTTGAGGTAAGAAAAAATTAAAAATTTCAGATAAATGAAAATGTGTTTCATTTCATTACGTATCGTTGTCCAAACGATTTGTCGGTTCTTGCATCATATGGTTTCTGCAAGAAGAAAATATTGTTTTAACAATAGTGTTGCATTCATATGCCTACCACTACTATTGATAGAGTTATAGTTGAAGAAGCACTGAAGAATTTCCGTAAATTGCATCAATTTTATTGAATATAATTTTTTGGATAAATAATGCACGACAACTGAAAAAACATCAAGTTGTTGTATTATTGACAAACAGCAGCTAACATCGTGTTGTGTTTGTATTTCTTTTTTACTTAAAAATTCACATACATTTTATTGAACATTCATTTGATCCAGCAAACAAACAAACATCGAAATTGTGCTTGTATTGCGTTGGCTTTCGCAAGAGGCGATGCGATAAGCTATGAAGAAGCTGAATCTAAGCTACGCAGACAACACAACAAACACAAATACACTTAACTGTTTGCAGACATCTCTAATGGCAACAACAAAAACAACCAACTAATGCGTTCATGTTAACTAATTTTATGATGCTTTAAGTAATTTCGTTGTTTTTTTTTTTCGTCTTCATCTAACGCAAGTTTTCAGCGAGCTTTAATGCGCAAAAAAGTTGTCAAGCAAGAATACTCTTAGCTAAAATCCGCCCAATTCATCCTTGAAAGTGCGAATTGCAAGATGTTTCCAAATTTGTTTCTTATATTCTTTATTTTTTATTTTAACTAAATTTGCGAAATTTTCCAGAAAAACTGGTTAAACGTTTTGTTTGGCAAGCAAGTGTTGCTTAAATTTGAAAAATAAAACGCTTCCAAAGTATAGCTCGGTGAATGAGGATTCTCGGTGTGTTGCAAAAAAATGCAATATCTACAATTTGCAACAAATCAAAAACCAATAAAATTAAATTTTCACACACGTTGGACAATATAAAAAACCTACAAACATCTATTTTTAGTTGAGAGAATTTTTTTTAAACATGCCGCTAAAACAAACATATTTGCAATAAAGCCTTGTTAAAAGCTTGTTAAGAGAATTCCTTACTTTTTATTGGTTTTAAAAAATATTTAAAACTAATTTAATAGCTCTATTGAGTAGCATTTTCAATTAACATGGTTTCGCTTGTAAACACAATAATAGTTCTGAACTGAGACATGCATAAAAATTATGGGCTATTCATGACCTGAAAACAATCAATAGTATTTAGTACCTACAGATTGTTTACTTTTGAAGACGTTTTAAAAGATACTTTACTAAAAATACTTCAAAACTATTTAAAGATGAAACTGTTATTTTATTATGCTGATTGGGCGGGATTTTATAAGCAAAAAATTAAAATCTCCTTTTGTAGATTTTTTAAGGCAGCTAGAACAAATTATTTTATTGGCTAATTGTATTTCTTGATTTGAGGCAAGAAAAAAAATTTGCAGTACAGGCAAATGCTGGTACGCCTTTTTTATGCATATGCAAAATTGAGTGTCTTCAGGTTCGAAAGTAAAACAAATCTTTGATTTGTACAAATTTCTACTAATATAGAAATTTTAAAAATAATGAATTTCTCAATTTCAATCTTCTGGTAAAAATTTCCAAAAATTAATTATGATAATTAGGCCCGTATGATACTTCATTGTTTTGTCCAATTTTTATTCATTGTCAATGAAACTAGAGCAGTTGAAATAGTGCTATAGCTAAAATGCAAGAAGTGTGAGTGCATACACATAAAGTACGAATTGGAGAAAAAACATTTACGACAGACAGCATTTTTAATGCATTATTTTTGACCTTTCTCTCCATTCGTCACTCGTTAAGTTTTGATCAAATATTAAGTGTCAAAAACAAGCTTGAGCTCTTTCTTTCGCAGCCTATAAGAAAAGAGAGAGATAAGATAGTAACGTTGTGGGGATGAAACGATGTTTGTTTTTATCCTTTTCCTACAATATATATCTGACTAGCCCACGCGCAACTTGTTTTCAGATTTTAAATTGGACAAAACAATGAAGTATCATACGGGCTTTAATAACCCAGTGTGCCAAACGGATCTGTAACGAATCCGTAACGAACTCACTTCTTCGTACATTTTGTCCGAAACGGATTGCGTTTCGCATCCGGAACGGATCCTTTTTCGTATGAAATTCCTCTCTCCGTTACGGACTTCAGATACGAATTCGTTTCGGACTTCAGTTACGAATCCGTTTCGGACTTCAGATACGAATCCGTTTCGGATTTCAGATACGAATCCATTTCGGACTTCATATACGAAACAGACGATTCAGACTCTTTTTTTTAAATAATGCGAACTCGCAATGGACTCGTTTGACGCATTTAGCTACATATGTTAAAAATATATGTTCTCTAAACAAGTTTGACGCATTCAAATTCGAAAACTTTTTGCAGGAAATTAAACAAAAATTAAAACAAAAAAAATTATTTTGTAATCAAATTTATAAGAGAGTAGTAGAGGCTAGTTTAAATGGTAAAAAATTAATTCAAAATATCAAACAAACGAGTACAATGTTGGTGAGTTCCAGGATGGCTACTTGTTTCTTCAAACAGCTAAACATTATTTTTCGTTGAAGCATCCCAATAACTTTTACTGCTATAATGACAAAGCGTACAAAATTCACGCAATTAAAAAAGTTTCCGAAAAATATCTTGTGTACGGCTATCCTATAGTCACATTTAACTTGATCACCAGAGCAGACCGAAACAGCACGAAAAAAAGTCGTTTTCAGCACAGCAAATAAGCACTAAAAAATGACGAAATAGCACAATAATAAGCACTAAAAACTCTTTAATTAAAACAAATATTTTTAAACAAAAAAAAAAAAGTTTATAATCATATTCTTTTTTTAATATAAAAAACCGAGAATAAACACTCTAAAACATAAATTCAATTCAAGTCAGGTATATTTTAATGTAAACACTAAAAGAAAATATATCAAAAAATCAGTTCAGTATACTGCCGTCCTAAGAAAGAATGTCCCAAACGCCACAATTCCAAAATAGAGATAAGGGCAGATTCGAAAAGTGAATGAGTTTCTGTTTTTGTGTTAAGTTAAGAATTTCCAGTTTCAACTGCAAATGACTGAAAAACGTTAAGTCAAATGGTCACATCTACCACTTCTAGTGTAAAAAACAGTAAAAGCTGAATATCTCAAAACTACTGAAATGGACGACAGTATAGTCATTGTGGTACTTATATAAATTAATATTAGAATATATTATTAGGTGCTGCTTTAAATTATTTTAAAAATAAATGAACGGCGCTTTTGATTTAGCAAGTGCGTAAATTTGGAAAATGATCGCTCAAAATCCGACGATGCTACCGGACAGTACTTAAAAAGAGCAAGTTCTTTCGGTGAACAGAAATCAAGAAACTTATTTCCTGAATCAATACCTTTATGAATAACTTTGTTTATATCTAAAATTATGGGATATCTTTTGTTACTCTGAAGTATATTTTTATTTTAAGAAAAACTCTTCGCGATCCAAGAAGGCCAAAGTCTTGCGTGTTTTCTTTACAATGCCAATACTTTCACTAAACCCAAGTACTTGGGTTTCAAGTTTTTCAATTGAACGAACGATTGAAGAAAACTGGCATTTAATGAATGCGAGCTCAGATTTTAAACTGTTGAATTAAAACAGTTCTTTGGCCACGCAGATTGCATCAGAATCTTCGTCACTGAATTTTTCCGTTACAGTTTTAACTTCATCAAAATTATAGCAAAAATAAATGGCTGTTTTTAGCCACGTACCCCATCGCGTTTTTATAGGATTTGGTGGCAATGGAGTATTTGGAAAAGCAAGTTTGATTGCATTACGACATGATAAAGCTTAAAATTACGAAAAAAATTACAAGTAAGCAGTAAAAAAGCAATAGTCGGTTTAGCTCTTTCACTTCATGTGTAAGGAATAAAAATATAAAGTGGTTCTTACTTTTATTTAAACTGATTTAACATTTAATATATATCTATTGACAGTTGGAAACTGAATGCGTATTAACTCGGCAATTCGATGCAGACCATGTGCAAAACATGTTAAATGAATCATCTTCGGATATAAGACTTGCAACGCACTGGCAGCGCTTAGCATATAGGCTGCTGCATCCGTAACAAGCACCAGCACTTTTCCATATTCAATGCCTAAATATATGCATTTGAAATAAACAAATTAACTTAAACACAAATGTACCATTTGGCCACGCAAGCTCAACGAGTCATTGAAAAAGGCACCCATATTGCTAGCGTTCACCCATATTGCTGCTTCAACTGTTGCCACATTAAACAGGTTCGATGTTTTACTTTCGCAAGAATTTTCGTCGCCATCTTATATGGCGAAAACCAAATTGACTACCAGGCCCTGTTCCACATCCATCGTTTCGTCAATCGACGAGAAATCATCGCGACCATCTTATTTTTGCACTTTGTACAAAGTGCGTAAATATCTATTCCGAAATACTGTTTCTTTTGGTACAGAACTATTTGAATAGCGCTCTAAAAACTTCTTTACACTTGAGTGGGTCACCTTACAAGAAATTAATTGTAAAGCTAGTAGTATATTTTTCGGTCCTTACTCACTTTTTTTAAAGAAATATTTGCTTCCAAAAATGCAGCACAATAGGAAACATAGAACTCGACTTTTCCTGATACTGGGAAAGTAGTGTTTGCTTTGAGTACTTGCCTCACGTTCTGACGCCATGGTCTTATGTTTTTGGCGTCAGCCTTAAGCCTTTTTGTCGACACTTGCATATTGCAAAACACACAAAAAAAGCAGAGTCATCGCTGCTAAAAATGCCCGGATGCCCGGATTTATAATGGGTGATAAATTCTTTATTTGGTTCTTTCACTTTCTGCATCCTTTTTTAATTTTAGAGTAGTCGCACGCACTATTCAATTTCCAATTTGCAAAAATTTAGTATCTAAATGCTGCTGGCGACTGCTTTTTAGCACAATTATTTTGTATAAGTTGTCAAATAAATAACGGCAGCTAATACTTAAACGATAATAAGGAGGTGTTCAAAATATTGTGCATTTGATGTTTGGATAAGTTTAATTTTGTACATTAAAAGGAGTTGCCGTTTTACCAAAAAAATTATGTAAAACAGAGTTGCCTGTTTGCAAGATACAAAAAAAAAAAATATTGGACTGGTAAAGTAAAACGAAAATGTTGAAAATAAGTACTTATAAGCAAAATAAGCCGAAATAAGTACAAACACCCTGAATAAGCAAAATGCTGGGAAAACAAGCAAGAAGCATTTAAACTCGCTCTGTTGATCACTAATGATAATTATTTAAAAATTCTGACAAGTACTTTCCTTCGATTTGAAGGAGAGCTTGAGGAGCAGGAGCCTAATGAAATAAAAAAGTTGTTTAAAATAAAAATAAGTACAGAATTGTATTTCGTATCCCTAATCCACTGAAAATAAAATAAGAAATTGTAAAACAAATTTAAGACTGTCTTTTATGTTAACGTTGTGGTAATTTTTTTGACGGATTCGTAACGGGTTCGTAACGGGTCCGTCAAAACATAAGAGCGATTCCTCTCAAAAATACGAATGGCTTTTTCCATTTTTTCGGATCCGCTTCGAACTCAGAACGGACTTCATAAACGAATCCGTAACGGACTTCAGATACGAATTCGTTTCGGACTTCATATACGAATCCGTTTCAGACTCTTTTTGCGGATTCGTAACGGGTTCGTAACGGGTCCGTCGAAACATAAGAGAGCGTAGTGCGTACTGACGGACTCGTAACGGGTTCATAACGGATCCGCATCCGTTTTTGTGCACATTGGGAAATGACAATGACTATTAATACATTCAGCATGGATATATTTATGAAACCAATACAAACCTTTAAATTCCGATGCACAGATATTAAATAAAAAAGACAAAAATTAACTTGCATATGGTATAGGTGCAAAATCATATCAATTCATGTATTTTTATCAATATACATGTCGAGCCCTAACCGCCGAAATAACGTAGGCGCCAAAAATAAAATTGTACAGGAGAAGCATTTTTCTTGTTTTGACTACATACCGAACACATTAGACCGTCTCGCCTTATAGTAAAAAAAAAGAAAATTTCTAAAAAAAAATTTTTTTGACCGAACGTAGGGGTCGCGCGCATTGACATATTTCTTCATAACTTCAGTATTTACCGTCTGATCTTAAAGAATTATATGTCTATGTTTCTTTCTTAGAAAGACCTATTTTTTGTGTCTAGGATTTATTGAACTCAGTTGACCCCTTATAGTACTGACCCACCGGTCCTCAGTTTCTACTATCTTAAGATACCATTTTGATTTCAGTAATGGAAAGCTCGTTAAAAATCATTAAACTCTTTTAAATGAAATTTTTCTCTATTTGCACTAGTAATATTTAAAAAAAATTTTTTGTATTTATTTGAAAAACGTAGGGCAACTTTTTAAATTGTTTGTCATATTGTATTATTTTTATAATATACTAGCTGAAACCCGGCGCGTTGCTGCCACTCTCCCTATTCAAACGCCCATAAAATGTTATCAGTTAAACAGCATGTCTAAATTGAGGTCAAATACTGAGTTCTGAGACTGTGCGACCTATATCCACAAAGCTATTCGATATAACAAATTTGGGTTGTATAGGAAGTGCCACTCTCTCTTCATCACCGCTAATAGAATGTAATCAATTAAACTGGATGTCTACATGGAGGTTGAATACCGAATTCCAAAACTGTGCGACATATAACTCCAAAACTATTCGATAGCACAAATTTTGATTGTATGGGAGGTGCCACTCTCCTTTTCCCTACGCCCATAAAATTTTAGCAATGAAACTGCATGAGTACATTGAGGTCGAATACTGAATTTTGAGGCTGAGTTACCTATAACTCCAAATCTATTCGATATCGCAAATTTGGGTTAAATTGGAGGTGTCACGCCCCCCGA
Source organism: Dichetophora obliterata (assembly GCA_963920525.1). Classification (NCBI taxonomy): domain Eukaryota; kingdom Metazoa; phylum Arthropoda; class Insecta; order Diptera; family Sciomyzidae; genus Dichetophora; species Dichetophora obliterata. The sequence continues at coordinate 236,668,927 of OY986436.1, read as the reverse complement.
CAAACTCTAAAAAATTTTATCAGTAAATCTGCAAGCGTAAATTTTGGTCGAATACTGAGTTCCGACACTGTGCGACCTTGAACTACAAATCTATTCGATATCACAAATTTTCGTTGTATGGGAGGTGCCACTCCCCCTTGATCAACGCTCATAAAATGTAATCAATGAAACTGCATGTGTACATTGAGGTCCAATACTGAATTCCAAAGCTGTGAGACCTATAACCCCAATGCTATTTGATATCTCTAATTTGGGTTAAATAGGAGGTTTCACGCCCCCTTGTCGTACGCCCATAAAATGTAATTAATGAAACTGCATGTATAAAGTGGGGCTGAATACTGAATTCTGACGCTGATATTCAATATCGCAAATTTACGTTAAATGGGAGGTGCCACGCCCCTCTTACCAATGAACATAGATTGAATCAATGAAACTGCATGTGTATATTGAGGTCGAATACTGAATTTCGGCGTTGTACGACTTATAACTCTAAAACTATTTGATAGCACAAAGTTGGGTTGTATGGGAAGTGCCACTCCCCTGTGCCCTACGACGACAAAATGTAAGTATTGAAAATGCATGTATAAATTTAGGTCGAATACCGAATTCTTACGCTGTCAACCTATAACTTCAAAGCAATACGATATCGCAAATTTGGGTTGTAAGGGAGATGTCACGCCTCCCTGTCCAACGCCCATAAAATAAAACCATTGAAACTGCATGTGTAAATTGAGGTCAAAAACTGAATTCCAAAGATGAATTCCTATAACTTCAAAGCTATTCGATATCACAAATTTGGGTTGTATCGGAGGTGCATCTCCCCCTTGTCCACTCCCATAAAATTTCATCACAGAAACGGTACGTCTAAATTGTGGTCGAATACCGAATTTCTAAGCTGTGCGACCCATAACTCTAACTAAAGCTATTCGATAACAACAATTTCTTTTTTATATGTGGGAGGTAAAAGGGGGTGTGGCATTGCCCCTTAAACCATCTCGTACTCAAAGCAAAGCGTACTTACAAAATTTGAGCTCAATCGGACCAATGGTTTCGAAGTATTTTGATATTTTCTTTAAAGTAGGCGTAGATGAATTGTGACCACGCCCATTTTTTCAAAGTTAATTATAGTTATCATACGAACTTATTTACCAAATTTTAATTTCATACGACCAAAACCGTCTTAAATACAGCATTTTTATTGATTTGTGGGCGACAAAAGGGGGTGTGGTACAAAACCTGCAAAGATACACACATGCAATTTCTTATGTGCACCCTCCACACAGACCCCAATCACCCCTGAAAATTTCATTGAAATTGGGCAAGCCGTCTAGGAGGAGTATGCGAACAGGAAGTTTTGCCACTTAATTTTATATATATAGATATCAAAACAGTGGGCGCAAAAGTGGGCGTGGTCAATTTTTCTTTCAGTAAACACTTAAATTGGATTACTACGAACATTTGAAAAAAAATTATCCAAATCGGTCCAGCCGTTTTCCGATTTTAGATAAATTGAAAAAAGTGGGCGCAAAAGTGGGCGTGGTAAATTTTTCTTTCCGACAAAACTTAAATTGGATTACTATGAACATTAAAAAAATTATCCAAATCGGTCCAGCCGTTTTCCGATTTTAGATAAATCAAAAAAAGTGGGCGTGGTCAATTTTTATTTCGGTAAAAACCTAAGTTGGACTATTACGAACATTTTAAAAAAAAAATTATCCAAATCGGTTCAGCCGTTCTCAACTGATGCAATTACCAACGAACGACATTTGATTTTTATTTATATAGATTCAATTAAATTTCGTTCATTTGTCGTATGACCATTTTTTCCCTTTGTTATTGGTTGCGTGCTATTTTGATTGCTATTTCCAACAAAAATAGCGCGTATGTACACAATTTGAACTGCATAAAATTCATACATTTACTTTTCATATCAATTAAAATCAAATTTGCAAAAAAAAAATTTCCAATAGGTCCAAAACCCTTCACTCAAACACATATAACTCGACCAAATCAAAACATTTTCAAATAATTTTTTTTTTAAAACCATCTAGAGAACGTACCCTACAAAATGGTATCGGCAGATTTTTTTTTTACTCAGCCGAACTCTCAAACACTCGTCACAAACAGATTTGACAACATTTTTTTATATATATAGATGCACCGAAAACGTTTTTATCCGAAACTACCATCCTAGTGTACCATTCTGAAATAGTAAATTGAAGAAAATTAAAAACATGTGGTTTTTTCGTCATAACTCTCAAACCATACATCCTACAAGAACGATTTAGGCACCAAAATGTTTGCAATTAAAATACCCACATGACTGCATTCTTAGAAAAAATATTTTTTTTTTCAAGAATCTTAGTTTTCTACGTCATTTTTTTGTAATTTTCTAGTTTTTTTTTTGTTTTTTGACCATAACTCCTAAACCATACATCATAAAAGGACGATTTATGCACCAAAATGTTCGTTAAGACATTGCCTACAAGACTGCAATTTTAAAAATTAGATTTCATGTTAATTTCTTATGACCTTTATTGTGAACTTTTCTTTTTTTATTATTTTACAATTAAAGGCCTTAAAAAACCATTAAGCTCTTCCAAAGAAAATTATTAAATAAAACAGAATTTTATAGTGGAAAAACTGTTGATTATAAATCCACTTTTATTATTTTACTAAGGGCCATTTTGTTCACAAAGGGCATAAATATGATTTAATTCGGGGATAACTATCTCTAGGTTAATTTTATACCAAGCGTATAAATCGGGAGATAAAAAAGTGGTTTTGTTCACATTTTATACCAGCTTTATGCTTAGAGCATAAATTCGCTCTCAGTTTATATCGATTTCCATAGGAATGTTAGAGTGTTGCTCATTAATTAAAAAATGTGTGGGGATTTTTGGTTTATTTTTGTGAATTTGAGGGTTAGAGTGAACACTAGGTAAAAATGAATCGCTGATTTTGCATCTGATGTCAGAATTTCAAAATTCTAACATTTTTCTACACAGGGCTGCCAACTAAACATTTTTTTAAGAATTTTAAACATGAAGAAACAGTACTGGGGGTTACTTCTTCCGAATCTGGTGTCAGAATTTTAAAATTCAAGATGGCGGATAAAGTTGCCACCTAATTTCTTGTTTATTTATGCGAATTCAACTCTGGAAGAAACACTATGTAAAATTGGGTCGCTGATTCCGAATCTGTTGTCAGAATTTCAAAACTCGAAAATTTTTCTACACGTAGGGGTGCCACCTAAAAATGTTTTATTTTAAGAATTTTAAACATGAGGAAAGAGTATTGGGGTCGCTAAGTTCGAATCTGAAGTCAAAAATTTAAAATTCAAGATGGTGGATAGGGTTGCCACCTTAATTTTTTGTATTTTTATGAATTCGGGGCTGGCAAAAAAAAAATGGTACACCAAAAATGGGTCGCTGAATATGAATCCATGGTCAGAATTTCAAAATTATAAATTTTTGAAATAATAGGGTTGCTTTTACTTTTGAAAATACATATTATTAGGTGGCAGCCCCATTATTATAAAATTTTATCATTTTTAAATTCTGACCACGGATTCGGACTCAGCGACCCATTTTTGGCATACCATTTTTTTGCCAGCACCGAATTCATAAAAATACAAAAAATTTAGGTGGCAACCCTATCCACCATCTTGAATTTTAAAATGCTAACTTCAGATTCGAAATCAGTGACTCCCTAATACTGTTAAATAATGTTTAAAATTCTTAAAATGACTTATTATTAGGTGGCAACCCTATTATTTCAAAACTTTATAATTTTGAAATTCTGGCCACGGATTCGGATTCAGCAACCAATTTTTGGTGTACCATTTTTTTTTGGCAGCCCCGAATTCGTAAAAATGTAGAATATTAAGGTGGCAACCCTATCCACCATCTTGAATTTAAAAATTTTGAGTTCAGATTTGAAATCAGTAACCTCCCAATACTGTTCCCTCATGTTTAAAATTCTTAAAATAAAACATTTTTAGGTGGCAGCCCTATGTGTAGAAAAATTTTCGAATTTTGAAATTCTGACAACGGATTCGGATTCAGGGACCCATTTTTACCCTTTAGTTCGCGCCAGCCCCGAATTCGTAAAAATAAAAAATTAATCCAAATTTTAAAATTCTGACACCAGATTCGAAATCAATAACCCCCAATACTGTTTCCCTATGTTTAAAAATCTGTATTTTCAATATTTTGACACCAAGTAAATAAAAAATATTAAAATGAGAGTGATGAGAGCGAATTAAAAATCTTAACTCACCAATTTTCACGAGTTAAATATTTCTGGGGTTAAGCTATCTCGCCACCATTTTTATCTCCAGCTTGAAGAGTTAAATGCTTAACTCACTGTGAACAAATGAAAAACTGGAAAAATCATGGAATTAACTCGGGGATAAATTTATCTCTCTGTGAACAAAATGGCCCTAAGAAACTTTCTTTCAATAATGCTTTAGATAAGCTGGTGTGCGGGGAAATTAATTATTTCGATATGATCTAGAGAACATGTTAACTTGATTTTTGTGATGGACATTACGTAAGAGTGGTTACACTTAGAGAAATACAATTTTGGGAGTTAAAAGCTTAGGTATAGAACTATAATTTTTTAATTAAAAGTGAGTTTCGAAAAAAGTGGCGCTTACATTAATTTTGCGGTTTGGGGTCGATGTGTAGTATTAATAAACAATAGAATAAAATGCTCTTTAAGCAACCAGATTTATATTCAGATGAGTCTACAGTTTTTGCATTTTAGTCAATTATTTTATAAACCCTTATAAAGAAGCAAGTTTAAAAAAAAAACAAATAACATAGCACAAATTCAAACGAGTATTACAATATACATATCGGTGATTCCATGTCAAGGCAAACACGTTTCTGACATCACTACCTTTGAAAATTTTGTAGACTGCAACTTGTCTGAGGGTATGGGACCTCGGGATTTTATGGAGTTTGAAAATCCCCAAACCCAGAAAAAAATTTGGTTAATTTAACCAAACTTTTACTAAGTTGCAGGTTAAAATTTGCCAACATGAATCGTCAGGCTAAGATTACCACATGCCATTCAGGTTAATTTAACCTGTTTTTGTGGTTTAATGAAACTGACAAATGTGGTTATCTTAACCATTATTTGTGGTTAAATCGAATTGAATCAGGGTAATTAATCAAATGTCAATGATGAGATTTTTGTAAGGGGGGCAGGAAGGAGGGTGAGAGCAAATAAATCATGGTCACCTTTTTATAATCCCCAAGTAATACAGAATTAGATAATATTAAAAATTAAAAGACAGGACATTTCATCTACCTTATCTCGAGGTACCCTTTGTTACAAGTTCTACATCACTAGTGCAGAATTTAGCAGCTTTCAGGTTGTTTTTTTCGCTATAATCCTATTTTCTACAGGTATTTCTGTGAACCAGATTCGTCAGGTAAAACTAACGATGATCAGGTTAATACCATCTGGCTTGGTCTCCTAACCAAATTCGTCAGGTAAATATAACCTTGAGAAGGTAAGAGCATTTTTCCCTGAGTGCAGGATTAAGGCAGCTAGTGGGTGGGAGTCTTTGAAACAAATGTGGAGTAAAAAATAATAGGACCAGCTCAAAGGTAAATTTGAGCATTCTAGCGTCAAGCTGTGATTTGATTAATGTATTTTGACTTGTAAATGTGATAAGAATATTAGTTGTGTTTTTTTTCTACGTACTTATTTTAAAAGTTGCTGATTTAAGCGAGTATGAAGCAACTTTTCATACAATAAGCGGTCGTTTTTTACAACTCGCTTAGAAGAAAACACAGTTATTGCAAATTTCGAAGGTTTAAAAGATCTGTTTAATTTTAATTCAATTTACGTAGTAATACAAAAGTATGCAATTAATATTGCAGTAAAATTCATGCATTTGTTGATTAATTTTGCTAAGGATTGTTTTTGATCATAAAACACTCAAAGATCAACATCAAGTTTATAGTGGCATTACTCATCAGATGAAATTTCAACAAAAAATTACTATAATAATAAATCTACACATACACTCAGAAAAAAAAATCCAAAAAATCTAGAAAAATAGATAGAAATCATTAGAAATCGTTAGAAAATCGGGCTTCATTTAGCGCAATGGCCGATTTTCTAAAAATGAAGCATATATTTTTCGTTAAATTGACACCAGAAGTGTGAAATAGTTTAGGAAAATTATCCAATCATTTACGAACTATTTCGCTAATTTGAAGAAATTTAACGCAATTGCGTTGAAATCTTATAACTAATGAATAACTTGTGGATAAGGACGAAGAAGTTTGATGTTTTGCGATTCAGATGTTGGCAATTTATTAACGTTTTCATTAAACAAGAAGTATCTTACAATAAGAAATATGTTTAAAATATACTTAAGATTTACTCCATTCGATTTTGGGTAAAGTTGAGGATACGAGATAAATGATGAAAATCCTGAATTAGTTGAGATCCGAGAACAATGGGTTGTAATTTCTTCGAGAGCTGTAGTTAGAGAGACCGGAAACAGTCAGACGATCACTCAATAAAACATGGTGCTAGTTTCGGACTGTGTTTAGCTTTTCGAGGAGCCGTTCAGAACGTGGTGTAAGCGTGCTGGGTTTCGTTTAGTTTGATGGATGGAATAAAGGATGACCGGTGTCAACAACTAAGATAAACAATTTCTCTGAAAATAAGAAATTTTACATCGAATCCCTAGAAAAATTTGCGAATTTTTGCAAAAAAAGAGCAGCATTCTGTGAGAATTATGATTTTTTATACTGACGAGAAACTGCAAACATTATTATTATTATTATTATTATTATTATTATTATTATTATTATTATTATTATTATTATTATTATTATTATTATTATTTACACTTAATTAAATTTAAAAATTACCACTATCCGGAGACTTGAACCTCGGTTGCGTGAGTGTAAGTGCATCAGCTTATCCATTCGACCATCGCAGTTGTTAAACAATCGTCGCTTAATTTGCTTCATTAAAAAGCGTTCGCTTTGTAAGTTATTTTAAAGAATTTTTTTTAGAAATAAAATAAAATCATAAATTACAAAAGAAATACCAATATGCCTCCGAACTCCATGTACTATAAAGACATGAGCTCTGAAGATACAAAGACTATCTGAAACTTTTTTGCGGACTATTTTAAATCGGTATATTCACCAGCTGCAGAAGTAAGTTATAGAAACGCTGCCTTTTCTCACCAAAACTCCGTCCTGAGTATTGGTAACCTTAGTTTGAGTGCTTCTGAAGTAGAGCTTGCTTTAAAAGATTTCAAATGAAACTCTAAGAAAGGTAACAATGCAGGCCAGTAGCCAGGGGGAGAAAGGGGGCAATGCCCTCCTACTACAATCGTTTGCACCCCTAGCCAAATCAGACAATAAAAAACTTTTCATTAATTATTATATCCATTTTGTTGATATATTTGTTTGTTGCTTTAAAATTAGCTTAGTTTAAAATAACAAAAAATATACACATTCACCTTATTCATGACTTGAATATGTATATGAAATTTCTGTCATTCTGCCAGCACTCGCTACCAAAAAATAAGATTTAAATTTTAATAATTTTTTAACCCGCATTCATAGGAACTTTCTAGAAATGAAAAGCACGTTTTTCATTTCTGCACCAATTTGGTGCAGATACAAAAAGAATATATAATTCATTGAAATGTTTTTAATTTTTACATATTTTTTTATGCATGATAAATTTTTATTAATTTTAAAATAAGAAAAAACTGCAAATCTTTACTCTAGCAAAAATTTAAAGAAGCAAAAGATTTAAATGAAAGCATGCATGTTTGTTCTTAACATATAAATCTGAATAAAAAATTTGCATCAATTTGATGCAAACGACGGATGCGGGTTAGATCAATTTTTTTATTTGTTTTACTTAACACATATGTAAGCCCGTTTCGCTACTCTTTCTTATATTTTTAGCCACTTTAAATAAATCTTGTATTCTTACTTTCATTTTATTACAAAGTCCTAAATTAATTTTTATATTATTTTTTATGTATTAATCTCATGTGTTAAATGGTTGACATATCTATGTAAATATTATAAAATTAACTGTTTTTTAATAAATATGTGTAAGGTATTCATTTCACACGTTAAAAACACGTTTCATTTCACACGTTTAAATGAAAAATCAAAAAATTTCCCCCTCCCAAGATTCATGCCAGCCCCCTCTCTCTTCTTGGGGTAGCTACAGACCTGTAACGATGGTATCGCACCAATTTTGTTGAAAACCTGTGCTGAGTCAGTGGCGTTACACCTTTCACAAATTTTTAATAAATCAATATCTACTGGGGTCTTTTTGCACGAATGGAAAGTATCGCTCATTGATCCGATTTATAAATAGGGTCCTAATAAATAAATAAGTAACTGAATAAGTAATTACAGACCTATCAGTAAGTTTCTTTGCATCCCTCAAGTTTTTGAAAAAATTGTCTCCAATGAACTTGTCTTTCTCGCAAAAAATTTGTCGGCATTTTTAGTCAAGTCGAGAGTGCGCTAGACTATCAATCCAGAGGTCCCTGGTTTGAATCCGGGCTAGGGCATGGTTTTTGTCAATTTCTTTATTCTTTAACTTTATGGAAAACTAAAATTTAGATTTATAGGAAACTAAAAAACGACTTTTTTCGGCCGACTTTTTTTTTCTCCATACAAAACGATCCGGTTTAATACATAACCGAGAACTAGTTTAATAAAATTCTCACACATCATTACATTTTAAGAAAAACTTCTTGTGAACTGTGTCGTAAAACATGATTTTTCGAAATGCATATTTCGAATTATGTGCTGCTGTTGTCTAACACAAAAAAAAAAATTACTAAAATTTAATGCAAACATTTATGTAGCGCCAAAATCGAAGCACTGATGACTGTTCTGACAGCGTAATTTTTACAAGCTATGAGCTGCAAATGAGGCATAAAAGCAACATCATTCGCATGAACAACAAATGGCGTCAACTAGAAATCAGCCACTTCTACAATTTACTCAAACCTCAGCTGTTTTCTTTTTCAATCGAATTCATGTTCAGAACGTGCGATCAATCGATCGATCGATTAAATTGATAATCATGAGCTGCAAAGCTACTGCAGCAGCTGAGTGCCGACAACGAAGCGTCAATCACAATGAGCAGCTCATTTGCTGCCTATGCAACTTCTACTTCTTATTCTTCATTTTCTTTGCCTCTACCACATTTTTAGCGCTACCACTTTGACCACTTTTATTAACAATGGTTAATTAAAACAACATGCAGCCGCTTAAGCTTAAGACAGTCAAGATTTTCCGAACTTGGTGCATAAAATGTTTTTTTTGTCTTTTTTTTAAGCTGTCTTCTATTTGATTGAGTGAAGACTGAATGATGATTTCTATGGCAGTGACTCTGTGCACCAAACTAAGAATCTTCAAGTGGCGCTATGGCTTTGCTGGCTTAGACAAAAGACACACACACACACACACACACATACACAAAATAAAAATCTTCGTTTCGTGCAGTTGATTTTGACATATTTCATGAATTTCATTTATGGCTCAGCTGTCAAATATTTTGCTAGCGATCAAAAACTAAGCTAAAACTCACATTTGACCAGTTATTAAAATATACAAACAAACATGCTTGCAACAGTCTAGAAATACAGATTTAGATGGATTAGTGTAGTATCTGTGGCTTTTTTTTAAAATTTTTATAGCAACTAATTTTATCTAATTAGCATTTTGATGTTAGCTTAAAACAATAAAATCTGCATATAATATTATATTTTATATGCGCAAAAATGTTATAAAATAAAAAAATGAAGCTATAATTTTCAATGCGCTAAAGTAGCAAAAGCCGCGATTAGGTTTTTATGTGATTTTTTTCACTAAAAATGACCTTGATTTTAAATACTTAGCTTAGCATCTTTTGTTGTGTTATGGTAAAAATTAGGTGTGTTTTTTTTGCACTCAACATCGCCAAATTTTCTTTGTGCTAGGAAGTAAACAATTTTTTCTTTTGCTTTATAAATTGAGCTTAACCCTTTCAGTCACACTAAGCACTGTGTTAAGATACAAATCAGAAAATTTGCTAAAAAAAGCAAGTGTAGATGCTCTACCCAAAATTGTGTATAAAAAAATTTGAAAAAAGAGCACATTGCAGAAAAACAAAGACAAATTAAAAGTAAAAAAAAAGTACTACCAGTATTTTTTGTAATAATTTTACATTGTGCTATAATTGAATATTTTCTAAAAAATACTTTTCGATATTACAAGAACAATTAAACGCGTTCAATTTTTTATAGTAACTATTTCTTATTTGAATCAAATAGTGTAGTATTGAGTACGAGCCTAGTTCAATTTTTTAAAAATGTTTAATGAAAGCCAAAACTCTATATAGCTTAGTATGTTGTAGGAACGAAAAAAAAAATTCATAAGAAATACATTGAGATTTTTGACCACGAACAGGCAGCGAAATTTTTTTCGCCTGCTAGTACGCTGTAGAAGCGAAAATGTTTGCTATGTTGCCAAATGTCCATTCGTGAGTGGAGATTTGAAATTTCAAAACTTCGCTGTCGATTTATATGCCCGTACATTTAATTGGCGCGGAAATGTGTCATTCAACAATAAAAAAAGCAGCAAATATGTTTAAGTGTTGAATTTGTTATACAACAAATTTATTGTTGCATTAATATTGTTTAGTAATGTGTAGTCTTGCTTTTTATAGGATATAACAAATTTATTGTTGCATTAATATTGTTTAGTAATGTGTAGTCTTGCTTTTTATAGGATATAAAATTGCAGCAATAAAAATATGAATCTGTCAGCCAGAACAGCAACTGCTTTTTCTCCCCACCAAAATTACGCGTGTAGAGTTATATGCCCAAAAATTTTTGTTTCTACAGCATACTAAGCTTATAATGTGAAACACATTATTTTTTACGGAAATAAAAATGATAACTCTCACTAGTGATGGGCACAAAACATATTTGAGGTGAGTTTGAGTTAGTTTTTTTTTATATAGTTATCTTTGTAATAGTTTGTAAAACACATAATCAGTAGACTGAAATAAAAGCCGAAGAATAGTTATAGACTGAAAGTCGACGTCAAAATCACTACAAAGTAAAAATAATTTGAAATTACTTTTCCTATTAATTTCTTGGTAAAATTTGATAATTATTTTTTTTTTTTTTTTTTTGATAAAGTTATCTTTGTAATAGTCTGTAAGATACATAATCAGTAGACGGAAATAATAAAAATTTGATTATTTTTTAAGTATATTATTATATTGGCAATCTTATTATGAATTTTAATTTTTCCAATTTCTTTTATTACCATAAATATATTGATTTCTTTATGAATATAAAACCTTTAAAGTTGGCGCTAATATAATCAGTCTTTTAAAAATGAACGCTTTCGATAACCGAACTCAATAACGAGAGCTTTTGTTTGTTGGGAAGTGCGCCTGTTACTTGCTAATCTTAACTTCGGGACTTAAATCTTGTTCGTGTTGGCAAAACAGGGATGGTAAAAAAAGAGATCACGCTTGTGTGGCAAAGATAAGCGCCAACTAAAGCTTTAATATTCAAAAAGAAATTAATATATTTATGATAATAAAACAAATTAAAACAAATTGTAATAATAAGATTTCCAAGATAGTAATATACAAAAATAAATTATCAAATTTGACCAAGAAATTAATAGGAAAATTAATTGCAAATTTTTTTTACTTTTAAGTCATCTTGAAATCGGTTTTTTTAAAAAAAAGTTTTTATTTCGTCCTTTTTAAAGAATATGATAAATTTTAGAAATATTTCTGCTCATTCTTGTAGAAAATTTTAGAACCCTAGGTTAGGTTAGGTTAAGGTGGCGGCAGGTCTTTGCACCAGCCCACGTAGATCAAAATTGCGCCGTTGTGATACCACAAAATGAAGGAAGGGAGTAATCAAGTGAAACTTTTGTGTAGGATATTCTAAATGTGGCAGAAACTGTAGAAACATGTGATATTAAATCTGGAGCAAGTGTTATGCCTTGACCTCAGTCAAATAAAGTTACTAAGCGTTCGTCTCCACAAACTTTTCCTACCACCACCAACAACAACTTTTCGTCGTAAATATATTTTTGTTTTAAAGTTCCTTTGATTAGAAATAAGGAAAGAAAGGATAAAGCGTAGGACCATGGCCTGGCCGGGATTCGAACCCGGGGCCTACAGGTGAAAGTCTAGCACGCTACCACGAGACTATCGAGGCCAACCCTAGTAGTTAGTAGCCTAGAGCCTTTTGTAGAATTCCGCCTACTCCCTTGATCGTCTTTTGTTATGATTCTATATTCTTTTGCACCGAATTTCAGTACCCTAGTGTCAATATTAACTGATATAAATTGTTTTTTTAATAGTGACACGCCCTCTCTTGAACTCCGCCCACCTTTTCCATCGGTTTTTGTAATAGTTCTTACCCATTCTTGGAATTTTATTACCCTAGTGTCAATATTAAACGAGATACAGTGTTTTTCTAATAAAGTTACGCCCCTTTATCCAATAACGCCTACTTTCTTGACCATAATTTGTAGTAATTGTGCCTACTCTTTTACTAAATCTCAGTACCCTAGTGTCAATATTGTTCGAGATACAGTCAAAATAAAAGAAGCCAACGAACTTGAGAACCTTCTTCTTTTTGAAGTCGGTTAAAAATGAGCTGTTACATTGTCCCACTTCGAATGAGGTATGAGTGAACAAAAATGAGGCTATGTCGTTTACAATGAGGTTTACAATGAAGTTGTAAGGTATTAAAAGTGATATATCCCAGTGGACAATTGCAAGAGTCCGAAGGCCTTCTAGCAGGCCTGCGTTAGGTTTTAAAAGGCCTTGCAGACTTTTTGCAAACACCGTTTTATTGCTTGTATGAAATGGGAATATTTGTCAGGCCTTCCGCTCTCCTTGCTCAAAAGAGACCTGCCAGAAGCGCTCTTTCGAGAAGTCACGTTAGAAGTAAAAGCAATATAAATAACTTGAAATAAAAAACGACTAACAATTTGAGATTTGAACCCTGGTCCTCTCATGTGGCGGTCCGACATCTTACCCACTTGTCTATCGTAGTTGTTAAGAATCAATAGCTTTTTTTGTATCAATATAAATGAAAGTTAGTTTTCGGGAGCCTGGGCTCGAGACCCAACTCGGGAAAAAATTTTTTTGTTTTTTTTTAAATCAATATTTCTTAAAAAACTGTTCTGTGTGTTTAAAATTTTTTTTGGAATTCTTTTTTGTAAATTTTTTCATATAAAATAATATGAAAAGAATCAGAAACTTCAAAAGGTAGGCCTTACAGAAGTACTCATCAATGCAGTGATCATGGAAGTGGTATTGACGCCAATAGTAGCAGTGCTAGCATGCCTTCTTTTGCGGAGCACTCGCTAAAATGCTCACTGGGACGGTATTAAGAGTTGGTATGAGGAGAATACAGACTAATGAAAAGAAGAAGAAATCGGTATTGTATTCAAATCGGTTTTGAAAAGAAGATTCCAGTTATAAAATCCTTAATTTCTATTGTAGAAAATTTGGCAAAAACTAATAAAAAACACATATGGTTTCTATATTATCTATATTAATTTTGAATATTACAAAGTGAAATCATAAAATGATAATTCCTTGAATGATAAAAAAACAAAAGTTTTAAAGGTCAAATTTGAGCTATGTGAAAATTTGAAGCGGTTCAATAGATTTTTTTGAGGTGATGATACAATTAATGTTGATGTATGGGACATTTGAGGTAGACATGGTTAACGCTGCGCTGCTTTGCGCTATTGAGTTGAATCACATAAATGTGTTAATGCGCTGATTTACTTGTTTTAATGAATGTAACGCAATAACGCAGTAATACAAATGACACGCTTAAGCAAAAATTAGAAAATATTTTGTCAATATGTTTAACAATATGTAGAACGTGTTCAATTTTGAAACTATAAGCAAATATCTTATTGCTTAATGTTATGCAACGCTTATGCCTATTTTTGCGTTGAAGCAAAATATTGAGTTAATTGTTAAAAATAACGCAGTAACGCTACACTGCAAAGCCTAGAATGGAATACAGTTTGATTGCTTGCTTAAAGTATATAATTTTTTCATTTTTTCTGAGTGCTTAAAATATGGTCTTTGTTAACCCTAGAAAGAAAATCATATTGTGATGTACGTAAAAGATAATCATGATTCAAATTGACGCATGAGTTTTAACTAGCTTCAACGTCGAGCCTTATTTATTGATTTGAATAAACCAAACATTTTTACATATGTACACATAGGTATAATAATAAATATCACAATTTATGTGTTTATATTTATGTATTCATTAAAAAAAAAAAACTTCCAACCTCTTCTATAAGTAACAAAAATAATTCTTACACGCATGCGTAAATTTGACGCAGATTATTTTTCTAGGTCTAAATAACATTTTATTTTAATTAATAACTAATTGCTTAAACAATTTTAAATTAATTTATGAGCAATATGAGTTCTGTAAAGCATAACAATTTTTTCAGGATTTTGTACTCCATTCCATTTATTATTCCTAAGTGAAGATAACTTGCTACTTCACAACAAAACTCACTTCATTTAACAAATTAACAACGTAACACAACGTGCTTTTCAATTAAAAAACAGCCTGCGCTGATCAACATCGTGTTAGTATAGATATAATACCATTTTAAACCACGTCATGGCGCAATTACGTTAGCGCATTACGCTGATACAGAAAACTGCGCTTGGGTTCGGTGTATCAACGCAGCATTTTTTGCTGCGTTACCGTAACCGTTACGTTGCTAATTTGAGGTACCTCATGTATGAGTTACCCAACACTAACTCTAAGCAATCAATAAGTGCGGGACAGTGGTGAGTTTTGTAGCATGGGGAGTTGCAAAACACTGCCATTGATGTTCCTAAGCAGTAGTTTTGATAGCTCTTACTTACTGTCAACATTTTTTAATCTAATATCATAGTTTTGTACTAGCCCGATAGCACACTTTCTCGTATCTCTCCAGACAGTGTATTCAACCTTTAGTTCGATATTTTTTTTTTGAACATTCGTTTTTGTTGCATTTTCAGTAACATTTTCAAACGAATCGAAAAGGTGAGTACGCACAAAATAATCAGCAATGATTATGATTTCGAAGGTCAAAAGGATTTAAGCTTAGTATGCTGTAGGAACGAAAAGTTTTGGGCATATAACTCTACACGCGAAATTTTAGTGTAGTCAAAATTTTTGTGTGCAGAAAAAGAACTTGCTGTTCTAGTTGCCAGGCACATATTTTTATTGCTGCAATTTAATATCCTATAAAACACGACGGACCAAATATCTGGTCTATGTGGGCCGGTGCAAAGACCTGCCGCCACCTTAACCTAACCTAACCTAGGGTTCTAAAATTCGCTACAAGAATGAGTAGCTTTGACCGGCCGCCACTTTAACCCAACTTTTATCCACTTTAACCCAACTCAAGCAAGACTACACATTAATAAACTATATAAATGCAACAATAAATTTGTTAAATAACAAATTCAACACTTAAACTTACTTACTGCTTATTTTTAATTGTTGAATGGCAAATTTCCGCACCAATTAAATGTACGGGCATATAATCGACAGCGAAATTTTGAAATTTCAACTCTCCACTCACGAATGAAAATTTGGCAACATAGCAATAATTTTCGCTTCTACAGCGTACTACCTGGCGAAAAAAATTTTCGCTGCCTGTTCGTGGTCAAAAATCTCAATGTATTTCTTATGGACATTTTTTTTTTCGCTCCTACAGCATACTAAGCTTCATGCAAAAACATTCGATGTGTCACTGACGTGGTGGCAATTTTAAAATAGCAGCGAATGGGAAAAAATTAAGCACATCAAGTGGGGAGATGTAAAGTACGACAAATATGACAGATGCCAACCTGAAACCGTTTTGTATATGCGTATTACGCCTTATTTTTAAAAAATTCGAATGTGTAGTGGAATTTTAAGAATTTTTTTAATACATTTTTTCTTTGTTTTCCCCTTACGAAAAATACAGTTTTAAACTCGAAGAGTTGAAAAATATTAAAAATATAAGATAATTATGAAATCTATTAGGAAACTTTGAAATTTACAAGAAAACAATGAGAATGCCGCAACTGAGCAGTCCATTTGAAGTGTGCTCGTGAATTGGTAGATACTTATATTTGCGTTCATTGCGAATCGGATTTTTATTTATTTTTTATAATAGAATTTTAATTTTTTCCATTTTTTTAACTCTAATATATAATAATCATAATAGTTTGTCATTTTCTCTGATCCCAATAAAGAATTTTCACCAAAAAAATGCCATTTTCTGCAGTTTTTAGTCGTGCTTCACAACTCCCCACGATTTTTGAAAACTCCAAAAACCAACGCTTTAGGCTAACAGGCAAAAATTTTCGATGATTTTCAATGTTATGCAAATCCTTCTACTAGGAAGTGTATTATAAGATACTCTAGAGATTCGATTCGAAAAAATGTAAAAAAATAATATTTTTATGGTAGTCTTGACCCCCAAGCAAACCGTGCTTCAAAACTTCCCACTCTCCCCTACAATAAAACTCCCCTCTCGTATATACTGTGCATGTGACTGAATGGGTTAATTATGACAGAACTAAGACAAGTTCCGATATATATGGAACATACGACTTTTTATTAAATATTCATTAATTCAGATGATCAAGACTTTTATGAGTTTTTGCAGAAAAAAACCTGTTAAGAACTATAAATGACCAATTTTTCCTTTGTTATTGTTGCATGAATGAAAGAAAGAACTATGTTTAAAATAATTTAAAACATGTTTAATGACGGAAATGCATTAAGGCTTGAGCAGCGTTAGGTTAAATTAGGTTAGTTGAGGTGAGGTTATTGGCGTTGTTTTAATGATTTTTTTTCACATTGAAATGAGGATTGAAGAATCAACCCAATTTAAAAAAAATCAAGAGGCCGTAAAAAAATTTTTATACTTGAGCCTTTCAATTGCATTAAAAAATTTCTGAATTTAAGGTTCTCGACGAAAGCTTAAAGAAAATTATTAAGGTATTATTACAGTGTGTAGCTATAAAAAATACACATTTTTTATTTATTTCTTTTACCTAGTATTATTAATTTTAATGATTCAAATTTTTTTACAAAATGAAGAATTATTCACGAGGAAATAAAAAAAATTTTTTTTCTCTTAGTAGTTGTTGTTAATTTTCTACAGCGCGTGTTTAAAAAATTTTTGCAATTGGCTTCTCGTCTCCAGCACTTACAAAGTGTCTGAAAGTAAAAATTTGTAGTACATTCTTGAGTTGAGTGTTGTAGTTGAGTACTCAAACTACGCAAATAAAAAGCAAATAAATAATAAAAAAATGGCATGCGTTTAAAAAAAATTGTAGAAAAAACCCCCTTTTTTGCCGAAACTTTCAGCCTTACAAAAAAATCTAAAAGTTGTTTGGCTTTTTATAGATCTAGTGCTTAACAGAGTATATAAGGATCACAATGAATCAAGACTCATCGAAATCGATCAAGTAGAACTTCAGATATCTTAGAAGCCGATTTGAAAAACCTTGTTTCGAGAAAAACGCGATTAAAGATTTACAGGTTCTTGAATATCAAGTGACATACGAATTTAATATATGGTATAACTTTTTTCTATTTGAGTTTTTTTTTCTAAAATTTTGTATACGTATTCTTAAGACTTTACAGTACCATATTCTAACGAAAAACAAAAAACAAATTTTTTACGCACTGTAATAGTACCTTAAATTAGAATGCAAAACTCTATCGAGTTTTACCAATTAAAATTATTTTTTTAAAAACACCATTCGGTTGTAAAATCAGCTCTATTTTTCTTTTAAAATCTGACATAAGCTTTGGCTGGTTTTTACGAACCCAAAATACGACAGTCGTATATTGTCGCTGAGGTCAAGATATACATATACTGCAATTTTGCAACGTTGTTTGCCTCGAAAAACAATTAATAAGAAATGATTTTCGGCTATGTTTTATTTATTTTTATATACGATATTTCAAAAATAAAAAATTGCAGAAAATCGAGTTATGCAAAAAATTTGCGCATTTTTAGCTGGTATTTAGTCAGTGTTTTTCGTAAACATCAAAATGCGCCTTAGTTCTCATACATCTTTGCAAATAACAAATAAATATCTCTGCATATTTGCATATCTAAAACTAAAAAAAAAAAAAATTTTATCTAAAACTACTCACCTTTTATTTATAACAATGACTAAGTAAGTTTTTCTATATACATGGGCGTCCGCAGGATTTTTTCTAAGGGGGAGCACAAAAGCATAAAAGAATCTAGAATGGAATCTATTTACTAGGATTTTTGGTACTAATTTTGAAAAAATTATACGCACACTTCACCACACATTGGTTCCAAACATGAAAAAACTGCCAAAATCTCATGTTTAAAGATGTTTGAAAAACATTTTTTACTTCAAATACCTATTTATGATACATAAATAAAAAAGTGCGTTGTCAATATTTGTTTTAAATTTTTTTATTGGTTTTAGATGCCTTTAAAGTTAAAAAAAAATTTAACAAAAAAATAGTCGCATTTCAAGTCAAGTTCGAGCATTTGTTGTATTATTTGTATAAGTAATTTAACATGTTTTATATTTTAATGTATTGGATCGAAACTTAATTAATCAGAATAAAAGTAAAACATTAAAATATATTCATACCCATTTTTTTAAAAAACACATTGAAAATGTACATTTTTTAAAAAATTTGACTCTAACTCAGTCAGCTAAATGGACTAAATTTGTTTTAACTAAATGGAAAAAATGAAAGTGTTTTCCCCTTCCTTCCCCTTAAGATAGGTATTGGTGCCTATGTGAGATATCTTGTTATACTTATAAAAAAAAATTGGCTGCTCGAATGTGAAATTTTTAAAAAAAACTAAAATGGTGTTGGAAACTAAAAATTTTTTTTTTCTTAAAACCATTTATTTTTATCTCTATTTATTTTTCATTTTTATTAAACATACTTAATGCGTTTAATATTTTAAAATTTAAAAATTAAAACATTTTGTTTTATCGAAGCTATCTGAGTATGCAATTGTTTTCACTATGATAATGATAATAATGATAATAAAGCTAGGAGGATGTCACGGCTGGCCACAAATGAGTATGTTTTCAACAGGTGCCTGTTATATTCAGACCCGAAAATATCTTTGTCGGGAGACATACCAAAAAAAAAAGAAAAACAGTTACCTCCCGATGTTTTACTTCTATTAGAAGAATAGGGGAATTGCATGTACCTTGGACCGCTTTGCGCTAAATCATTTCTCGGCTCTAAAAGAACCCCTAATTTCTTAATATAACAACTTCACACTATTGTCTGATTCATTAGCTATTATGGTAAAGAAAGAAAAATTTGAAAATCCGATTTGAATTTAAGTTATAAATATTTTTATTCAGAAAGCCAAAATGGTCCAAGGTACAATCAGGCATTGTACCTCGGGTCATGGTGTATTGTACCTTGAACCACAAAAAAAAATTTAATTAAAATAAGCAAAAAGTGGATATTCAAGGGAAGCGACGCTTAGATCCGCAGGCTCTAAATATTTCTTCTATCGAAAAGTCGCTTTCAGCACTAAAGTCAGAGTTTTCGCACTGAGCAAGTGCCACAGAGAGCTTGCAATCCGCCTTAGATTTCCGTAATAATTTCTTTCTCGGCTTCGGAGTAGAGTTCTCAATATCTGAGGATGCGCTTGAGTTATTATCTCGGAGTTACCTTTTGACAGTCTTAATTTTTGCCCGCTCTGATTTGATTTTGGTTTTTGTCTGCCATATTTCTTCTTTTTCAGGAGTATCTGTCAATATTCTGGTCCTTCCTTTCTTTTTGCCAGCTTTTGAGCATTTCCGGGCTGCTGCTTTTGGAAATGGCCGTATTACATGTGGCGGTGTAACTCCAGATTGCAATATCACTGAAAAACGGTTGCTGCTGAGAATCTTATGTGAAGCATAGTAATTATTACCTATCTTGGTTTTCTGCGCAAGTTTCGATCGCTTCATCCTCTTGCAGTTGTGTTGCAGATGCATAATTCGAGTCCTCCACTGTAAAAAGGCAATTACCTTGATTTTGCGAGGGACATTCTGGTGCTGTTACATGTTGATTTGCAAAGGGACGATCTGTCACATAAGCAGATAAAAATTCGTCTTCTCCAAAAATATTTTCGTTCAGTGGACAAATTCCAGATACTTCAAATCCTTTTACAATATTTTGCGTATTAAATGATAATGTGTATGATTTACCAATTAATTCAGCAATATCATAAATGGTAATAGGTTTTCCTGGATTATTGAACATCCATTCATTTGCCACACTGTTATAGAATTTTTTGTATGGTCCAAAAACAGATCTATCAAGCGGTTGGAGCTTATGTGATGTATGAGGTGGTAAAGTTAGAAGCATTACACCATTATTTTTAGCTGCATCAATAACTCGAAGTGAAATATGGCTGTCATGGTTGTCCATTATTAAAAGAACCATTTCTTCAGCGGACGGCTTTACATGTTTTACAAAATGATCAAAATATTTTGAAAACAACTCCTCGTTAACCCATCCCGATTGAGTTGCTGCGCCAATAGATCCAGAAGGTGCTCCTTGCATCATGTGTTCTTTGAAGTTCACTCGAGGAAAAATAAGCATCGGGGGTACATGGTTGCCAAATGCGTTAATTGCAGCGATCATCGTTACGTTGGAACCCCGCTCACCCGATGTCATGCTGCCTATTTGGTGGAACGTGAACGGTCGAATTTCCTGTTTCGTCGACATTATATATTTGGCTTGGGAAAAATTTATAGCGTCTTAGACACTCCTTGAGGTTTTCAAAAAAATCTCCGACATTTTTTATTGTTAAAGCTTGTCGATCGTGACATGCTGGTGGCTTCTGGTTTCCTCAACGATATGGTTGGGTTTCTTTTCAAAAATCCATTAAGCCATTCCTTATTTTCCATTCGCTGTTGAATACTTTTTTATGACCAATTTTGGTCGTTTATTTGAACGATTTGTTTTCTGAAGCACGGTATGCTGCCAAATGGCGCAATAAAGTTGATTTTGAGATTTTGTGCGATTTTGCAGCAGATGTAGCACTACAACCTCTTTGTACAACGTCGTCGACTGCTGCGGATAAGTCTGTTACCTTTATAGGACATCGATGGTGTCCAGTCTTACTTATTGGCAAAGTTTCCTTTAAAATATTGTACCTTGGACCGGTACATTCCAAGCATTGGTCCAAGGTACACGTCAGGCACACAATTTACAAAATGTTCAAAACTTTATTTTGTTCGAATAAATCAAGTTTTCAAAGTAAAATAATTAAAGAATAAACCTTACCGATCTACTGTAATTGACTCTCAGCACTGAAAGATATCCGCGTTCGTATATATAAACTATGAAAAACTGCACAAAAATTTACGAACCACGTGCTAATTTCGTTGTTGATTAGCTGACGAGCAAATATGAACTAAAGCGGCACAATAACAGCATTGCGAATGTCAAGAAAATAAACAGAACGAATGGTAGTGCAACACTTTTTTGTTAGAGATGGTAAATATGAAAAAGTAGCCTTTGGACCAAGGTACAATCGGCCCAAGGTACATGCACTTCCCCTAGTTTTTTAACATAAATATTAAATAAACGAAAGGAAACTAACGCTTCCATAATTTTTTTATTGTTTGAACTTCAGATTCATTATAAAGATCATCTAAAGAAGTTATAAAAACTAAGGTTTTTAAAAAGGCCGCCATTTTGAATTTCGAATTTTTGACTTCAGATTCGTGATCAGCGACCCCAAAAACCTATACAGTAGTATTTTTATGCAGGAGTTGTTTATCCTTAGGGTTTTGGCCGTCTTTTTTCAATTTGGCACCATTGTGCACCGTTGATACACGCTTTTTCACATAAGAAAATCGTATATATTTTAAAGATCGTGTAAAAATCTTTCTCGTATCTTATTCGAAATATTTAAACATTTTATTTAATTTTTTTTTATGTAATTTTTACATTTTACATTTTAATTTTTACATTTCAGTAATTTTTTGCTAAAGCAAATATTCTTAATAGGTAAATAAATAAAATAATGTGATCCTTAAATGAAAATGCATTAATTACTATTCAGCCCTCAGGTTTTCAACTTAAAATAAGAATACAAAAATTTGCTAATATTAAACCAAATTTTTTGTTTTGTTGTAATACTGAAAAAAACAAACTAAATTTTTAAGCCATTTTTAACTTTGGAAGCCTTTAACTCCTAAAATGATTTCGAGCTTACTCAAAATTTTTAAGATTTGGTTTTAAGAGATCAAATATCATTTGAAAAATTAAAAATTTGAGTTGTCGCTATTCTCGAAATGTTCCCCGCATGCTAAGGGAGATCTTTTTCGCCGGGTCTCACACCGCATTGACACTAATCTACTTATTTATTTTTCTAACATGAATCAGTTCTAGCAGCTTGCAAGTGCAATAGAGTACGGAAACATACCTGTTATCTGAATGAGTAAAAAACATGTATTTTTTTTTAATTCAAAATGTATGAATAAATAAATAAAGAGGTACATGTATGTTAGATTTGTTTTGGGTTTCATATATTTTCTTAACATACTCCAGAACCTCCCTGCAAGGCTTAATTATGAATCCTGGTTTAATATAAGCACGTGACGCAAAAAAAAGTCCAGAAATTTCTCAAACTGGGTGGGCAACGCACAATGGCTCGTTCTGGCAAAAGTCAACTTTCGAGTGGTTCTCTTTTGCATACTTGATATTTTTATCAGATAAAAAAAGGTTTGGAGCTAAGGAATCCGAAACTTTAACGCATTTGGATGATTAGTTTTATTTGTATAATTCGTCAAAGTTCAGTGATTTTTCAAGTTTGCAAAATAATTATTATTTGAAAAAAAAATTACGTTCATGACGAAATTTCTGAGAAACGTTTTAAAATATGGACATGTTTTTGTCACAGAAGTAAGTATTGGTCTTTATGAAAAAAAAGATATTAAAAACTAAGTGCTTTTTTGTTTTTGTTTTTTTTGCGTTTTTCTAAAACACTGATTTGGCATTGTTTTCAAACTTAACGTGGAGTTTCAAAAAAATCCACGCGTAGTTACACGTTTTAGTTACTAAAAATGTATTTTATGGTTATTTCTTAGCATTCTGTAAAAAACTCAGCTGCAACTATGCGCAACTTTCTGCGCTAGAGCGATTTTTACTTAGAGGTCTTGGTAGGAAGTTGCGTCTGGCAGTATGTTATACACATTGAATCTTAAATTTTTGACTAGAATGGTGAAATTTGGGAAGCAGATCCATTTTGAACCATAATAGTCACAGTTAAAAAAAATTTGAAATCATATGACTAAAAAGGTCACTTTTTTAAAAATTTCATTTTGTCGAATTTTTTCACCTTTTTTCTTATTTAGACATACTTATCTTTTTCAAGTTTATTTATGCTCGGAAAAAGAAACAAATGCTCGGAGAAAGAAGCAACAACAAGAATTAAAAAATAAGGACTACAAAAAAATGCAGATATCAGAATACATGCAAAATTTCACGAAAGCGATAGAACGATGACCTTTTCAACATGCTAGCAGCCTCATCGGACCCAAAAATTTCTTCTCTAAGGCATGTCAGATCAGATAAAGAGCTAAAAAAATGTTACTCTCTAGATAATAATAATTATTCAGACAATGGCGACTGTTTTCAAAAAAACTTATTTTTTTAACTAGTTTATGTGTTTAGTGCATTAAATATGTTAATAGAATTTAGTGCTTATGTTTTTATGTTTATAGTGTTTTATTTAAGTAAAAAATTAAATAAAAAAATTTATAAAATATTTTTGAAAAAATTTTTCAAATGTAATTCCATAGACATTCCAAAATAGTAGTTTTATAGGACAATTCTATTAATGTGAGCGGATCACGACATTTTTTTGCATAATAGTTTTTACTGATAATATAAAATTGTTTGCCAATTATTTTTGAAATATGAAGTACAAGCCAAAAGTTATGGCTCCTCAAATAGTTTCTGAAGTGGGACTTGTATGGGAGATGGGAGTGGACCAGCTATGGAGATAGGTAGTCCATATACCAAGTTTCAATTCTGTAGCTTTATTCGTTTGTTCGTAACCGTGTTTTCAAGGCAATGTCGGACAGTCAGATAGACTCAATAAGAGAAGCTGATAAAAAATGTATATACATCTATACCGGGGACATATTAATCGACGCAGGGGGAGTCGCTGGTCATATATATATGCATAAGTCTGTACCGGAGTCATATTAATTGACACAAGGGGTGTCACTGATCATATATATATACATATGCCGATACCGGAGACGTCTTATTTTCTGCTAATTCTACCTTTATTCCTTCCCTGCAAAGACCCAAACTTCAACAACGCAAACCGTTACACCCTGTTAACCTATTCTTATAAAATTTCACAAAATGTAAGCTGCATAATACTTCTATCAATAGCAAAAGAAATGATGTGTTTATCTCAATTTGTTTAGAAGTTATTAAAGAGGCCAGTCAAATCGACTTAAAATTACTAAAAAATGCATTCGTAGGTTGACCGTACTCATTATTCGTAGAAGGTAAAAAGTTTTAGTTGAGTTTAAAAAATTCACAACTGAAACGGTTCAGACTGGTTTGTCGAACAAAAGAAAATGTGTGATTGCAAGGAGGCCGTAGCCTACTGGAAGAGTACGTGGTTAATAAGCTAAAGAACCGTAGTTCAAAGCCCAGCTGAACAAAGGTTTTTTTTTCGTAATTATTAGAATCATTCGTAAATGTATTCGTACAATATACATTTGTTTTTGTACGAATACGAATAAAATAGTCGAAATGCGTATACAACTACGTTCATTCCATGAATTCTATTCGTAGCTGAAAATTACGTATAAAATTCGTAGAAAAGTTTTTTAATTTAAGAATACGTATTGAAAAGCGTTTGTAAAACAAGGGTAAATGAAATGGTGTCATAACTTATAAGGCGGTGTTCATATTACGCGTTTTTGTCGCGACACCGCTCACACGTTTATTTTCGAAAACGCTGCTGAAAAATACTGAATATTTTATAAATAAATGTATTAAAGTACATACAAAATTCAGATTTTTTTTAACCGCTTCTGCGAAAAACAACGTGAGAGCGGTGTCGCAATCGCAACAAAAATGCGTAATATGAACACGGCCTTACAGCAATGCGTACAGCATACTATTTAAAAATTAATGGTTCAGCTCAGCTTTATTTATAAATTAACTTAAAAAATGTATTTTTGTATTCTCCGCAAAATATATCTATATATATAAAATGGAATGTGTGTTTGTTTATTTGTTTGTTTGTACCTTATAGGAGACCAAACCTCTGGACCGATTTTCCTGAAATTTTCACAGCATTTAACTGGGACTCTGGCATGATTAATAGGGTACTTTTTTCGACCACGCCCACTTTTACGCCCACTCTTTTAAAATTATGTAATTGCTCCCATATAGTTTTTAACAGATTTACTTCAAATTGTGTACACATTATACTCCAGGCGAGGTATAAATAAACATTTCTTACGCCACGCCCCCTTTAACGCCCCTTTTCACGCCAAATTTAAGTTTTAAACTTTTTGTTCTCTGTACAAATTTGTTCCTTCCAACGGATTATTTTTATTTGGTAGTATATTGCTCTTAATACTGTTAACGTCGCCATATTACTATGAACCACGCCCACTTCACCGCCCCCTTTTTTTATTCAGATACTTACTTATACCACTAACAATGTTTGCTATACAAAATACTTTTTTGTAATATGTATTTACCTAAAGTTTTATATACTTTTTATCTACAGGTAAGGTAGCCATAGATTTTTTTATTAGCAAATCCACCTTTTTCGCCCCATTTTACTTTAATAATAATTAATCTGCTTTCAATCTATATATGTAAAAATGAATGTCTGTCTGTCTGTTTGTTTGTTTGTTTGTGCTTTATAGGAGGCCAAACCCTTGGACCGATCTTCCTGAAACTTTCACAGCATTTTACTTTGACTCTGGAAAGAATAATAGACTATACGAAGTTTTTATTGGACAAAGGGGCGTGGCACTGCCCATATAACCCAAAAATTTAAATCGCCATATTTTGGGCATTTTTTGACCTACGTTGATGCTATTTGGTACATATGGTATTGGCATAATTAGGAATACGTACCAGGAGAAAAGTGGGTGGGACCACGCCCCTTTTTAGGAAAATTAAAAATCGAATTATAGTCTTAACTACTGGACCGATCATCATTAAATTTTCACAATAGGATATTCTTACGAAATAATAAATTCTTGACTACATAAAGTTGTGAGTGGACGAAGGGGCATGGCCTCGCCCATATAGCCCAAAATTTAAAATCGTCATATCTTGGGCATTTTTTGACCAACGGCGGCAGTATTTGCTATATATGGTATTGGCATGAATAGAAATACGTACCAAAAGAAAAGTGGGCGGAGCACGCCCCTTTGTTTGCGATATATTGGAGGCTGGACCTGATAACCGATCTTAAATTTTCACAGCGTTCAGCTTTGACTCAGGAATACTTATTACATGATAATATTTTTCGACCATGCACACTTCTGCACCTACTTTTTTACTACGTTTATTAACGGCTTTACCACAAATTTAAAATACATATTAATTAAAATAGTGGGGTAGCCTAATTCTCTTTCTTCCACCACTGTCTTCAAAACAGCTGATTTTATAATACGTGTTAATTAAAATAGAGAGTGGGGTAACCCCATTCTCATTCTCCCACAACTGACTGCGAAACAGCTGATTGTGTAATTGCTGCTTTTTGATTGGTCTAAAAATAAAAAGGGGGAGCATGAAGCAAATTACATGCGATTCAGTGCTGAATTCTAATTGGTTTACAACAAAAAAAGAGGCGAAGCATTGCAATAATTAAATTAAATAAATAAATTTTTGTAAATATATAAATACTTTTAATTTTATTTTATACGAGGGGGTAGCGAAGCACACCGGGTTCAGCTAGTTATATACAAAATAAACATATCATATCAAATAAAACAAACCGTAGTTTACAAAAAGCTCAAAACCTTCGATTTGACTGATTATGATACACCATTACGAAATACATGTTTCCCAAAATTTTATACTTCTACAACTTAAAATGACGTTTTTATTCACAAAGCTCTCAAAGCCCTAAGTTAAAGCGCAACTTACAATTTAGAAAGCTTTTGCTTCTCTCTTAAAATTTTTATATATAAAATTACGTTTTTTTTTGATTTAATATGAAGATATATAAAAAATTTGCACCGCCTAAGGGGAAAGCGCCCCCCTTCCCACTGCGGACGCTCATGTCTATATATGCAAAAATATTTATATAGAACAATACACTCCGGTCAGATGATCTCGAGTTATTTTTTGTAATTAATACATTAAAGTTATTGTTAAATAATATAAATATTAAAATTATATAACAACAAAATGTTAATATTTTATAATATTCTATATATCTTCTATATAAATTATTTTGAAATAATATATATGAAAATTTATAAGATCTAGCAATCAAAACTTTACTAAAACTTATAAATAATATCGGCGGCCTAATTCTAATACGACGTAAGTCAAAATTATTATTATTATTGCTAATTAGGCAAAGAAATTTTTTTTATATTTGTATGTAGTTCATACGATATTGTTTCAAACGTTTTACATACCTTTTTTTCATACAAACATTAACAACTAAAAAAAGACATAGATGTAGTTTTAACCAATCTACCTGAATCGCATATAAACGATACTTTGCCCAATTTTGACTTACATCCTATTAAAATTAGGGCGAATGTGTCATAATTAATTTTTTTAACTCTTACTGAAACCATTTCTAAAATCTATTTCGATTAAAACACAAAGTACCTATATGCAATTATGGCCAACATTATCATTCATATACTTATACATTAGATATTTTGACCGTGCCGGCATCTTCCAATAAGTTGTTTGTTTTGCATTTAAATTGATTATTTACTCAACATGCATGAAACAAAACCAAACTAAACCAAATCGAAAAAACAGAATACTCAAAACTAGCTTTTAGACGAAACCAAACCATCGTATGGCTAAAAACCACCTAATTAGCATTAGTTAGCGCTAAAAATGCGCAAAAAACATAGCAACTTTTTGTGTTAAAGATAAAAACACCGAAAACCACCAAAATAATTGCATCATGAACATGCTCAGTTCAAATATTTAAATAAAAATTATATAAAAGAATGCATATTATAGCTAAATAAAGCGTGTGGGTGTTTTGGGGATGGGTTCTGGAAAGCAGTTATTCTATAGAATTTAAGAAATCAAGCATGTCACGGAAGTATTTTAATAAAACTGTAGAACATGTTTGAGGTTATCGAATTCAAACCGCTTTTTGATTACTTTAACAACTTTAAAGTGCTGGACGTAAATAGCTAAACCCTATCTGGGTGTCCCTTAAAAGTTGATGAAGTTGATTTTTTATATCACTTTCCCGTTCTGATTTGATTTTTTATATCACTTTCCCCTTCTAATTTTTTCGTATGATCTTAAAATAATTTGTTTTTGTTTGTTACAATTTATTTTTATTGTATAGTATTTTCTAATTATATATTAGGACAATAATTTATCAGGTTCTAGTAGAGCTGCAACTTAAGCACATGTTTAGAACTACACGTGTAGACGGATGTTCGAACTCCGTGAAGTTCATTTTTGAAAACACTTACTCGAACTACAAGTGAATTTTAAACTCGTGCTTTACGTGTAGTAGCAAAAATACGCGTTCACGTGCTCACGAGTATACGGGTTCACTCGTTCACGTTTTTAAGTATTCGCATTTTCACGATTTAGACGCATCCAAGTCAGTTCCCAAAGGTTTTTATTTTCTTTGGACAAGAGATTATATTACAATAAGTTTGGCCAGATTTTTAAAGCTTTATTGGAGCTTTTTGAGTACTTAAAGACGTGAACGAGTGAACCCGTGTACTTAATTAAAAAGTAATATGAACACGTGAACACGTTCTTCTGCAACTACACGTGTGGTACGTGTTTAGCATTCACGTGTTTTTGGAGTACGTGATTTTTTAACATATTCTTAAAAACACGTGTACTCGTACTGCACGTGTTCACGTGAAAATTGGAGCTCTAGATTCTGGAGTATTTTGTTATTAAACAAACATTAAATGTAAAAAATATAAATACAAATAAATTTTAACAGCTTATTTGTCCTCTTGCCAGTGCTACGGACCTTTACATTTGTTGCACGTGTGTTAAACTGTGCTGTATTTACAGTGCGTTATTTTATTTTTATTTTAAAGTAATAGAATAATTTCGCTTTAAGCGTTGCCTACTTTGAGTGAGTAGAAGTTGTTGTGCCAGTGGGTTGAAATGAAGCTAAAGATTTTCAATCGTTCTACATTTGAGCAAGCAGTACCCAAAAGCTCAATTCCATATGTCCAGATAGGCTTCAATATACACTTGTACAGTTGCACTTCACACTGTAGGCTAAGCTTTGAACTTCTTGAAAGAAGCCATTTGAGTTCAATCTTCTATAATTTAATTTTTTTTTTTTTTTTTTTTTGAAACTTTGGAGAATATCTTTGTCATTGACTTTGAGGGATGGGCAAGTTTCCTTTCTAAGAGTAAAAGTAAAGTGGACACATTTTGATTCGTGACTTTAATTCTCCAACGTTCAAGCCATTCTTGCATTGTATTGAGATGATCTTGCACATTGTTTGTATCGGTTACTGGGTTCGTACTTGAAAGGAAGTCTTCGAGTACCAAATATTATATCTACTAGTATCGCCTGTGGTCGAAGTTCGACCATATCTAAATTGATTTGTCTATTGTATTTTTTTTTTAATTTTATTGAAAAACGTTTATCAAAGTTTAAAACATTACATTGATAAATACTTTTGGCTAATACATATCCATAACTCATTTTACGTACTCTGTACTCGCTGTTATCAGAATCAGAATGTAAAACACATTTTCATGTATCGATTGCGCTGATTATTGTTTATGTTTGCTTCTCACACATTTTAACATATAAAATACTATATTTTAATTGATCTTAATCTTATTATAATTTTAATCTTAATTGATTTGAGATCATTTGGTGCAAATAAAATTATTTCAGTACAAATTTTCGCTTCTTGAAAATCCTTGAAAGATATGAAAATATCAAAGTTTTGTCTTTGAATATGTTTTCAGATCATATAAAGTCCATTTACTACAAAAATCATTAAAAAATTCTCATTGGCTTAGCGTCAGGTCTGAAAGGGATAAAGGACGAACGTTTAAGACCCGTTGAAAGTAGTCATGTCAACTTTTTTAAATATCAATAACATACCAAATTTATTACATTTTATACATTTTTGGCTAATACGACTGAAACTGTCTGAAATGTGGCATGTCTTTTAATTTGTGGATGTCGTGTCATGAGTAAGGGTTTCGTTAAAGTAAAGATTTTCCTCTTCACAAAATTACTAAACGGGCCTGAAGAATTTTTCACTTCAAAAACTCAATTATTAACTCTACAGGCGTTGGAGGTCTCACAGCTACATTGAAAGTATAAAATAAATAATTAGTTACGTCATGTCTCTATTTACCACTGGGTTCATTGAATGAAATGGAATGAAATTACTTCATTCTGTTCAGGTCAAGGTTGATTAATATAGGCTAAGTCACTTGAGAGAAAAGCACTCTTGTTTCGCCTTTGTTCGAACTGTCAAAGTAGCTGTTAGCTAAAAATTGGTTTAGGGTTTTTTTTTCTTGATTTATTTTCATCCATTTTGACAGTTCGACCGAGCTTCTCTCAAGTGGCTTAACCATGAACCAAAAAGAGAAGATCACGCAAAGAGCAGTGCGAGAAAAAAGTATTTTTTCGTGCAACGTCATCGGTCACAAGCAAGCTATGAAACTGTCAACTTGCATATGTTTTGCATGCAAAACATGTGAAAACTCGGATTAAAGTGAAATATTATTAAATTAATAAGTTTAATTCGCGAAAAAAGTGTTTGAATACTTTGTTTGTTTATATTTCCATACAGTAACTAAATGCAAAGAATGCTGTAAAAAGAAAAACTGCAAATAAATAGAATACAAAATTGGATGTTCACTTTGTTTTTATTATTGAACTGTTTTGTTAAATTTTCTTTTCCTCTGCATCGAATTGTTCACGATTTCTTTATTTAATAATCTTATTTTAAAAAACATTCGTGCGCGGAAAAACAATTTTTTTTTATTTTGTTGTCACACAAAACATGCTCTGCACTTGTAATGTGCGTCTGCAAATAATTTTTGCTTATTAGCAACCCGTCGCCACTTACGTCGTTGAACACTTTTTCCAAAGCCCTGATATGCGCCATGAGCTCTTCCGTTGGCTTGGACAACCGCCTTCGCTTAAATGATTTACCCAACTAAGTGATGCTGCCGCTTCTTCTTCCAGCCTTATGTGGCAGATGTATCACGCGAGGTTTTCCAAACCGCTGTTCACTCCAAGAAAAAGATTAAAAATATTGAATTCATATAATTGTTAAATTTTACTTACACTTGCGAATCTAGCTGCCTTATTTTCGCTTGAAGTAACTGCTCTGAAGAGCGGTTAGAAATAGAAGCGTCCCTGTTTTCTTTTTCCATTTCCTCTAAAGGAAAAACTTCTTCTTCGCGCCGCTGCACTTTCTCCATGACCAACGACTCCTGAAGCAGAGCACTAACGATTTTTTGTTTTCGCGCTTTAAAATTCACTGACATCGTTCTGCATTTGCTGGCTGCACCTCCTTGGTCATAACTGTTGGGACAGCTCCCGGCTTTAAGCGCATAACTTTGCCAAAACCTAACGTAACATTTTTTAAAAAAATATTTACGTGGAAATGTAGAAGTACTTACCCATTTCAACTTGGAGCCTTCTTTCGAAGTCTTCAGTCATAAAATGATCTCCTCAGATTCTTGCCGTTGCAGTGGCATTTTGCCGACAAAAAAATCTTCCATTGCTTACAAGCAATTTTTTCCTTGGGGAAACGGTAGAAACCAACGTATTTGTTTTTTTTTTTTGCTGTTGCAATTACTGCATGTCGCTACAGCACACTTCATTTTAATATAAAAACACATTATAATTATATGATAATTCTTTAAAATTTGAACAAATAACATTCAACATCCAATCACTAAGCGTAAACAAAAGATTTTGTGACCTATGACGTCAGCCCTATCAGCTGTTTTTGTTTACAATATGGCGGCTCTTTTCTTTGCATGATCTTTATTTCTTGGTTCATGGGCTTAACTTATATTAATCAACCTTGGTTCAGGTTATCAGTTGGAGAGAGTAATTAAGAAACAATTCTGAATCACTCTCTTCTCTCTCGTGTATGCTACAGCAACGATGTCCAACAGAGCTGTATTGCTATTGGTTTGCACTGTCCCATTGGGAAAAAAGGTTTTTACATTTGCTTAGTTTTACCTATCTTAATGACAACTTATTCGAATAAAAATTTTTATGTTTGTGTAATAATATATAGATGTAGAGTAGAGTGTATCGAGTTTAAACGTCCAATTTTGGTGAGTTAAGCTAGGTTTAATTTGACTAAAGTTTAAACTTGCACTGCAAAACTGGCCCTAAGAGGTCTCAAAAGTTGTTTAAGGATGGTCAAGATCTCCCAAAAAACATTTTAGAAAAATATAAGGATTTCTTCCCCTCCCGCAAAGACAAAGTTGTTTTTTGAGAAAAATTGTAAAAAATCACGATCTCAAAATGCTTTAATTTTTGTAGTAACTATAGACTTTAACTAACAATATTTCGGGAAATACGATGCCACTCTAGGTTTTTACCCACAGTGTCCTGTGCGAAGGATATTCGAATCTAAAGGTACACTCGAGATACCATAGAACTTTTAATTATTATCTGAATGTCTAAAATTTGGCGAATTAATAATTTGTATCTTTTTTGCATATAGCATTTTGAGATCGTGATTTTTTACTGTTTTGCTTAAAAATAACTTTGCCCTTGTGGGAGAGGAAGACATCCTTATTTTTTCCTAAAATTTTTTTTTGGAAGATCTTCACAATAATTTTTGAGGTTCAAACTAGAGGTGGGATTCGTGAATACATTTTTGCACACTCACGCATACTCACGAACATGTTGTTGTACATTCACTCACACTCACGTGTGAAAATTTTTTAATTTTTCACAATCACTTGTGATCACGAACCATTTTTGAACATTCACGAAAGCTCACGAAGATATTTTTTCACATTCACTCACATTCACGTGTTCACGAATATTCACGAAAATTCACGACAAGAAAAAAAAACAGAAAATAGAGAAAATATAAAATTCCAACTGACAAATAATGCTATTGAGAGCAAAACGTGGCAAAATTATCGGAAGTCTGTTATTTAAGTAACTACCTATAACAATTTTAGAGAAATTTTAGAGAAATTGGTAAAACACATATAACTTGAAATCAATTTGTTAGAACAAAAAACATATTTATTTGTATATTATACAAGAAAGTATAATACATATACATATGAAAAGTTTTATCATTTGTATTTTAATATATAAAATTATTATATATTTTTATTTAGAAATAAAAGCATATCTACATTTTCTCCAAGTAGTTTACTTCGTCTTTCTTCCAATATCCTTCCAGATGTCGAAAAAACTCGTTCGCTCGTTGCTGAACTGGTTGGTATACAGAGAATTATTAATGCTATTTTCTTCAATATAGGAAGATCACTTGCTTCTTTCCAAAATTTTAGAATATCGCATTCTGCTTTGATTTGTTTGAGTAAATAATTTTTAATTTCTTGGTCGATATCATTATGTTGACTTGACGTAGTTGGATATACGTCCATATATTCATAAAATGGGTTATTTTTGGAAGTTGATGGTTCATTTTCTATTTCGACAATTGTTTCTTTAGGAATGTCTTGCGCCATGGATTTAATAGTTGCATAAACCATATTTTTCTCATCTTCTGTGCAAAACTTCAATTCCTTAAATGGAGGATACAAAAACAACGCAATATAGTGCACGAGTTCCGGTTTTAATCGTTTTTGAATTGCACGTTTTGCACAAAGTTTCATTTCTTGCATTAATTCGGAGTCGATAATATCTGCTTCACAATGTTTTATCAGTCTTTCATACCATAATAAATACATACATACAAATAATACATACATAAATACATTAATTGTGGGATTAGATTCCATGCTCAAAAATTCAGAGCATTCCGTGAATAGTTAAAGAAATTTTAAAATGATTGTCAAAAATGAAAAATCTATATTAGATATTCTTTCAAGTTCATCGTTTTCATTCAAAATTGTTTTAATTTCTGTTTTCATTCGTTCAACACTGTGCAACATGTAATATACAGAGTTCCATCTGGTTTTAACGTGTTGTTTGAGCGAAAAAGTTAATTTCTTATTTAAACCAGAATGTTTAAAGTATCCAACTAACTTTTTACAACCATCTATCTATCGTTGTACATCAGAAATCTTATCCTTAAATAGGACGTCTTCCATTGCCAGGTTAAGATTATGACATGTACAGGATATCCTTTTATACGACTTGAAAGCAGCAAGGACATTGGCCCCATTATCAGTAACAAATACGCTATTTTCAATTTTGTCCTCAACATGAAAATCTTTTAATATATTTTTGACGAATTCTAATATATGAGCTCCAGTCTTTCGGCCTGCAAATCAAATAACAAATTATTGAAAATTTTCTGTATGAAAATGCATATTTAAATCTTATGCTTACCGATATCGAATTCGCGATTGCCTAAGATTTTTACTTTAAGCTCGCATTGTGTATTAATAAAATGGCATGATAATGTTAAAAAATCCCTTTGATTGTACTCATCAGTCCACATGTCAGTTGTAAATGCCATATTTGCATTGCTTAGGATACTTATCAATTCATCTTTAGTATCATTATATTTTTCATGAAGAATTCTGCTTGTCAACGTTTTGCGAGACACCAGTACATCTGCTACTGGAATATTACCATGCTTCGCTCCAACTGCTATCAAAGCCTCTGTAAGTTCTTTGAATCCCTCACCACCCTCATCAAAAAGTTCAACTAATTAAAGAATAAAATAAAATCGAATACAAAAAACTAATTACCATCAGTGACAGAAAGCGGCCGCAAATCTTTTACAATAAAATTCAATTGCTTCTCACCAATTATGTGTTTGGCTTCCGTGGAGATTTTTGCATTCACCAAAAAATTGGAAACTGATGCTTGAACATGACCTTTTGCAAGACATTTGTGTCTTAACAATCCTCCTGTCCCACTTTTTGGTGAAAATTTTATCAATGCTTTGCATTTATTGCATTTGACAAAGCCCACGCTTTCTTCGTCTTTTTGAACTATTTTAAAGTTTTTCCACACTTCACTTGTAGTTCCACTGGGTTGAACAAATGTATATAAATGCTCGTTTTTTTTTAATATCAATTTCAATGTCCAATTTTTGTTTTTTAATACTCATTTTGTAATTTTAATTGTCGTTTATTTATTTTACAACTTTGACAATCAAATGTCAAAATAAACAGGTTGTTTCATGTGACTTTCTTTCGCACACTAAGGGTTACCAGACTAATCATAAAAATAGTGATGCCAAAAAAATCTGAATTAGAGTAAAAAAAATATTTTATTTGTCATGAATTCTTGTGAACACGTTCACGAACAACATTTTCACACTCACTCACGCTCACGAAGAGGCTGTTGCACATTCACTCACACTCACGTGTGAAATTTTTTAATTTTGCACATTCACGTGTGTTTCCAAGTATATAAGGAACTGTATCATTGTAAAGTAGCTGTAGCCTACTGGTGGAGTGCGTGGCCCGTTAGCTAAAGAGCCGAGGTTCAAACCCCAGCTCAGACAGAATATTTTTTTTTCGATATAAGATATTATGATCATTCGTAAATGTAACAAATGTATTCGTACAATATACATTTGTTTTGGTATGAATACGAACTAAATCTAAATCTAAATATGTACTAATTTACGTCGATTCTATGAATCTTGTCGGCCTTTGTAGTCTAGTGGAGAGTGCGCTAGACTCTCAACCCAAAGGTCCCTGGTTCGAATCCGGGCTCGGGCATGGTTCTTTTCACTTTCTTTGTTCTTTCTTTGTCCTACATTTAAGAATTATGGAAAACTATAAATTCACAACTAAATTGTGGAAAATGTGAAGGAATGGAACAACTAAGGGCTTGAAATGCTTGCCGAGGTTAAGGCATAACACTAGCCTCGGTTAAAAAGCAATTCAAATTGTCTTTCGCAGTTGTTTCCCCTAATCAATACTTCACGTATAGTTCCAATCAATTCCTCTAAATAATCTATCCCTTTCCTTTCAGGTCAAAGACCAAACCTTGTTTGTATAAGGCGCATGCCTTGGTTCTTTGATCTTTTAAAAAAAAAAAAAAAAAAAAAAAAAAAAAATCTTATTCGTGGCTAAAAACTACGAATAAAATTCGTAGAATGGACACAGTTTTTAATAATATTTACACACAAATATTTTTTAATGTAAATATTTTGAACATTGCATCAATAGTAGCCTGAATATTCTATTAAATTTCAATCTCGAAAAAGAGTAAAAGAGTTGTTAATGCTGAACTGACGCTTCTTTCATCTTTTGACAAAAACGGGTATACAATTCTGAACGCTGGCCTTGCATTCCGGTACTGCGTCGGAACTCTTATTCAACATTGTCTCCTTCGTTTTTTTTTTCTTCTGCTCATTCAGTATTTCCTTTGCTTCATTCATACCAACATTTAATGTATATTTTTAAAATAAACACATAAAAATAAATAAAAACTCTCAGACACATTAACCGTTATTTCATTAAAAGCCGCATAATTAATAAAAAAACAAATATAATAAAACTGTTCTGATTCATGTTTAAAAGACAAAAAAAAACCAAGTAAAAAAATAAAAACAACAAATACTATCGTTAAAAGCTAATGATGAATATGTATTTAGTAATAAATTTAGAAATTTACGTTCCAAAACGACATCCCACTCAGATATACTAACACACACACACACACACACACTCATACACAAACATACATTGTATCAATGTGCTACATGCTGTAATTAATTTTAGATTCTTTTTTATAATCTAATGCATGTATCTGCACTTAATTCAATTTTATTGCAATATCTGTGTGAACAGCTTATCGTTGTAGTTATTGTTGTTGTTTTTGTTGTTTTTGTTGTTGTTGTTTTTGTTGTTATTGTAGCTGTCCACTTGCTGGCTGGCTGTTCTTGGTTAACTTATTGACGCTGTTGCCTGCTGATGAAGATGCCGCTGTTAATCTAACCACATCTGCAGTCATTCGTGAGGTTTCTGTATTTGGTTAAACAATTTTACAGATTCTAACATACTAAAGTTTCTTGGTTCTGGTGAGCTTGGCTTTTTTGTGCCTTGCTTTGCTTTGCTTTGCTTTGTGTCTAAATTTATTTGCAATAAAAAAAATGGAATATTTAGTTGGTAATAAATTCTTAAGTAATTTTGAACCGGTTATTTCACTTTTACTCTTCGATTTGAAGCCGCTGTGAGAATTTGCGTGTTTTTTGTATAACTTTTTTTTTTCATACACCATATATCGGCTTTTGTTGCTGTGTTTCTTAACCACAGTTGCTGTCTCGCGATGATTCAATTTTATGTGTTTTTTTAATTCTTTATTTTATTAATTTTAACGTGCATAGTTAATTTTGTGCAGGAGCGGATCTGCTACTCTCATGATTTTATTTGATATTCAATATTTTTTAATAAAACTATATGAGTTTTTTATGATTATGATTATTATTCTTATTTGATTTATAAATAATGGGCTTTAAGTTAATCGAGTTGATAAATAAAAAGTGCATGCAAAATATGAGAATATATATTATTTATACTAAGTGCAGATCATAATAAAAAAATATTAATATCTTTGGAATAGAAGCTAAGCTCAGTAAATACTTTTGTATTGAGAGCTCTGATACCAGATATGGTTTTATAACTAAAAAGCTTATGGCAAAAATGTAATGATTTTACTAATCTAAATTGTATGTTCGTTTTGCCACTAAATGCTCGTAAATGCTACTAAATGCCAAATCATTAGCAACTGAAAGTATTTCGACTATTACTCTTATATATAGGATTCGATTGCAACGGTGTGGCAATACTTTTGGTATTTACCATTTTTTCGACGTTAACACAGACCATGATTCTGAGGTCTATTTCGCTCCACCACTTTTGAATCTTTCACAATATGCTAAGTCAATAAAAAGCTCCATCAAGAACTGAAAAAAATAGTTCTTATTTCAGAAATACAGACCAGAAATGTACAATGAATGTTTCTTTGTTACTTTCTACTATCTTCGCACAATCACTGTTTCTATCATAACTTCATTCCTCAGCACGAAATGTGAGTCTTGTGGTGCCGTGCTCGCTGTTCTTATATTTGTGACCCCTCTAGGAATCAGTTCGGTAGAAATATGAAATATTTTCGACATTTTTTTATGGGCACCCTAGTGAAAAAATAATAGGACCAGATTAATAATAGATTATTTTTAAAATAATAGATTATTTTTTGGGTGAAAAAAATAATAGGACCAACTCATATATTTGACGCTTCTTTGGGTCATTTAAGAATAAATATAAAACATTTTCGACATTTTTTGTATTGGGACCTACCGAAGGGTGGCAGATGATGTGCAAAATATACTTTGTAGGTGAAAAATTATAGGACCATCGCATAAATTTGACCTCGTAAGGGTTAATACTATTTTCATCATATTTCTTCATCAGAAGAATCAGAAGGTAGATAGAAAGGGGTTATATTTGTTCAGAAGAAATATTAAGAGGTGAAAAAATAAGGTAACCAGCTCGTACACGCAGAAAAATTACATTTTCGATTTTGATTGTAGCAAACATATTTCTATTTACCGTAAATATAGCTCGCTTTTCTTACCATATTTTGTTTATCATACTTTGTTTATCATATTTTGTTTATCATATTGCTGTTTTTGTGACAAGCATTTCAATGTTTGCTTACAATTGCAGGTAAACATATTTTTATTGATGTGACAAAAAATATTTTTGTAGAAGACAATTCCAAAATATGTTTGCTGTAAAATATTGTAATAAATTTTTTACTACGAACATATTACAATATTTTTGTCAGAAATATTTTTTCAAAAATTTTACCTTTATGCAAATTGCACACTTTTGTTGCATTTTACACATGAAGGACAATGACTGAGAGCAACACACGCAGAAAAATGACATTTTCTACTTTGATTGTAGCAAACATATTTCTATTTACCGTAAATATATTCGCAATTCTGACCATATTTTGTCTATCATACATATTGCTATTTTTGTGATAAGCATTTCAATGTTTTTTTTTACAATTCCAGGTAAGCATGTTTTGATTGATGTGAAAAAGAAATATTTTGCGGAAAAATAAGTCCACAATGTTCATATTTTATGCTTCTGAAAGTAATACCATGCTTATTTATCAGTGGCTTTAGTCTGGTGACGATTGGTGTTGGCCGTAGCCTACTGGTAGTGTGCTTGGCTCGTAAGTGAAAGAGCCGCAGTATTGAACTGCTGGGATTTCGCTGGGATTGACCCAGTCCGGACAGAAAGTTTTTCAAAAAGTTTTTTCAATTGAATTAATATTTCTCTTGGGCAGCAAGCAATGGCAAACTCCAAAGTGCAAAAAAAGAATAAATTAAGTTATAATAAAAAATTAAAATACAATATAGCAACAAATAAGCTTACTGGCCCAAAAATTAATTTTATGTTTTAGTAAACATAATATATTTATTGCAACAAATAAGCTTATTTGCAGTAAACATTAAAGTGAACATAATTTGCTTCCGGAAAAAATTTTATGTTTACTACCGTAAAATAAAAAACATTTCTTGTAAAAATTAACTTGTTTGCTATAAACAAGTTTTTAAACATAATAGTATCCTTCGATACTATATGTTTGTGTCAAATATATTTTTTTCTGCGTGTATATTTAACCTCTCTAGCGATCAGTGCAGTGACGATATGAACTATTTCGTATGAAATTAAAGCTTTAGCTTATACTAGCTGATACACAGGTGTTACTCGAGAGCAATTACTATAAACATTTTAATATACACTTCTCGATGAAATCTTCTTTAAATTCTGGGGTAATGAAAAACATGTTGAATTTTAAGTTTGAGCTACCCTTAAAAAGATAATTGAGCGAACTTTAATCCAAAAATAGTTTTGGAAAATTTTGGTGGTTGTGGGTTCCATCACTTGCGATGAGCTAATTGAATTCGAAGAAGAGGTACGAAAAACACATTTTAAAATTCAAAATAATTTACATATTTACTCAATCTTAAAGCTAGCAAAATTACCTTTTCAACAATATAAAAATTATAGTGGGACTCAATGAGTTCTTGATATATGGACATTTTAACATCTACACTAAAATTTATTAAAAAATTTTATTAAAAAATGGATTGAACTTTTGAACAAAAAAAAATTTGAATGAAATATTTTTAAAAGCAGCGGAGATATTTTTAAAGGGTGAGGCGGAGGGGAGTGGGGTGAAAAAATATATCAAGAAGGTATTTATATAAACCAAAATGTTTTTAATGGCTCCATTAAAACACAACTGAACCCTTAGAGATAAAAAGGATAAAAAATTTCAATACAAAAATGAATTTTATTAATAGACAGTGCTGTGCAAATAATAAGCAACGACGTTACTTTCCGTAAATCTTCTTATTACAAAAAAAATTGTTGGAAAGATGGGGCAAACTGACATTGATTTCTCTATATGGTAATACAGTTGTCGATAAAGTATCGAAAGTTGTTTGATTAACCCTCAGTAAATCCGTAATGAGCTTTTTTCAACATAAAGTAATAAAAAAC
Organism: Dichetophora obliterata; assembly: GCA_963920525.1. Lineage (NCBI taxonomy): Eukaryota > Metazoa > Arthropoda > Insecta > Diptera > Sciomyzidae > Dichetophora > Dichetophora obliterata. The sequence continues at coordinate 236,627,940 of OY986436.1, read as the reverse complement.
GTCCGTGCACATTAGGGTGTCCCAAAAGAATATTTTTTCGAATTTAATAGTTGCTCAACCCTTGTTCGAAGGCTTATGAGATGAATTATTTTTGAGATTTATTCAGATTTTTTGGAAGAGGTTTAGAAGTGGCGCTAATCGGTTTTTCCCTAAAAATAAGGTTTTTCGGAGATTTTTCGAATTCAAAGAAAAAGTTGGTCAATAACAGACATTTTCTAAGACTGAGTCGTCATTTTGAAAGACAATTGTTCAAACTTCACTTTAATGTACATAAATCAGAAGTTTTGGCAAATTTTAATGTCATTTGGGTGTCACTATTGCATTTTTTCGTGAAATTTTCGAACATTTTTAAAAAAACGATTCATAACTTTTAAAAATTCCATCAAAATGAAAAAATGTAGTGATGCAGTTCAAATAACGTTAAAATTTTAAACAATTTAAAAGCAATATTTTTAATATTACTATTGCCGTTTCAAAGTTAAAGCCTTTAAAGCTTTTTTCGTTGCCTGAAAATTTTTCGAATTTGAACAAGTAGAACAACACCCAAATGACATAAGAATTTGCCAAAACTTCTGATTTATGTACACTAAAGTAAAGTTTGGACATTTGTCTTTCAAAATGACGACTCAAAGACTTAGAAAATGTCTGTTATTGACCAACTTTTGCTTGAAGTTCGAAAAATCTTCGAAAAACCTTATTTTTAGGGAAAAAACGATTAGCGCCACCACTAAACCTCTTCCAAAAAATCTGCAAAAATTCTCAAAAATACTTGACCTCATAAGCTTTCAAAAAAAGCTTGAGCAAAAAAAAATTGAGCAAAAAAAGACACCCTAGTGCACATAACTAGCAAAATTGAACTCTTAAAGTGTTTAATTTATTTTTTGAACTATCGAAGGAAAAATTGTAGTTGATTTATAAAAATAAAGGTTGTGTTTGACATTGTGTTTTCTAGCGTTTTTTAATGGGTAGAAAGAAATCTTGCGCCGGAAAAAACCTTTATTCTAGGAGCGTAATCGCAGAAAGTGGTTGGAGTCCGTCAAATAATATCGCCACAGGCCAGTGAATGATTGGAAGAAAGTCTTGTTTTCTGATAAAACTAAAATAAAAAGAGTCTCTTCAGATGGAAAGTCATAAACCTACGTCGTCCACGTTCCAAAGAGCTTGACCCCAAGTATACCAGCCCCACATTAAAACATGGTGGCGGAAACATTATGCTTTGGGGTGCGATGTCGTGGTTTGGTGTTGGCCCCATTCACAAAATTGAAGGTAGTATGGACCAGTTCCAATACATTTCTACACTTAACGACGAAATTGATACCATTTGCTCCAAGATTACATGCCCGTTTCATGAATCATTCAACAGGATAATGACCCAAAGCACACGGAACGCAATACAACGAAGTGGTTTGGAGACATATTGGTGACATTATTAAATTGGCCTTCATGTGACCCTGACCTTAATCCAATAGAAAACTTGTGGCAGCAGCTAAAAAGGAAAGTTGGCTCGCATAAAGTAAGGAATTTCGGCGAACTTTATGGACAAGTTAAGGAGGAGTGGGAAGCGCTCCCTGCAGAAGTTTGTCAAAATTTATTTGAGTCAATGCCACGCAAATGTCTGACAGTTATTGAAAATAATGATTTCGCAACCAAATATTAACTTTTTCTGAAGAAGTATACAAAAAGTTTCATACAAAAAAAAGCATTGTTAAATATATCACGACCTTTTCCAACTTGGTTTTAGTTTAGCCATCCAAATTTAGCAATCCTTTTATTTATCGAAATAACATAGGTTGCAATTAAGCAACAACTTAAAGTAAGCAAACACTTCATATTATTTTTTGAAGATTTTGGTTGAAGTTCAATCGAAGTTCAATGTTGCGAATTAGTTGCACGGCACTGTAGTTTGGTATGAAAAAAAATTTTTTAGCCATAACTTTTGATTGGAAAGAGATATTGGAATAATATTTTCACATAAATTATTGTTGAGACTTTAATTTTATGCAAAAAAAAAACACATTAAAACAACATTTTTGAAAAAATAAATTTCGCGAAAAACATTTAACCCTGTTGTTTTGATGACAAAAACAGTAAAATAATTTTTGCGCTGAACCGGAAGAATTTTTGAAAATAAATGCTACGTCATATGAAAGGTAGTCAGATGTGCAATTTTTACTTGATATTATTTTTACAATAAAAACAATTTTTGAGTAGATTTTGAGTAAAATGTCTATATTTTGTACGTTTTTAAAAAAAAAAATCATAAAACATATATAACTAAGGCGCCTCACGAAAAAAAGTTGTTCGACACAGTTGCTTAATATAATCCTTGGTTTATGTTATGATGATTCTTCAAATATTTTGACTCTAGCGAAAGCCATCCGTGAGCTGGAATGGATTGAATAAACTTCTAAAAAGCGAGTTTTTTGTAACCATATTGGCTGTGTAATTGTTGTAAAAAAATAGATTGTCAGAAATTTCAGCCCATAAAAAACTCTTCCAATCTGCATCAAAAAACTCGGATTTTAGAGGTTATTTCAAACCATTTCAGCTCACGGCTGGTTATCGTTAGAGTCGACATTTTTGGGAATCATCATAACATATACCAAAGATTAATTTAAGCATTAGTGACAAAGCACTTTTTTTTCTATGGATCGTGAGGCGCTATACACTAACCTAACTTGAAGTGAAGTGCTTTTATTAAACTTTTAAGCAAAAATCGAATGAAATATATTAATGGACAGCAGAGATATTTGAATCGAAAGACTAAACTTTGACTTTCATGTCGTTTTTTTCTCATTCTTAGGTAACAAAGTTTTATGAAAAGGTCATTGCACTAAAAGTTTCTATAATTTTGAATATATGTGAGTGTTTTGATGTCAAAATAAAAAAAATTTGTTATAATTGAATACACAAAAAACTTCGATTGTAAAAAGTATTATAATAACAAAATTACCGTTGGTTGAAAAATTTCGGGGGGTGGGCGTGGCAAAAACTAAAAATGTAACAATTCAATATAAGATACAAATAATATGTATACATAGTTTGGGTGAAATCCGTTGAGCTGTTTAGATTTGTATAAAGGACAAACAAACAAACAAACAGAAAATTGGTTTTTACTTTAAATGAACACTTTCAACCATTTGCTGCCTTTTATTGTTCTTATCTTTCAATTGGGCGAATCATGCATTTCATCTATTAGGTTTCGTCTAGTTGGTTTGTTTTTTTATCTTAGCGTTCGTTTTCTATGAATCACTCATAACTGGGTGATTACGTTGCTTTTCAACAACACTCTCAACATGACCCTCTCCGATTTGGTTTAAACTTTGTATACACGTAGTGTTGGCTACAATTTAGAAAACCCATTTATAATTTTATTTTTTTTGAGTGGTAACTGAGTTACGGGTACTCAAATATTGAAAAAACCGGTTATTTTTCTTGTGGACCGTTTTTTAATTGATCATAACTTCAGTTTAGATTCATATTAAAGATATTTTCAAAAGGCTTATTTTGTATAATAAAACTTTAAAATTGCTCAAATATTTACGTTATTTATTTTTGCATAAAAGTTAAAAAAAAATATTTTGATGAAAGTCAACTTTAAAAATTTTGGGAAAAAAAATATATAAAACAATGATATTTTATCTAAGTTCTCTCAAAATTTCAGCCTGGGAAGACAATGGGAACACTATTAAAATAAATTTCAAAGTAAACTTACCTTAAAATTTATGATCAACACAGCAGCTTGAGAGAAAGCACCCAACGGGGGAAAAAGCACTCCGAAAGACCTTTTTGAGTGCTTGCAAGTCAGCTGAAAGTGTTGACTCCATGTATGACACACCATTGTATTTTTAACATTGCATGTCATTAGAAAAGAGCACTTTAATTTAGCTGACTATGAATTGCTTCAAAAGGCCTCCCGTGCAAAGCTTTGGGTCAGCAGTTCATCGAATTCTTTTTGATTTTGCCTACCTCAAAAAAGACTTGCTGAGAGGGAAAGAGAGGGAAAGAGCAATTTTTTATTTCATCAAAATAAGGGTTAGAATTTGCAACCGTCGATACTGCTTTAAAAAGCCTCCATTGGAAAGCTTTGGGTCAGCAGTTCGTTTTTATTTTTAATACATTACCGAAAAATCTACATTTTGACTGAAACAATAACCCAACGGGCCGGCATGTCAGCAGCTGACTGTAGGAGCAAAACGTCAGCACTAACTTTGTTACTGTGCAGTTTTTTGATACAAGTGCGCAGAAGTTGACGTGAAAGTGAGTAAAATATTAATAAATAAATAAATATTTTGCTTATTTATCAAAAATAAAAACAAACTGCTGACCCAAAGCTTTCCAAGCGAGGCCTTTTGAAGCAGTATTGATGTTTGTCTTCTAACCCTTATTTCGGACGAATTCAAAAATCTCTCTCGCTCTCTCTCTCTATCCCTCTCTCTTTGGAAGGCAAAACAAAAAAGAGTGCAACGAAGTGCTGACCCAAAGCTTCCCATGAAAGGGCTTTTGAAGCAATTTAAAGTCAGCTAAATTGAAGTGCTTTTTTCCAATGACATGCAATGTTAAAAATACAATGGTGTGTCATACATGGAGTCAGCGCTTTCAGCTGACTTGCAAGCACTCAAAAAGGACTTTCGGAGTGCTTTTTTCCCCTGAGTACCCGTAACTCAGTAACCACTCCAAAAAATAAAAATTACAAATTGATTTTCTAATTTGTAGCCAACACTACGTGTATACAAAGTTTAAACAAAATTGGAGAGGGGCAGAGTGAGAATTTCATTTTTTTTTTTGTCGAAAAGCAATGGAATCACTCAACTACAAATGAATGTTTTCATAATGTACCATACTGAAATGATTTTGGTTGAAATAACATTTTTTTTGTTGTTGTAAAAAATACTTCTTTAAGCTCAGTATGCTGTAGAAGCGAAAAGAAATCTTTAAGAAATGCATTGCGTTTTTTACAGCGTAAAGGTAGCGAATTTTTTTTTTCGTTGGTTAGTACGATGTTGAATGAAAAATTTTTTTAATGCAGCCAAGTTCACAACCATGATTGGAGAGTGAAAATGTCAAAATTTCGCTGTCTTTATGTTCGTACATTTAATTGGCGTGGAAATTTGACATTCAACAATAATGTTCAACTAACACATTCAAGAAACACGATATGGTAAGTATGTGTTAGAGTTGAGTCTACACCAACATTTCACGTGAAGAATTAAATGCCTAAAAAGTTTCGCTCCTACAGCATACTAAGCTTTAACTAAAAAGTTAAAATTTTGAATATTTCTTTCTTTAAAATCGGCCAAAACGTTGAGGTTTTTCCATTTTTAAGCTCAGTTTTTCTATTTATTTAAATCTACTATTTAAATATACACAGTTAGAAATTATGGAATAAATTTTAATGCTTTTGGGCTTACATATATGACCGCACCAAAATTGTAGTAAAATTTAATTCTGGCCAAATATTAAAATTCATTTTTAATTAAAAGAAGTATTGCAATTTAATGCTCAATTGGTATTCATTTTTAATTTTGATTTTGTGTTAAAAATTTAGTGTAATAGTAAATATAGTATCAAATTTAATCCAAATAGTATAAAATGTCATTGTAATATTTAAAATGTATAAAAATTTAATACGAAATTGTACTGGAATATAATACAGCATGTTTTAAAAATTAAACATTATATCACAATAGTATTGAATTGATTCCAAGGTTATAAAATATCGTTGTAATATTTGAACTGTATTAAAATATAAAACAAAATATATATACAAATTTTGCAATCAATTGAGGAGTATAAAATTTAATACTTTTTTAATTAAAAATCTTTGTAATACTTTGCTTGTATTAAAATTTATTGCAAGATTTCTAACAGTGTAGTTGTTCATCTTTGTTGTGTTTCAAATCATTTCTTTCTTTTCTTTAATGATCGAATTTGTCATCTTTAAAGCTTTCTTTTTCAACTATTCGGGTTGAATTTTTCGGCTTCCTAAGATTATATATTTGAAATAATCTCACAATAAATATCTATCGCAAGCACATTCAGCAAGCTTCTTGTAAAAGACTTCTTCCGTGACTGAAAAAATGTTTCTTTTCAATCTTGCGATTTTTTTCTATGCCGAATTTTTGTGCTTGCCGAATAGCTTAAGTCGACTTAAGATAGAACTGAGTAATTGATTTAGCTGTGTTCCGTGCTTATAGCACTATAAGCACACAAAATCTGTAGCTTTAGGCATGACCTTAGTCAAAGTTATGACACAAAAACCAAAGTCTCTTTCATATAATTTCTCGAAACTTTGAAATTAGACTTAAGCTGATATTGCATATTAACGCAGATATTCTGTATTTTTGTTATCGAGTAATTAAAAAAATATTAAAAATAATTAGAAAATTACTATTTCAGTTATTAATTGTTTGAATCCAAATGATAGAGAACCTGAACCTAGTTTTATGCCTACTATTTATACTGTGTTCTCAAGAAGCTTTACATTCCAGTTTTTACTCTCTGAGATTTGCCATTGTCTGCAGAGAGGTGGCGACCGAGCACCTTAGCTAACTGGGCAAAAAAAACTATAACTATATAACTAGTGACACAAAAACATTATTAGTTTGTTCAAATATGTGTCGAAAATGTTCCTGCTAAAATGAAAGAATTCAATAAAATTTTTGATTTTGCCAAAATTGCTCTTCTTCCTTTTTGGAACATTTTTCATAAAAATATTCATGACTTTTAACCCACTTTTATAAGCGTTATCGGTAAAAAATTATGAAAAATCACCCAAAATTTCTTCATACAAAATTGGGTCATTTTTCATCTTATTTGGGCGATTTCTCATTTTACTTTTGGGTAATTTTTCCTTTTTTTTTTTGGGTAACTTTTCAGTACTCTGAATATCTGTCGCTAGATTCCCGTGCTCATCCTTGCAGGAAGAGATCCCGGTATTAAAACAATAGGCAAGGCGTTTTATATTTTTGAAAAATTTTTACACTAAACGAATTTTACGTTACAAAAAAATCAGTTGCGTTTTAAGGTTAACGATTATTCGAGACAAAAGCTTTACGCTTAAAAGCTATGAAAACAATTTGAACAATGAACACAATTTTTTGTCCATATTAAAAAAATTTTATCAATAAACAATACAGCAATCCATAATGAATGATATAAAGTTATACAAACAAAACGCAGTACAAAAGCGCAATATTTAAAGTATTAATGATGATTTTCAATAAAGACATTTAATCATATTGCAAATTCGACACACCCCTTTTTAACGGGTCATAAGCACAACAAACTGAAATCCATTATTAAAAACTTCTATCAACAGTAATTCCCAAAATAGAAATATGAAAGATATTTGACCAAAAAAAATTACACATTTATAACTGTCAAAAGGCAAGCAAAAAATAAGCAAAACTTAAAATAAGTTTAGTGTGAGAAATAATTTAAATAGAATACTCATAGAGTAGTAATAAATAAGAAGAAAAAAACAACAACTGTATCATTGAACTTTTGAGTGACAGCTGATAATTGCAATATGATATCGTTGATCACGCTGATCATCTTATCCATGGCGATGATCTTGTTGCTTTGTTTTTGATTTATGTTTAAAATTAAATAAAACTATTTGAAAGAGCTTTACTTGAACGTTAAATATTTATTTGAATATCCGTATTAAAAAGAGGCTATAGAACATAGTGAGAAAGAAAAAAACACGACCTTGCAAATTGGCAACGTGATCAGTTGTTACAGTTGTTGTTGATGTTTTAGTTGCTTATGTTGTTGTTGTTGTTGTTGTTGTTTCTGATGCTAATGCTGGTTGTCTTAGCGCACATTAGCTGAATAATAAATCAAATGCATAATGTTACAAAATGGTACAAAACAACGGCATGACGCCAAATAACTCACTCACTTTCTCACTCACTCACTTGCGGAATCAGTCAGCCTGTTAGTGTATCAGTCAATCAGTCAGCTAGTCATTCAGTCACTCAGTTAATTTGTAAATCATCAGCATCTATCTATTGGGCCACCTCAGAACTCAACGTAGTTAACAGTATTCGAATTACGACCCATCACCATTATCGATTAAATGACCAGCACCAAATACCAAACACCAGACACCATTACCACATTAGCTTCGCTGCAGCATCAACAGCATCAATTCCAATTCAATTGTCCATCCATCAAAATATTGTAAAACCTTTTTATTTTTTTTTTCTTTATGTGCTTGCGCACTCGCAGTATTGAGCACTGAAAACGTATCCAATTAAAAAACCCAGCAACTAACTATTCACAATCTTCGTCATAGTTTTGTCGTGTTGCAAATGGAAAATAAAGCAAGAAGGAAAAAAGAAACTAAATCAATATGAATTCTTGTGACCTTGAAGGCCCGTTTGTAAGTCGTTATAATAAAATGCGTTCCGTCGTCGTCGTCGTCGTTTGCAGGAGTGGAGTTTGGATGGTTTGGAGGCAAATGTGGGATCATTAGTAGAAGCAGATCGCATGCTGTGCCGAACAACTGACAGTTAAAGTGTCGGTAAAGGTCGCAAAGCTGATCGTTAGGAAAGTCTAATTATGTGGCACAAGGTTTTGGGTTACAAAGAGGTAAAAAACAACACCAAATGTGGATCAATAGGTAGCTCCTCTGATTCCAGCAGTCTCTTTACAAAATTTTAGATTTTTTGAAATTTAAAGTTTAGCAGCCTTTTTGTTTATTTTGAAAACTATGCTTTTATATGCAAAACTCAAAAAGTTACTCCTTAAAGTTATTCTCTGTAGTAACTATTACAGCAAAGATTTATCAAAAACAAAAATTAAAATAATTGTGTAAACAAATTGCACAACTTAATGAAAAAAATGTGTTTTACCTTTTATTTCTGCCTGTTACTTAAAACACAGATTGTTTATTTTTCAAAATTTTTTAAAACTAAATCATTTAGTTTTTCATGCCTCTTTATTTAAGAACTATAAAATAACACTGTTTCAGTTTACAGTCAAAATCCTTATACTAATTTTTAATTCAAGCATTATGGAATAGTGCATTTTTTAATACTTTTTTATTAGATTGAACTTAAAATCTTAACCCATTAATGACAACGTATGATATATCATACGCGATAAAAGCATTTTTTTTAAAATTCCTCTAAAATCCTCAGCTTTTCCTTGCAACAGTAAGAGAAGGCCAAAAGTATGCTTTTTCCAAAAAAATTAATAAAATTGACATTAAAAGCCAGTATTATTAAAAAAAATGAACAAAGCCACTCAGGTGAGTTATTTTGTTTTATAAACCTTAAGAAAAAAGAAAATATAATTAAAAAAGTGCATTAGGTTAAAGTGGAACGCCTACGCTACGAAATGAAAATTTTCCCATTTTTAACTTTTTCTAATATTTTTTATATTTTTTTTTATTTCTCTACTTACAGACCCCTTATGCGTTTATAATCATGCGCTTCGGCACACCCAAATCCTTTAGATTTTTTTTTTTAACTTCAGAGTTTTCCGTCTAATATTAATACAAAGTTTTGCAGAAAATTTCAAAAGCTAAACTCAACGGGTTCTAGTAGTGAGCATTAATGGGTTAAGCTAAAAAAATTTTAAACTCTTAAAAATATTGCGATATTCCCTAAAAAAAGGTTGAATAAAGTTTATACTTTTGCCAAAAATATATTAATATACAAGAATAATAATTCAATAATTCAATAATTCAATAATTAATATACAAGAATTTATTTAACTTGTTTACAACCTCATATTTATTGGCATTCTGATATGAGAAATAACGAAAAAATAAAGTTTATAAAGTTTTTTTTTACTTTTTTTCATATTTAATGGAATCTATAATTTATATATATAGCATTCTGATCCAGCAAAAGAAGTGCTTTCGAATTAAGGTAAAGTGGAAAGAAAAGACTTGAAATCCATCCATTCTACTTTCATGCCCAGAAGGCATTCTTTTAGCATATGCGTGACATTGGAAGGAATGCTTTTCTTAGTCTTCTCTAGAAGTGCTTCCAGAATTTTTTAATGGAAGATTTCTGTGAGCCATTTAATGAAAGGATTCTAGTGTTGCCAGGTGAACTTTAAGAAGGCATTCCGTAGAATCAAATGGTTTTTGTGGTTAGAGAGTTTAAAAAATCCCACGGAAAATATCCCTTTTCCCAATTTTCTCGCGATTTTGGTGTTCTGAAATGAGAAGTGTTTGGAAATGAGAAGAGTTTGGGTTTTGTTGGGGGTTTAAAAAATCAAACAGAAAATATCAAAAACCTATATTTTAATTTGTTTTGTTGGAGGTTTGAAAAATCCCACGGAAAATAAAAAATACATCAAAAAAATAATTGTAATTAAATGCTATTAGAATGTGTTTGAGAAGTAGTTTATGAGAATGCTTCTTGAAAGCACTTCATGATAAGACTTAGAAGAAGCACAATTGGATCTATAGAATGTTTTCTGGAAGCAGTGTCCCCAAGAATGCATGTCATATTTGTAACAAAAATTTACTGGGTAATTTTATTATATAATATAATTATTATTTTATTATTATTTTTTAAATAAAATTATAAATTTTTTAAATAATAAAAAGAATTATTTTATTTCCTACTTCACACACCAAAATGCCGTGAAAATCTGGAAAAGGAATATTTTACGTGGATTTTGTTTTAACCCCCAACAAAACCCAAACACTTCTCATTTGCAACACTAAAATCGCGAGAAAATCGGGAAAAAGGATATTTTCCGTGGAATTTTTTAAGCCCCCCAACCACAAAAACCATTCTATTCCATGCCTTCTTAATATTTTCCTCAAAAACACCTACTAGAATATTTTTATTTAAGGACTCAAAGAAATTTTCCATTGAAAAAATTGTGGAAGCACTTCTAGAGAAGTCTTAGGAAAGCATTCCCTTCAATGACATGCATATGTTAAAAGAATGCCTTCTGGGTATGAAAGTAGAAGGGATGGATTTCAAGTCTTTCCTTTCCACTTTACCTTCTTTTGAAAGCACTTTTTTGATGGGTATATATAATTTTTCTTAATTGCATTTAAATGCTATTTAAATGTCTTCTAGAAGTAGTTGATGAGAATGCTTCTTGAAAGTACTTCTTGATAAGGCAAAGAAGAAGCACAATTGCATCTATAGAATAGCTTTTGGATATGAGTATTGAATGAAAAAATAAAGTACAACTATAAAGAATTTTAAATTATTATCGCAGAAATCCCCCAGGAAGAAAATATCTATATGAAAACTAATCTTAAAAATAGCCCTCTTTTATATAAGGCAAATTTAATATTATGAAATAGGAAATACATTTCAAAGTTATAAATTATGGCTTGTTGTTGAAAGCAATTCATTTTTAGTTCAAAGTTCGTGAGGTTGTACAAATCGGGTAGATATCCTGGAAAAACCATTATTTTCGTAATATCAAACTATTTTGCCAAGCCATTTTATATTTTCAACTATTTGTTGATGCTTATTCTGATTCGTATCAAAGTTAAAGCTAATATTTGGAGATGATGGTTTCGCGCATAATAGCTCTTCCATAACATGTCTCAACATTAAGTCAAGGACATGGTGCTAACACCCAAAATGCACCCAGATTCCATATGGTTGTGAAGAAGAATAACAACGCCATTTATCTTGCCAGTATTAAGTCTTTTTGTATCGGATACTCTAATTTTAATTGACTCCTATAACTGAAATTTATCTAGTAGCTCATGTATTCCATTATAAATTGTTAAGTCTCGACCATTTTCCACTTCCAAGGTACCCAGCTTTATATCCTTCGATTCATTTTTTAAAACAACAACTAGGATTTCTTTTTTCTTTTGAACTTTTTATTATTAAAATGAAGCCACCAGCTCATATTTCAAAACATTTTTTAGACCAATTCATTTAGTCTAGCGTGCTTTCTTTTTTTATTCCTATCAAGCAATAGATTTTATCAAGTTTATTTTTTTTTAAAAAAGATGTCAAAGAGCCAAGGCAGGCGAATTATACAAAAAACGTTTGGTCTTTGACATGAAAGGAAAGGGATCGATTATTAGAGGAAGAATTGATTGGAACCATACGTGAATTATCGATTAGGCGGAACAAACATGAAAGATAATTTGAATTGCTTACAACCGAGGCTAGTGTTATGCCTTAACCTCGGCAAGCATTTCCAGACCTCAGTTGTTCCTGTCCTATAAATCCACATTTTCCACAATTTAGTTGTGGATTTTTTGTTTCAATAATTCTTAAATGTAGTAAAGAACAAAGAAAGCGAAAAGAACCATGCCCGAACTCAGATTCGAACCGGGGGGCCTCTGAGTTAATAGTCGAGCGCACTCTTCACTAGACTACAAAGGCCGACAAGTTCCTCAAAATAGGCGTTTTTTCAGTGATAACCTCTTCATTTGACCCAAATCCCTTACTGCTGAGCTAGCTTTTTTATGTCCAAATATTCATATTAGATGAGATTTACCCGCTCAGTTGAGATGCCTACAGCCTCAGCCACCTCACACACTTTTATGCTCCTATCATCCAATATCATTCCATGAATTTTATCGACGATTTCTGGCGTGACGGCCACTTTTGGGCAACCTGAACGTTCAACGGTCACTTGTGCTGTTTTGACTACAACGGAATTCAGTAAACTACTTTTTAACCATTGAAGTTGATGGTGCAGAGTCCCATAGTATTTATCAAGCCTTTCCTTGGTTTCGGTGCAACAAATTATGCTAATTATATCTTCACGAAATAATTTTTTTTATCCATTTTCGTCGAAATTCAGGAGGTTGTCCGCTTTCAATTGCTGTCAAATACAAACGTAATGACGCAGCTTGCTCAAAATTTGACAGTAGTGTTAAATTTTTAGTTACTACGCTGGAAGTTCAAAAAGATACTAGGGTTGTTTTTAATCTGATGCAAACAGTCTTGCAACATAGCATTTTCAAAATGTTAGAGTATATTTTACTGTACACTAATAAAATATACAGAGATGCATTTACTACGGTATTGCAAATATGCAAAACTAAAACACATGCAATACCAATTGCAAATTGCAAATGAAAAAATGTAAAGACGAAAAATCAGTGATAAGGAAGATAAGCAAATAAAACACGAATTAATTAAGAATACCGTTTACAATACAAATTAATAGGAAATTTTTACAATTGCACTAATTTGCAATCTTAAATGCACACGATTGTGGATTGCCCCATGGACTTCTCAAACTGCCTACGTGCATATGCACATAAAGTTCTTGGACAAATTTTTTTCAGAGGATTTTTGAGTGTTGAAAAAATTTGAGAATTTTATGGACAAATAGTTGGCTGGAGCTATCTTAGCTTATATTGATTTAATATAAACAGAAAACATTTTCTATTGATTTTTAAACATATTTTAAAAGTTTTGTATTAAAAATGGTGAGTTTTTGGTTCTTCAAAGTTCAAAATTGATTTTTAGACATTAAAAACCTCTTGTTTTCAAAACACTTTTCGCATCACTTTCTCAATTTATTTTTAAAAAATAGAAATTTAATAATTTTATTTGAATACACTTATTGGAATATGTACTCCCCATAACTGCCTTTTGCTGCACGGCTAAAACTTTTTAATCCAAACTTTGGTTTAAAGAAATTTGTAATCCAAAAAGGACTATTTTTTAATCCAAACATTAGTTTAGTTAAGCTGGGTCTCAAACCAACGTTCCTGAAAAGAACTTACTTACATTTGTAATGATGCAAAATAGGCGAAACTATGTTAACAACTGAGTTGGACGAGTGGATAAGGTATTGGACCAGCACAACAGAGGACGTGTGCTCAAATCACGAACTGGTCAGAACATTTTTTTTATTTTACTTTAATTTAGCTGGGTCTCGAACCCACGTTTCTGCTCGCTTGCTTACTTACTGCAAGCTTTCTTGCATTCGTTATGATGCAAAATAAACGTAACTTTCTTAACAAATGAGATCGACGAGTGGATAAGATGTTGTACCAGAACAACAGAGGACGTGTGTTCAAATCATGGACTGGTCAGAAAAGTTTTTTATTTTTTAAGTTAATATTTATATGGCTTTTTTTAAACTTTTTGCGGATTGAAAACAAATCTTTTTTGGATCGAAACATTTTAAACTTTTTTTTTGGATTAAAAAGTAGTCTTTTTTTGGTGTTGTCCTATATGTAATCCAAAAAAGTTTAAAATTTTGTCCAAGATTTTTAACCGTGTAGCGGTCTGGTGTGGATTTTTTATATTAACTGTTTCAGTCGGTTTTTTTATCATTCATTAAATCAGCGATGATTTTCGGATTCGTTATTTTTTTTCTTCTACTAACTTAGGATTTCCATTAACTTAACGTAAATTGTTGAAAAATAAAAAAATTAGTCTATTTGGCGCACTTTGTGTACTTCATTAAATGTACATTTGATGTAAAAAGTGCAAAGTTATCATTAAAAAAATGACCCAAACTTCAAGCAAACTTAAACTATAAGAAACAATTTTCTGGGCTCAATGAATTTTGACATATGTAAATGCAAGCTTTTTGACAGCTGTCTTTCATTATAAGCTTACAGCTTGAGTTTTTTCAAGGATGACCTAATTCGTACAAAGTTAATAGTTCAGTGCTGACGCTTTTTTGCTTTTATACAATAGTTAGTATGATAAAATATTTCTTACACAAAATCCAGCAAGTAAATTCCCAAAGTTAAGCCAAACAAATATTACAAAAATAATTTATCACTTAAACAACATTAGCATTAATGGACATTTAAGATCGTTTCACTCATTTATAATAGTTGTAATCATGCCTAGAGTGGGTTACTCTAGGGATTGGCCACTCTTTACCGAATAAAGTGTGCATTCTTGATAATGTTAAATATATTTTTATTTTATTTTTTTTATTTTTTTCATTGAATTACATAAATTCCCATCATCTACACCAAGGCATTTTGAATAAAACGAAATAACATTTGGACCCACACCAAAATTGCATGACCAAAAAAAATTGCACCTTAACCAATCTTGGTGCATGCAATAGATGACGGAATATTAGTACTTTTTTAACAGATATGCAAAGTGTTTTTGCCAAAAATGGTGCAAGCAGCTGACCCCACACACCACCCCAAGTTTTGTGACTTTGTATGTGGCACGAAAGTTGAGCGGAGACAAACGGACAGAGCCAGTCAAAATGTTAAATCATTTTCCACTGTCTGACAATGAGCATGAAATGAGGCTTAAATCAACTCGCCGCTGCTACGTGAAGATCATTTCATAATAATGAGTAGCATGGCGCACAGGCTGGACAGACTGGCTGGCTAGGTTGCTGAACTGGCTGGTGGTTGGTTGCTTGTTTGCTCTGGCTCTGACTTGTGTATCCCTGTCAGTCGAAACATGGACATCATTTGTTAATTCAAATTAGTTGACTTTTTTTGTTGTTGCTGTTTCTATTGTTATTAAATTTTTATGGATGTATCTGCACTGAACAATGTTGGTTAACAACATTAGTTTTTCGCTTGCGCGCTTTGATGTGCTCGACATGAATGAGGAAAAAATTGTATTCCCATGCCAATGCATGCACCAACTTCGATCGTGCAGGAAGTGGTTAGGGTTTGATGAAGGGCTTAAAAGCAATGCAGATGATCTGCAACTTATTATAAAATCAAATTTATTTATTTACTTTCTTGATTTAAGACTCGCATCTTCCAACTTTACATCCTGTTCTGTAGGAATTTTTTATGTCCACAACTAACTAAATTGAACATCGTATCAAACTAAAATTCATAGTTGAAATATCAAATCTGAAGACTGACGATGAAAACATTTTAACGCGCTCCTTTTCACACGTTCCTCACCTTTTCCATATACCAATCAGCAGTAATTCTTTGTACTCTGTATTTAACACCAGCCGCGCATGTTCCAATATAATTCTTCCTCTTCTTAAGCTGCTTTATAGCTGTTAGCTATCTTACCTTTGAACTCCGGTCACTGGTCTTCGTGTCATTTTTATTGACACGTTTTCGCTTTCGTCTGATTCTTGAAGGAGTTCATCGTACACCAAAAATAACAACTGCAACACCAACAAATACTTCGACCTAACAACAACAACATGAGATCGTACAATAACAATAACAACAGAAAAACAATCATGTCCCGACAAACGCTACAATCGATCGAGGAAACCCAACCGAGTGACCCACCGACTGTGTGACTGACTTACTAATTCATTAACTGACTGACTGACTCACTGACTGACTGAGTGGTTGACTAACTGACTGCCTTGATTCTTGTAAGCATTGTACAATTATTGTACTTCGAGCTTCGACTTTATTGCGCCAAGTATTTAGCGTTTATGTTCCCAACAGGTTGCAAACAACAACAATAAAGGCACCGATTGTACCCTAACAAAAAAATAAAGCAACTGATCTTGCTAAGCTAATGTAAGTCGGGCGCAAATTGAGCCTTACCCATATATTTGGCAGAAATGTGAGCATAAAAAATTTGATTAAGGAATGAGCAGGGCAGAAAAGTTCCGACACTGTAAGAAATCTTCTTAAATATAACATTTTTTCAAATTTATTTGAAACTAGCTGAATCCGGTGTGCTTCGCTACTCCCCTCGTTATAAAATAAAATTAAAAGTATATATTTTTCACGCCATCGAATTTTCGAAATAAGTCCACCCCAGCGCCACCTACCGTGTCCATTTATACACAAATTATTTTCTTATGATCAAACAAACATACATTCTGAATTTCAGTTAAGTTGGTCCATAAATTCAAATTTTCGATATAAGTCCACCCCAGCGCCACCTATCGGGTCCAAATATAGCCTATGTTACCCACCGTACCAAGATGAACATTACCTGAAAATTTCATCAAAATCGGCCCAGCCGTTTTGGAGTCCATACGTTACATACATACACACATCCTATTTTATATATATAGATTTCTTCTTGAGATTTTTATCATTTGAAAAAGTTTTCTATTCGCTTACTGTTGAAATTTATGCCATTTTTAGATCATTATCTACGATTTTCTTTTTCGACTTTATTTCGGATTATAAATATGGATTTGTTGTTTTTGCATTGATTTTTTTTAATCTAGTTTATTTATATTCTTCAATAGCGCAGTCCAATAACCAAAATAATAACAGACTTTTATCAACGGATTCTGGTAGTTAAGAAAAAAACATTCGTGTTGCAGCATTTTAAAAGTTTTCGTTTTAATAATACAGTGGTCGTCCAGTATAACGTATTCCCTATATAACGTCCGCTCTATATAACGTACGCTTTTTTGAAATGCATTGGCGACTCTAAATAACGTATGTACATTCGAAATAAGAAGTATTCTGTATAACGTACGCAAACTTTGAAAAACAAAACTAAACATGCTCGTTGATTGTCTTTGCGCATGTGCATGTCAGAATATTGAGGTCAATTTCAAACAACGTTTTTTAACGAGCGGTTGCGTTGAGTGAATAGTTTTATTTAAAAATTCCTTCGACCTGTAAGCGTTTGTGCTTGGCATAGAAAATGAAAATTATCGAGGAGAATACAAAAAAAAATCGTTAAAATAAATTGGAATTAAGTTTGGAATTTTTAAATCAAGAGTCGGTACCAATATAAAAAATCTTAAAAAAAGCCAAAAATGTTTGAAAACTACACAAAGTGGATCTTCACGTCGACTATCCTTGAGGAAAGGCGAATATCCCAAAATGGAAAATGCTATTTTTAAATGGTGTGTTTCGCAACGTTAAAGCCACAAGCCCATCAATGGCAACATTCTTAAAACAAAAGCCCATCCCAGTGTGCCAAACGGATCCGTTACGAATCCGTAACGAACTCACTTCTTCGTACATTTTGTCCGAAACGGATTGCGTTTCGCATCCGGAACGGATCCTTTTTCGTATGAAATTCCTCTCTCCGTTACGGACTTCCGTTACGAATCCGTTTCGGACTTCAGATACGAATCCGTTTCGGGCTTCAGATACGAATCCGTTTTGGACTTCAGATACGAATCCATTTCGGACTTCACATACAAATCCGTTTCAGACTCTTTTTTTAAATAATGCGAACTCGCAACGGACTCGTTTTTTAAAAATAGTTCTAATTCAAAAAGGGTCAATAATGTTTATGTATGTTCAACATTTTTTTATTTTTTTGCTAATTCAGTTCTTACATTCTACATATTACATTTTAAAGAAGGAAATTTAAAATTATATCAATGTATAAAAAAAAAAATAACAAAAATAAAAACACAATTGTATTTCGTATCCCTAATCTACTGAAAATAAAATAAGAAATTGTGAAACAAATTTAAGACTGTCTTTTATGTTAACGTTGTGGAAATTTTTTGAAGGATTCGTAACGGGTTCGTAACGGGTTCATCGAAACATAAGATTCCTCTCAAAAATACGAATTGCTTTTTTCATTTTTTCGGATCCGCCTCGGACTCAGAACGGACTTCAGGAACGAATCCGTAACGGACTTCAGATACGAATCCGTTTCGGACTTCATATACGAATGCGTTTCAAACTCTTTTGGCGGATTCGTAACGGGTTCGTAACGGGTCCGTCGAAACATAAGAAAGCGCAGTGCGTACTGACGGACTCGTAACGGGTTCGTAACGGATCCGCATCCGTTTTTGTGCACATTGGGATGATATTCAAAAAACATTTACGGTGACCGAGATTTTTTTTTGGCAAGCAACGGATGGCTTACGAAATTCAAAAAACGATTCGGAACTCGCATTCTTAAGCAATCTGGTGAAAAATGATCGTCACAAGTTGAGCTTGTTCAGCCTTTTAAAATAAAGTTGTCCCGTATAATTGAAGAAAATAATCTTAGCTTGGGCGCAGTTTTCAACACAGATGAAAGTGGGCTGTATTGGAAGATGTTGCCAACCAATACATACGTTCACGCTGGTGAGGCGAATGCTTCTGAAAGGAAAATATCTAAAGAGCGAATTACAATCTGTGCATGTTCAAATGCAACTAGCACAAAGAAAACTAAGCCGCTTGTGATTGGAAAGGCTAAAAATCCACGGTCTTTTAAAAACAAAATTCTTTCGTTGAATACGCCTTTTCCAAGACGGCGTGGATGAATGCCATCATTTTTAAAAATTTGTTTTTCTCTACGTTTGTGCCTCAGGCTTGTAACAAATGCAAAAACAAGTGAAAGTTGTAAATCAATGGTAAATGCTGTATTTGCTCAAAATTTCAGGTTGAAAATTTCATGGAAATGTAGAATCTACCGAAACAAGCATTATTTCTTTTGGATAACGCTCCTAGTCACCCTCCCGAGAAGGAATTGGTTCAAAAAACAAACGACGAGGTGGGTCGCTTACATGCCACCGAATTATACTCCATTAATTCAGCCAATAGACCATTTCTATTAAACGCAATTCGCTTGTCGAAACTATTTTACAGAAGCTTACTTAAAAAAGTAATGTGCTCGGGCGATAACATTATCTTGAAGCTTGCAGGAAAATGCTGTTGACCTGAGAAAAACCTGTTGGCCAAGAAACAAAGGCTGATTGGCGATTTTTTTTTCAAACAAAAAATAAGCAATAATTTTGTTTTATTAAAAGTTTTTATGTATACATAGTACCATATAATTGATTTTTATTTTTGCTTTAAGTGCAATTTTGTACCTAAATTTTATTTTATTTTTTATCAATAAAAGAATTGATGTAACATACGATCAAATTAACTAAACTCTCCTTTTTTGGTAAAAAAAAATTTGTTCGATATAACGTAAAGTTCAATATATCGTACGGCCTCGGACATTATATCGTTCGTTATACTGTACGACTACTGAATACAGTATATGCTTAAAGTTTACTTTAAATTTAGCTATTTTCTAACATAAAAAAGTGAACTGAACCTATGGTGAAATAATTTGTAAAATATTTTTGTAGAATATTTCAACCCTCTAGCACCCTTTTTTATACTTTCGATAAAATTTTTTACTAAAGTATATTTCAACAAAGTCGGTGGGTATTGTATGTAAGATATACCTTAAGGTACCTAAACTTGTATGTGGGAATAAAGTTTCCTGAGTAACCCTTTAAAAATTAATCTTGATCTATTTTATAACGATTCCCAAAATATTTTGGCTGTAACGAAAGCTGTATAATAATAAAACTCATTTTCTGTTTGTTTTTTTGTTTGTTTGGCCTTTATACAAATCTAAACGGCTCAACGGATTTCGCTGAAACTAAGTATACGTATTAAGTTTGTTTGTGCATATAATTTTAAAATTTTTTTGTTAATTTGACATCAAAAACACTCACATATCCGCAAAATTTTAGAAATTTTGAGTACAACTACTTTTTCATAAAACATTTTCATCGTTACCTAAGAATAAGAAAAAAAAACCTCATGAAAATCTAAGTTTGGTCTTTCGATGCAAATATCTCCGCTGTCCATTAACATATTTCATTCAAATTTTTTTTTTGTTCAAAAGTTCAACAAAAGTACTTCACAAAAATAGGTTGAACTGTACCGTTAAGTCAGTGACTATATGTTTTATGATTATGTCAAAAAACGTCCCAAATACTGACTTTTTACTCAAAAAATGACTCAAAAATTGTTTTTTTTTTTTAAATGAAATCACTTAAAAATTGCACATCTGGCTACCTTTCATATGACATAGCATTTATTTGAAATAAGCTGACGTCATTTTCAAAAATTATTTTTCTGTGTTTGTCATCAAAACAAAGGTTTTTCCCTTAGATTTTTTCGCGAAATTTATTTTTTCCAAAAAGTTGTTTTTATATTTTTACAAAAAAATCAAGTCTCAAAAATAATTTATGTGAAAAAAAATTAACCCAATATCTCTTTACAATCAAAAGTTATGGCTAAAAATCTATTTTTTTCATACCATTGACTATTCATAGCAACGGTGGGCAAATGCGGCTCATTGAACCGCATCCGGCTCTTTGTTAAGTAAAGTGCGGCTCTTTTTTTATTTTGATATTTCAAAATACAGTAAATATTGGCTATATGCAAATGTTAAAATGTTGAAATATTTTTGCATATAAGCAATATTTGCAAATAAGCAATAATCGGCTGTATGCAAAATATATGCATATATGCAATAATCGGATATACGCAAGATATATGCATACATGCAATATTTCCCTGGAAACAAAATATATCATATTCGCTTCATTTTAATGCGAATTAAATCACATTTTTTTTCAAATACATATTACTATGTGTAATATCAACTCAGGCATTTTGTTTCATTTACAATTTCAGTTAAAAAATATACATATAAAAGGTACAAAATTACTTGAAAAAATCCGGAACTTTTTTTGGGTCTTGCTTTTTTCAGCATTTTTTTAGATTAAGGCTTCAATGTCTTCAAAAGCCTCTAAGGCACTTATATTATTACTAAAAAAGTAGTCGCGCAGCGAATCTAAACTAAGCAAAGCCTCTTTGGTTGAGGGATGTTTGTCATTAAAAGAAGACTGAACGAACACTTCCTCATCGTCATTTAAATTTTTATTTTCTCCCAATACATCTGCAACAATATCTTCGTCGGAAATAGTTCCAAAGCAAGCAAGATTGTTGTCGCACTGAATGTACTCGGTGTCTATATTGTACCATTCGTAGTTTTCGCCTACAACATCTGACTCAGCTACCTCATCGGTGTCTGGAATTTGGTCAATGCCTGCCTGAAATTAGCAGCTTATGTTTATAACTTGTATTTACTAATGTTTATCAACTTTACGGACTTACCTTTTTAAAACAATTAATAATTGTTTGTTGCATCACTAAGTTCCAAGCTCGATATGCATAGCGAATACCATCCAAAATAGTAAGAGATTTCAAAAAAGCAATTACTAATAAGTCTTTCTCCAGTGCACAAATTTTTTTTTTTTATTAAAATTTTCCGGTATTCCATTTTAAATGAGTGGATGATGCCTAGATCAAGCTGCTGTATTATAGCAGTTGTGTTTGGCGGAAGAAACTCAATTGTTATATTGGAGAATTTCGAATTTGTTTTGTGACAAGGAGCATTATCAATTATCAGACAAATTTGCTCATTGCTCTTTTTTAGATCTTTATTCATTCAGTGAAACACCGTGGCTTCTTTGATTTTCCAATGCAATACGCTCGTTTATATGTGCCAGTTGCGTTGCACAAGAACAGCAATGTGAGTCGTTGCTTCTGGGTTTTGAATCTTTTTGGGTTTTCATGCTTGCTTTTGTAGCTTCCATTCGGCAATGCCTTGTAGTACAAACCAGTTTCATCGGCAATAAATATGGAATCGGGAGTAAAAGTGTCCCATATATGCGACAAATGATTAGAGATGAAAGCGACTGCACTTGTTGCATCATTTTCACTGGATTCTCCGTAAATCTTAGCGTAGTTAATGACATTTCGCTTGCACCAGCGCTGCAGCCAGCTGCGGTCTGGCGCATACTCTTCATTAAGTTTTATAGCAAATTCCTGTGCTTTAGCGAGGAGGACAGGACCACTTACAATTCCATTTTGCGATCGTGTCTGGTTTAACCAGGAAAAAAGTGCTTTCTCAAAATTAACGTTTGTACTTTTTCTATCCCGTTTTTTATTAGGATTTTCTATAGCACGGATCTTACTTTCATTGATTTTTATCCGCGAAATGGGTCTAATGCTTACTTTGTACTTGGAAGCAAGTTTTTTTTTATTATTGTTCGTTTTTAAGTCATTTAAAACCGCAATTTTTTGTTGAGCTGTTAGAACACGACGCGACATTGTTGAAATTTGTATCACAAAATAATTTTTTTAACTAGCGATGAGAAATAAAGAAATAGCGGTGACAAGTAAACGATTACAAAATTTAGTATTGCCGTGTTGGAAAATTTGCTAACAACCGATTAAATTTGGTGCATAATTATTATATTTTATTGAAAAAATTTGCATAAATGAAATATTTGCTTATTAACGATTTGCATATAAACAATTTAGTTCTAGTATAAAAGTAATACATTATGCGCTAAAATTTTAAATATTTGCGTATAAGCAGCATTTGCATATAAGCGGTTCGTCATATAACCGATATTTACTGTATGTCAAAACTATTGAAAAATGTTATATATCGCCAAATTCCGTGAACCTTCATGTTGTTCTGTAGCTTGGTTCTGTCACTGTTCTCACCGCAGCTCTCACCAGATTTTCTCACTTTGACGTCATTTTCACTTGCACTGTTACTGTAATAAAATAAAATAAATCTGGGATTTTTATTCGGACGTTCAATTCTACTTTCGAAGAAGCTCGATGGAAAAAGTGTTTCTGTAAACTAAAATATACGACTCGAATGGAGTGAAGTTATCACTATGTTTTTACTTGGTGAGAAAAAAAATTTTCCTTGTCATGAGTTATTTTCAGGGACCGTACCGGTTACGGTTTTTATCAAAAAAGTCAGATATTAACAGTTATCATTCAACTTTTTTTTTCCGACAAAAATACTAGTTATTTAATGCCTTTTATTATTTCGGGCAAAAATAACTGTTACTTTTGACTTTTATTTTTTGGTCAAAAATAATAGTTATTTTGTGCCTTTTATTTTTTCGGTCAAAAATATCAGGCAATTTTAATTTTTTTAAAGGCCACTTGAACGGCAAAAATAGTTTTATGCAATTTTTATCGTCTCATCAGCGCGCACATTTTGAGCTATAAAACTTTTTAGTTTTTAAAGTTTTTTATTCGGCCTTTGAAAAAATACAAATTGCCTGAAGCAATGCTTTAAATAAGAAGCACAAAATAACTGTTATTTTTGACCTAAAAAATAAAAGTCAAAGGTAACAGTTATTTTTGCCCGAAAAAATTAAAAGGCAAAAAATAACAGTTAATTTTAATTTTTATGGTAACAGCCAAAAATTTAAAAGGCATTTAATATTCGCGAATCTGCTGCCATTACGATAATAATGGTATATTTAAAAAAGTCCTCCGGCCACTTTTTCGTTATGCCTTTTTTATCTGAAAATTGTAAAATAACAGTTATTTTCGGTCCCTGGTCATTTTGCTAGAGCACCTGGAATGTTAGCAGCTGAAAAAATCTAAGGAAAAAGGATTCGGTTAATAAGTAACCAAAAATATAATTTCTTCACAATAATGTAACTTTGCTATACAATATTTTGTCCTAATACGCAGTTTTGTATAGGACAAATTTCACCATAAAATTATTTTAAAAAATAAAAAATATATTTTATTGATAATTCTAAAAAAATATAATTTTTTTAGAATTATATATAAGCTTAATGCCAAAAAAGTTCATGAAGCAACAGGTTGCAACAACAATAAGTTCTTTGCAGAACAATATATATACATTACATAAATATATTGTAATGAAAATATGCCATCATTAACTTTTCATGTAAAAAATAAAAAATTTAAAACAAAAGCACGGTTTTAAAGTCAAATTAAAATAAAATCATTACAAATAAAGCACAATGCATTATTGTTGAGTTTTTAGTTTATCAATTTCTGAATGCATTACAGATATAACTGAACACAAATTGCTCTGTCATTCGTTTTACTTTCAAATGTTCTCTCTCGCTTGTATATTTTTTCATCACGGACCACTATTTACTCGATTATCAGTTACAGAAACACTAGGTTTCGCAAAAGTGAGTATTTTGGAATGAAATACTGTGACATTAAAATAATAACTATTTGTATCAGAAACGAGCTACTGCTTTGTTCTTTAAATTTAAATTTCTTAGAATTCCATATTGATCTATCGTTGTTTGACCAACGATTTGACGAAAAATTTGATAATGAGTACCCTGTTCTTCTTTTCTGGATTATTCTTTGATTATGGTGTATTTTTCTTTATAATACAATTACAAGGTAAGCTCAGATTAGAGAGAAGTTTGACAAAAGTTGAGCTAAATGTCGAAGTCAGCTGTTCGAATTGTGGTGCTCCTAGTTGTTGGTGTTGCGAACGGCTTTAATCAATACAGAACTATATTTTAAAATATTGGCTGAATATTTGTCTTAAATCTCGGTTTGTTTAAAAACTTCAAATGACTAATTTTTTTTTTTTTTTTGTTATTAGTGTGCAAATACATATCGCACACTCTCCTCAAAAGAGACAAAGAGACAACTCAATATGTCCTACTTTTTACTTTTCGTGTAACTATTCGTAGCGATCATCTACATTGGCTGTCTAAAAAAAAATCACTTTGTCTCTTTGTTTTGCATGGAGTCACTTAAAGAAAAAAAATTAATTTTTGCTCCTCCTGCAAATGTAAAAATTTTGAGTTGTTCCTCTTTTGAAGAGAATATGCGATATGCTGTATATGTATATCATTAATATTAAATTTGATTGCTTTTAATAATAATCCCTTAATTCTTTTTAGTTTTTGTCTATATTTGAAGTACGGTGTGGCTCTTTGAAAGGTTTTGAAAACCTTAAAGCGGCTCTTAATGGCTTCACTCGTGCCCACCCCTGATCTATAGTAATAAAAATCATTTTCTGTTTGGCCTTTATACAAATCTAAACAGCTCAACGGATTTCGCTCAAACTAAGTATGCATATTAAGTGCATCCTAACTTAAGATGCAACATACTTAGTTTTTGCCACGCCCCCTCCGAAATTTTTCAACTAACGGTTATTTTGTTATTATAACGCTTTTTAAAATCAGAATTTTTTGTGTATTTAATTTTAAAAAATGTTTGTTATTTTGACATCAAAAACACTTACATATATTCAAAATTGTACAAATTTTCATAACAACGACTTTTTCATGAAACATCGTACCTAAGAATAAGAAAAAAACGACATGAAAATCAAAGTTTAGTCCTTCGATGCAAATACCTCCGCTGTCCATTAATATAATTCATTCAAATTTTTTTTTGTTCAAAAATTCAATATAAGCACTCTACAAAAATAGGTTAAACTGTACCGTTAAGTTAGTGTATATATGTCTTATGATAATGTCAAAAAATGTCCAAAATATTGACTTGTAACTCAAAAAATGACTCAAAAATTGATATGTTGTAAAAATGAAATCAATTAAAAATTGGACATCTGGCTATCTTTCATATGACATAGCATTTATTTGCAAAAATTCTTCCAATTAAGCCCAAAAAATATTTTTTTTTTATTTTTTTCGCGAAATTTATTTTTTCTAAAATGTGGTTTTTATATTTTTACAAAAAAAATATAAGAGTCATAAAAAGTTGATGTAAAAAAAATACCCCAATATGTATCTCTTTCCAATTAAAAGTAATGGAATGTATATATACATAATATGTATGTATGTGGGTTTAAAATAAACTTAGCAACACAGTAGTTTTATTTAAACATAGAATTTTTATTTATTCTTATATGTGTATGCTACATTAGTTTACATTGATTTCAGTTTTTAACTTGTTTGAGTCTCGTTTACAACTGAACTGACGCTGGACTTTTTCCTGTTAGTAACGTCCACTTCGTCCAGTTGCGTGTATCATTTTTCTTTGTCATCGTCAAGTTTGTCCATATGGTTGTCTTGCTCTTCGTCCAGTTATGTCTTAGAATTCCCGTCCGCTTCGAGTCGCATGGTAAGTGTCAGTGTTGCATTCTATTGGTCTGTCAGACCCCAATCCCACATGTATATTAATAAAACTCAATTTTGTATTATAATTCTCTATTCTTTGAGTCACCACCCTCCCCCTTTTACCACGCTCTCTTTCCCAAACATAATAATTTTTGGTTTTCATAGTCTAATTTGTATACACGTTTGTATAAACCTTCTGATATAGATACCCTATGGAAAATTTTACCCCAAAAACCTGAGATGATAATCTAAGTGCATTCCCTCAGAAAATCCACTGTTCCTGGATCTTATCTACAACCAAGTCTTTCATCTACATAACAATTCAATAAGATTTTTAATGTTTCTTCAAATAAATTATTTCATTATGTGAATTTATGTTATAGCATAACCCCCTGCAGTGTGGTAATAAACTAACTTAACAACTAAGCACTTTAATTATCTTGATGATTTGCTAGTCCAATACGCTAGCACTAAAGCATTATTTATCCTTAAAGAATGATAAAGCTGTTTTTAATTGTCAGCCATTAATATTTGTGTTCAGTGTACGAGTTACAAGAGTCTAGTCAAAGTAGGCAGATACAGCCCACGCTCATGCCATAAGTCGAGAGTGCCTGCATAATTTCATCTATTTGTCTGAGATTGCATTTGATTAAAAGTTTCGGCATTTTTTTTTTTTTTTTGTTTCTCTAATTTTCATCTCTCTGGCATCATCTCCAATAAGCACTTTTTTTCACTACTCGGTTGGTTGTTTTAAACGTGCTTTCGATACCATTATTAAATCAATAATGAAGCACACGAAGCCCGTAAGGTGTTCCATACGAACAACGAAACCAAAATCAACGCCAATATCTGCACCAACACCACGAACACGACCACCAACAACAGCAACAGCATCATCAACACCAGCATCTTCACCATTAGAGGCATATCAGTGCAACCAAACCAAACTAAGGCAGCATCCCAGCAGCAGCATCATCATCATCATCATCATCATCATCGTCATCATTATCATCTGCATTGGCAGCAACGCGTCGCTAGGCTAATAGTGGATCGTGGAGTTCACAGAACGCACCCATAAGCCACAGCCATGGCTTCAGTTAAGTTGTCTTAGGTTTGGTTTAGTTAGGTTTGGTTGCTGGGATTTGTTTTAGAGTTTGTTGGTTATTTTATTGTTTTTTTTTTTGGGATTTTTGGTTTCAATTTTTACATCTTGAGGCTTCTCCTTGTTTTTTTTTTAGTCGCTGCTGCTTGGCTTGATTACTGCTGCAGTGCGATCCATTAACTCCAACTCCATTAGAGTTCGCAATTTTTCAGCAGATTTTTGCACATTCAACATTCCACGATTTTCTGGGGATCTTAAGTCATTCCGTTGTAGTTTGACATGAAATTCAATTCTATATATAGATATGTATGGTAGATGTTTATGTGTCATTTAAGGAAGGTGTTGCCAAAGAAGGTGTTGAGTTGATTAAAGGTGCAATCTACTTCAACTATTTTAAAATGTGTGACCTTAACAATGATGGGAAATTTTTGAACCTATTAACATTCAATAACGATTATTTATTTTTTTGTAAACTATCTGCCATACATTTATTACAAATTGCACATTTTAAAATAATGCTTTCTTAGCATTTCAACTAATAACACAAATGCACTTTTTTTCTGTTTAAAAAAAATAAACTATCACAAATATGCCAGTCCATTGCTGGTTCCCATCATTGTAAAGCACTGCCAATAAATTCACAAACTTACTTGTGAAGCTATATGAAAACATATTGCTAAATAGCAAAAAGTATTTATGTGTGTATGTGTGCTTGTAATTCCGCATATTTTACCAACACTTTAAGCGCACTCAAATTATGTAAAATTATGTTGATGCCTTACAGTAGATTTCGAGCCTTACTGGTACTGTAGGTACTGCATAGGACCTATTTTGACATGCTTGTGGTTATTGTTGCCTGTTTTATTATTGTTTATTGCTTTTATTCTTTTAAGTTTTGGACTATTTTTCCAACTGCATTGAGCACTATAAATACTTCATGCAATAGGTTGTGCTTGGTTTTTTTTTTCAGTTGATACGCTGTGAGAGATGGAGTCAAAAGGAATTAAACAAATTATGATATGTATCAAATCTCTTTCTGAGTTGATAAAATTGCTTTTTTTTAAGCTAAATTTTTTGTTTTAGTACAAAAGTTAATATACCATGAAAGTGGCTTGAACTGAGGATGCAGTATTATATTGACTCCATTTTTATAAAATAAAACATGTAGAAATAAAAGTTACGGAAGCTGCACTCTTTGAATTGTTATAATTTTGACAAAAAACAGGTTACAGGAATGACATTTAGGCCCTATTTTACGCATTTCCACCTGCAAAATTAATTTTTTAATAAAGAAAATTGGAGTATTTTAAATTACCAAAAATAGTTTTTAGATCACTCAAAACTGTGAAGACATGTAGATGGAGGCACTTGTCGCGGAATCGCCCACATACGTTATATTATAATTTATATTGTCACACCCGTTACCTTTGAAAATATATGTAAAAAACTTACCAATACAGCTTACATTGTACGTAAATAACAATTCTTATTCAAAATTCTGCTAAGAATTATTGGGAAGTCCTTTTTTGGCGTGTTTCTTTCAACAATCTACAGAATGGATTACTATATAGAAGATAAATATAAAATAAACGAAAATGCAGTTTTATTAATGGTCTGGTATAAAAAATAGCCACAACTTTTGATTGGAAAGAGATATTGGGGTATTTTTTTCACATAAGTTATTTCTGAGACTTGACTTTTTTGTAAAAAATATAAAAACAACATTTTGGAAAAAATAAATTTCGCGAAAAAAATCAAACTCGGTACCCTTGTTGTCTTGATGACAAAACCAGTTAAATAATTTTTGCGCTTAGCTGGAAGAAGTTTTGCAAATAAATGCTATGTCAAATGAAAGGTAGCCAGATGTGCAATTTTTAATTGATTTCAATTTTACAACAACAACACTTTTTGAGTCATTTTTTGAGTAAAAAGTCAATATTTTGGACCTTTTTTCACATAATCATACAACATATATACACTGACTTAACGCTACCTTTCAACCCATTTTTGTGAAGTGGTTTTGTTGAACTTTTGAACAAAAAAAATTTAAATGAAATATAGTATTGGACAGCGGAGATATTTGAATCGAAAGATAAAACTTTGATTTTCATGTCGTTTTTTCTCATTCTTAGGCAACGATGTTTTATGAAAAAGTCGTTGTACTGAAAATTTCTCCAATTTTAAAGATAAAGTGAGTGTTTTGATGTCAAAATAACAAAAAATTTTTAAAATTAAATACACAAAAATCTCCGATACCAAAAAGTTTTATAATAACAAAATTACCGTTAGTTGCAAAATTTCAAAGGAGGCGTGGCAAAAACTACGTATGTAACATTTTATGTTGGGATGCACTTAATATGTATACCTAATTTGAGCAAAATCCGTTGAGCCGTTTAGATTTGTATAAAGGCCAAACAAACAAACAAACAGAAAATGAGTTTTATTGCTATAGATAGTCAATTGTATGAAAAAATAGATTTTTAGCCATAACTTTTGATTGGAAAGAGATATTGGGGTAATTTTTTCACATAAATTGTTTTTGAGACTTGACTTTTTTTTAAAAAAATATAAAAACAACATTTTGGAAATAATAAATTTCGCGAAAAAATCAAAGGGGGTACCCTTGTTGGTGAACTCACAAAATTTTGTGAATTACCACTTTCCAATATCACATCCGTTACCTTTTTCTCAATAAAGTCAAACTATGAAAGGACATTTTGAAGGGTTCTTTAAAATATTATCAGTATGCCAACACAAGAAGCTACAAAAATATGCAATACTATTGCCAAAGGGTCTTCAAGATATTCAATAGATGCAAAGCATTAGTCTATATCTGTCACACCCGTTACTATGGAAATGCCCATATAAAATGTTCGAATAAAACTAATGAACAAAATCTGCCTAACCAAATAATAGCGAAAAAAATGTTTTTTAAATTCTTAACCTTCAATCAATATTGGTTATTATAAAAGAAACTTACATATCATCGTTACAAAAGTGAACTTGTGAACCTGAAAAATTAAATTTTTCATTTCTAATAAAAATTCTATCGAAAATTAAAAATGACATTTTTCATATTCGCTAGTTCACTTTTGTAACGACAATATAATTCTTTTCAAATTAGTGGACTATAGAAATCACAGAAAATGGAGTGATGAGTTAAACATTCTTAAAAAAAATTAAAATAAAATTTAAAGTTTTCAACTTTTTTTGGTTTAAATATGCAATTATATAAAATATTTTCAACTTTTTTGGATGAAAATTTCAGATTAATATGGTTAAAAAATTTAATTTAATGTTTAATATTTTCACCTAAAAGTAGGAAAATAAGAAAAAAATTTCAACATTTCAACATTAACTAGGGGTTTAGAAAAAGTAAATTGCTAAAGTCTACTTCAGAAAAGTAAAAGAATTTCATTTAGAGATTGACTTTTTCAACCCAATAAGTTGATAAATTTGACTAAATTCTCTTTAGAACTTAACTAAAAGGTTGAATTTGTCAACTTCTTTGGTTGGAAAAATCCATGTTAAAAGTTATTTTATAAGTTGAATATTGAAATACACTCGAGCTCTTAACATGGGCCTTAAACACGACTCCTTGCTTTTGTCTTGAAAACTTTTATTTATGTACAGTGGCTCACAACAAAAGTCGGGCAGGCATTTCTTAGCACTTTCGCATTGGTTTCAGAAATAAAAATGTAGGAAGAAACTTGGAGTAAATATTTTTTTCAAAACGTTCTTTATAAGTGAGCAAAATTTAACAGAAACATAGTTAGAACATAACTGTAAAACAAAATGAAATCAAACCAAAGCTTTAAAAAGGAGCTCACATTGAAAGTCGGGCAGATAAGGAATTCAATGCTAAAACTCAGAATTTAATATTTTGTTGCCAATCCTTTTTCTTATATGACTGCCTGCAGCCTTCTCGAAATGGGTGCAACCAAATTTTTAAAAACTTCAGCTCCAATCTGGTTCCACTCTTCACTTAGGATATTTTTTTTAGGATTGGATCTTTAGTTGCCCATCTCTGATACTACACTCAGGATTTAAGTTCATCTCATAGATGTTCTATAACATTTTAATCTGGGCCTTGTGACGTTGTTTTTATGACATTTGGACAAATATTAAGTACACAATTCTTACCCAAGAGCGTCGTATGTTTCAGGTCATTGTATTGGTAAAACAAAAAATTGTCTGCAATTCCTTATTTACCTACACTTGCTTTTACTTGCGCCATGAGAATGTCAAGGCACATATTTTTGTCCATTATACCTTCAATAAAATGGATCCTTTCAACATCAGACGCAGCCCCAAACCATGATTGATCCTCTACCATGCTTAATCGTATGTTTAGAATTTTAATTGCAAAATTCTTCATTCGGTTGTCGCTTTCCATCTGAACCATACAAATTAAATAAACTCTCATCGGTAAAGAAAACCTGTACTAAAAGTTTATTGTTTAAAAGTGCTAAAGATTCTAATGTTTCAGAATAGAAAGTCTGATCATCTGCTCATGCACGTAATTGAGGCGTTCTATTACATGTTTTTTCTAATACAGTGCTTTTTTGTGCTACTCCTCAATTTAAACGTTTCTTTCTCAAAACTCTTCAAATTGTTTCTGAGTGTACACTCTTTTTCAAATTGAATTTTACCATGACCTCCAGTTTTATTGCAAATAAAAATGGGTCTTTTATTATTTCTCTTAAAAAATACCTTTCATCTTTGGAGCTAGGTTATTATATTCTCTTATTTTGTATATAGTGTATGATTATATTGTGCACTGTTGATTTTCTTTTTAAGGCGATTTGTGAAATTTATCGCTCGAATTTTCCTTTCAAATAATAATCTATCACGATCTGCCTTTCTGCCAGTGTTGATTGATTCACTTTTCGAGAAATGTTTATTTTTTAAGTTTTGCGTTTGACTGAAGTTATTCCAACAGTAGTAAAAAGTTGTTAGCAGGAATAACGGTTTAAGGACCACAATTTGCATTTTTTCTTTACTTGCCCGACTTTCAATATGAGCTCGTTTTTATAGGTTTGTTTCGATTTAAATTTGTTTCACCGTAATGTTCTAATTTTTTAATTATGTTTCTGTTTTATTTTGTCCATCAAAAAATAAAGTTTTGAAAAAAATATACATTGCAATATTCTTCATACATTTTCATTTCTGAAATCAATGCGAAAGTGCTAAGAAATGCCTGCCCGACTTTCGTTGTGAGCCACTGTACCAATAAATGTGGCCATAGAGGGTTAATATATTCTATAGAAAGCTGCCTTAGAAAAATAAACTATGTCTCTTTAGACAAGATTTGTGTAAGGCATAATTCTATACAGAAAAATATTCTGTTTAAATTTCGATTTAAATGTTTCGATTTAAATTTGTTTCACCGTTATGTTCTAATTTTTTAATTATGTTTCTGTTTTATTTTGTCCATCAAAAAATAAAGTTTTGAAAAAAATATATATTGCAATATTCATCATACATTTTCATTTCTGAAATCAATGCGAAAGTGCTAAGAAATGCCTGCCCGACTTTCATTGTTAGCCACTGTACCAATAAATGTGGCCATAGAGGGTTAATATATTCTATAGAAAGCTGCCTTAGAAAAATAAACTATGTCTCTTTAGACAAGATTTGTGTAAGGCATAATTCTATTCAGAAAAATATTCTGTTTTTATGTAATTAATGCAAAAGTACCCAGCATCAATTTCATGTCTACGCATGCCTTCGAACAGGTTTGCGCGCAGTAGATTTGAGCTTGCGGACTACTTCCACGCTCGCTTCCAAGTCTTACTTCTTTTTTGTATGAAACGGGACAAAAGTGCAAGCCTACTCAGTAGTTCACGGCATCATTAACGAACTTTTCGTGATGATTTCTTGAAGGAAGTTTCTGCATGAGCTGCTGGACTTAAAAAAAAATTCATACAAAATATAATGCAAAGCAGCGGTTGCGGAAGATATTCATGATTGTTGTAATTCGCCGAATCGTTCAGAAGCTAAACTGCAACAATACAGAGTTTTCACTTCTTCAACGTTTCGGAATAACATTCCTTCACGAATTTTATTACACGTTTCGATTTTAATTCCTTGACGATTTTTCATTATATTTCTGTCTACTTTTCGTTAACGAAACTTCCTCAATATTCCGATATTGGGTTCATGCATGCTTAATCCCGACGTTTCTGCATTGCGTCTTGCAGAAATTTGGAACATTTATATGAAATTTTCGTCAATGAAATGTATGGCCAAATCAGCATGTTTCGTCAAGGATCAAGAAAAATCGTACATGATTCATTTGAGATTTCTTAAAGACTGGAACGGCAGTGCTGCAGAATATGCTGTCCGCTCACTTACACACTAATTTTTGGTGAGAGGGGTACATCAAACTGGCATGCGTGTAAACAGACCTGGTCGCTGGTAAAAAGGCATGGCCCCCGCATATAAAATCTGCTCTTATTATAAAAAGAAAATAATTTCACTGGCCATTTTGAGCTCGCAATACACTACTTTTTGTGGTGTTTAAATTTATTCCGTAATTATACAAGTTCAATTAAATAAAATAAATATATTTAAATAATGCAAGCGATTGATATCTCGTGCGTTTTCTCCGCGAACTTCTTGCAAAAAAACGGCGCCTCCATTCCGAAGCCTCAACACAAGCATAAAAAAATATTTGTTTGAATTTTTTGCATACGCTTACACCGCTTCGACATAGAAGTGCTGCGAGCATGCCTTTGCTATTCCCTTTTGATCGAGCTATCTGGTGGATGAGAGACGCGGACATTCTTGGCAAGTTCGAAAGGTATCAATACATTATGCTATTTTCTTCTCAGAACTATTTCAGTTTACTCTCTTTGAGAATACATTCATTTGAGAATACATTGAAATTGAAACATGGTATGAATGCAGTATTACCCAGTGGGAAAAATCATTAGGTGCTTACTAAATAATGCATAATTTCCGTTACCTAATATAGATAGGAATAGAATAATACTAAAGTAACTATGTTTTTGTTACATTTAGAGCACTTTACGCCTTCGCTTAGTATTTCAAAGAGAAAAATAATGCCCGTTTGAGCTGATCGTCTCTTCGTGTGATCATTTCCATATATACATTCTTTTTTAATGAAGAAGTCATGCAGCGGCATAACGACATAGCGGTTCTTAACGACTGCTTAAAAGAGATTAAGTGTAGAAAAAAGTACAGTGAAATAATTCACTAAATACACAAAGTAAACGTCTTCTGATCGCCGGTGCGGAAAAATTAAATTTTGCGCAAATATATGCAAATATGATATCATTCCTAGCTCATATTGTAATCAATGTCTTTATACTCATTCTGCATAAATTTTTTGCATTATAGGTATAATAAATGAAGTCTCTAATAACATCTAATGGATGCTCATTTATTATTAAATTGTTGGCATTAAAGTATTGAAACTTACGTATTTTCTTATAATAATTTATTTATTTAAATCCGTCGCCTTACGTTCACCTTCACTTGTAAGTGAAAACGTAAGTAGTGCTTACAATTTCCGCTGTGGAGAGGGTTAAAATGGATTATTTGTACGTCGTATATCAATACATTACGGGTACCTTACGTTTTCATGCATATATCCTACTTATGAAATTAAGTGTGTTAGAATGGAAACACGAACGATTCCGATCGTCATGAGTACATTCCCTGCACTTTATTTTAGTAAAGGAAAACGTAAGTACTTATGATGCTTTTTATACTTTACAAAAAGAAGCTTACTAGAGGCGGCCATGCCTTTGTAAAAATAATGGGGATTCGGAAAGGACGTTTCCATGCCTCGCGGACGAAAAGTAAGTAGGCTATAAGGCATTATAGAAGGATGGATTTTCCCACTGGGTAATACCGAGAGATGCATGCAGCATTGCTGCTAGGGCAGTTCATTTGGCAGATATGTATACTTTCTGTATTCATACCATAAGAAGCATGCTGCATTGCTGCTACGGCAGTTCATTTGGCAGACATTCCGGCCTAGAACGTGCCTATACAAAAAATATATATGCGGGTATAGGGGCGAGCATGTCTCCTATCATTCCGAGGCATGTTGCCGGAAGACATACAGCTAGATGGGCTATTTCGAATATTACGTATTCGTATAATAGCTTATTTCGAATATTACGTAAGAATTTTAAAAAAATTACACTAAGGTGTACAGTAAAAATGTGTTTTTTGTTTTAACTCTTTGTATACATATATGCTAGAAGTAAAAGGGGTCGCTGATTTCGAACCTGATGCTAACCCTCGGCCCTGAATTAATTTTTGTGAGAAAGAAATTTTGCTTCCTATTGGTGTTTTTTCATTGTTTTACTTGCGATACGAATAACGTGGCGGGTGCAAATCAAAATTCGGAAGAAGAAGACCGTCTAAATGCGACCTCTAGCAGTGAATAGCAGAAATATGATTTTGCACTGGTAATGCAAACCTTTGAAGTTGATGTGATAATTGCCATCGCCGGGGCCGAAAGGGTTAAAATTTTAAAATTGTTTGACACTAGGGTGGACCCTAAATATGCATGTATTTTTGCTTTATACTCTTTGTATATGTGCTGGCAGTATGAAGAGGTTGCTGATTTCGAATCTTATGTAAGAATTTCAAAAATTGTTTGACACTAGGGTGGTCCCTAAAAATGTGTTTTTGTTGTATATTTTTTCTAGATGCGCTGATTTCAAACCTTATGTCAGAATTTAAAATAAATGTTTACACTAGGGTGGACCCTAAATATGTTTTTTTTATTTTTTGTAGATGCATATTTTGAACATGATGCAAAAACTTCAAAAATTTTTTGACACTAGGGTGGACCCTGAAAATGTTTTTTTATACTCTTTGTAGATGTGCTGGTCGCTGATCTCATATCTGAAGTTAGAATTTCAAAAATTTTTTGACACTAGGGTGCACCCTAAATATGTGTGCGTTGTTTTGCCTTATACTCTTTGTGTATGTGCTGGCAGTATTAAGGGGTTGCTGATTTCGAATCTTATGGTCGAATTTAAAAAATTTACTGACACTAGGGTGACCCCTACAAATGTGTTTCTGTTTTACATTTTTTAGATGCGCTGATTTCGAATCTTATGTTAGAATTTAAAAAAAATATTTATACTAGGGTGGACCCCAAATATGTGTTTTTGTAGATACTCTGGTCGCTGATTTCAAACATTATGTAAGAACTTTAAAAATTTTTTTGACACTAGGGCGGACCCTGAAAATGTTTATATTTTATGTTCTTTGTAGATGTGCTGGTTGGTGAAATCGAAGCTGATGTTAGAATTTCAAAAATTTTTTGACACTAGGGTGCACCCTAATTATGCGTGCGTTGTTTTGCCTTTTACTCTTTGTGTATGTGCTGGCAGTATTAAGGGGTTGCTGATTTCGAATCTTATGGTCGAATTAAAAAAATTTACTGACACTAGGGTGACTCCTACAAATGTGTTTCTGTTTTACATTTTTTTAGATGCGCTGATTTCGAATCTTATGTTAGAATTTAAAAAAAAAATGTTTACACCAGGGTGGACCCCAAATATGTGTTTTTGTAGATACTCTGGTCGCTGATTTCAAACATTATGTAAGAATTTTAAAAATTTTTTTGACACTAGGGTGGACCCTGAAAATGTTTTTATTTTATATTCTTTGTAGATGTGCTGGTTGGTGAAATCGAAGCTGTTGTTAGAATTACAAAAAAATTGTTGGCACTACGGTGCACCCTAAATATGTGTGTATTGTTTTGCTTTATACTCTTTGTGTATGTGCTGGCAGTATTAAGGGGTTGCTGATTTCGAATCTTACGTTAGAATTCAAAAAATTTTGCTGACACTAGGGTGGCCCCTGAAAATGTGTTTTTGTTTTATACTCTTTGTAGATGCGGTGATCGCTGATTTTGAAGTTGATGTAAGAACTTCAAAAAGTTTTTTGACACTAAGGTGGTTTTTTGACACCTTGAAATGTGTTTTTTACTCTAAACTAAGTCCAGTTTTCAATTCAACTTTTTAATCAATTAAAGCTCCATTCACATGATTATTGTTTAATGCTCAACGCCTTGTTGCGTCATGAAACAATTATCGCTGGCAACGGTTACTGCCTATTTTCAGCTCTTATAAGAACTTTACATCTTAATTTTCAATAAATAAATTGTATTTTCCTAAAATATTAAATTAAACATTTTGATTTCATTGCTCATGGCTTGAAAAATATAAATACAATTAAAAAGATATAATAAAAAAAAATATACAGATTTTATTTTCAGAGCTGAAGAAAAATGTAAAGACGGTCCTCCAACCGCACCACTTTTTTTATTCATATAACATTTGTTTTGCAAACTTGCATCAATTTTTAACGCTTCCATGGACCCATTGCTAACACATAACATTATCAAGCAAGTAAAATTTGTACATCGGGCATAGTGAGTGCTTCATTCTTGAATTTTTATTACGACGCAAAAGTCACCTGAAATATCTGCTGAAACATCACCTTAATAAAACTCTAGAACATTTTCTGCATAGCTCCATTTAATAATTTATTTGTTTTT
The DNA here is from genome assembly GCA_963920525.1 of Dichetophora obliterata. Classification (NCBI taxonomy): domain Eukaryota; kingdom Metazoa; phylum Arthropoda; class Insecta; order Diptera; family Sciomyzidae; genus Dichetophora; species Dichetophora obliterata. Next base: position 236,589,781 of record OY986436.1, on the reverse strand, counting down.
AATTTTCCAAGATTGCCAAAGTTAAAAAAAAAGTCAACATGTTGTAATTTTCAATTTGACTGACAACAACTGACCACTGAAAATGACATAGTGAAAACCAAGCATAAGCATACTTATCGTTGAAATTCTGCCTTTTGCTCACTGTGCTTAAGTTTGCTTATCTTAGTTAGGCCTGTAGTGGAAATCCCAAACGCGTTAACGACGAATTTCGATTTCGTTAGTCAGCGAATACTGTAGTTTTCTATGAACTAGGCACGTACAAAGACCAATAGCGACAACGATTATTATCGTAAAATGTTTGGGAATTCGACTACTGAAGACGCATCAGCTTGTTCCTGCGTCGGCTTGCGCAATAAATTTTTGCAACTTTTTTGTTTTAAGGTCAATTACAATAACTTTGAATAAAAAATTGGTTAAAATTTAACGATCCTTAAGATTTCATTAAAAAATTTTTACACTCTCATACAAATTAATGTGAAAAAATTAAAAATATATTTTTTCTTAAATTAGAGGTTAAAGGTCACATCCAATAATTATGAAAAAATTATGGACTCCAATTAGACAAACAACTTTCTTCAACTTTCTGACTTCATAAGTCTAACCTTATGGAAGTTATGAACGATAAGTTATAATGTATGTTACAAAAAGTTAATAAAAAAGAAAATGGAAAAAATGTATTTTTAAAATATAAGCAAATGAAATGTTTGTAATAAAAGTTGGCAACTCTGGTAAAAAAAACCAAAAATATATAAGTTGTTTTTTGTTATTCGACCTTAATTTTTTAAAAAATTTTTGTTTGTTGTTTTTCAGGCTTCAGGTCTCAAAATTTATAAAAAACTTTTTGTTTTGTTTTCATAAATTGTTTTTTTATTTTTTCAATATTTCAGACACCTTTGGTGTCCGTCTTCAGGAAAAATGAATAATAATATTGTCTGTCCACTTGTTGTGAATGTAAGCAATAATGAGAGTAAGTAAGAATATACTTTGAGTAAGTAAGAATGTGAGTAATAACTTGACATTCACAACAAGTGGACAGACAATATTATTATTCATTTTTCCTGAAGAGGGACACCAAAGATGTCTGAAATATTGAACAAATAAAAAAATAATTTATGAAAACAAAACAAAAAGTTTTTTATTAAATTTGAGAACTAGAGCCTGAAAAACAACAAACAAAATTTTTTTTAAAAACCAAAAATATTACTTTCTCAACGGTATCTTATTCATTTAAATAGGATCATTAACAACGAAGATACGTTTTATTGAAAATTATTCCTTTTTAACGATTTTTGCTCTTAGACAAAATTGGCATGTCCATAATTTTGGGACGAATGGCTTTAAAAAAATTGGCAACTTTAGTTCCTATAATTTTAATACAAACTTATAGCCAAAATTTCAAGCAAATCAAAAGGCATGAGGTCTGCCTATACTTGCATTAGGCTTGGATAGATAACTCCTACGTTAATTTTCAAAACCCTGATATAAATATAACTTTTTTAACACCTCTAAAAGAATACATTGATCTACGCATGTAATTCTTTTGCTTGTTGAACTGTGTTAATATGATATCTTTTATTTTTCATACATAGTTTCATCACATTTTTTTATTAAACATCATTCCGATAAAATATTGGTATTATATGTCTATGATAAATATAGTAGATATTAGATTTCAAACAGATTACTTATTGAATATGTATATAAAATAGTTTGTAATAGTTTTTTTTAAGTAAGCCGGCACTATATTTCTATATTTTGACAGAAAGTGCCAACATTTTTGCATGCGTACTTGGTTTTCTAACAATTACTGAATACGTTAATTATAATTAATTCTACTGCTGTCAACGCCTTCTTCTCTAAGCAATGAGTGCTGCAATAAATTCTGCAATAATTATAAATTTATGCTATTTTATTTTATATAAATAATTTTTTTATTTTTTTTTTTTTTTGATAAGCAAACCATGTTGGGACATTCATACATTTATCACAAACATGCAATCATAATTCATCAAAACATGTTTCAACTTTGACCCAGTGAAACTTAATAACTTGCTAGACTAACCATTCATTATCACTTCACTTTTCATTTATGATAGTCTATTAAAAAGTGGTTGTTATGCCTTTGGTTGTTATTGTTGTTGCTGGTGTTCTCTTTGTTGGCTTTGATGTCGCAATGATGTTTGTTTCATGCAATTTTGCAGTGATTTTGGGTGTGATTTTAGACAACGTCTTATTTTTTATTCAGAAAAACCTATCATTTTTATTTCAAAAGCTGTTGGACTCATGACGCAGTGAAAAATAAATGGTGAATAAATGTTTTCGTGTCTTCGTTAGAACATGAATTTATGATTTAACTAAATGCTGGTCGTTGCACCTTGCATGCTGTTGTTAGATGGCATATTTTAAATCTTCAATTTTTTTCACTTAAATTTTTTTATTCTTAACACTACTTAGATTGGTTTGAGCATGCTTACTTTGATTTGATGGCAAAAAAGAATTTTTATTGTAGCTTTTAGTGTTTAAAAAAAAGCGTATAAATGTCTACGAATTCGCAGAAAAATCTATAAAAAACATTTTTTTTTATTAAATATAAAAAACTTTTGTGCTTAATATTTTATGGTACATAAATTTTTATTGTAATATTTTGATATTGTAAAAGGTATTTGCATTTAATTTTGAAGGATTATTTTACAGCATTTACATTTGTAAACCTTGTGCAAGCTAATAAACCTTGATAAGCTTGTAAACCTTGTTTTGCATCTCTAATTCTCTGCAAATGCGTTTTGTGAAAAATGTATTTTTATACCTTTTTGGTATGCTATTCAAATATACTACTCTACGATTACGAATTTACTTATAACCATAAATTATTGTCATCTCTGTTCTCGACTACCGAACATAAAATCTTGCTCACTAAATGCTCAGTTTTTATTAGTAAAAAGAAAAAACTTGCACGCATACCAAATAAAGTCATCTAGAATTTGTTTAAACAATAGAATCATTTGCAGTCAACACAATCCTATAAAACCATATCTCGTCTATTGTTCCGCACCGTTCCGGCTCGTTAAAGTTTATATTCAACATTAAATGTTTTTATTTATTTTCTCTGCTAACCAAATAATTGCTAACAATCACCAGTCCACACACATCTTAGCTTCATGATGTAGAGTAGTAGTCAATGACTCACTTTAATGCAGATTTGGTTGAAAAAAATTCGCATTTTAACCCATATGCTACATAAAGCATTTGCTACACAAAGCATTTGCTGCCGCTTGCTGTACTTAGTTCAATCAATAAATAGATACTTTGTCTTAAAACTCGTCCAAATAGCTTAAAATGTAAACTTTTATTTGTATTGCATTCTATTTTATGGCTCAATTGCAGCAAATGTTGCTTGCATGCAAAAAAGCAAAAAACAAAAATAATTTAGCAAATACTACTATAAAATGTTAGAAATAACTAAAATTCCATTAATGTTAAGTTTTTGTAACAATTTTACTAACAATTCAATTAGAATCTCATGATATTTTGTAGTTTAAATACAAACTTGTACGTACCTTTCTTTTTTGCCGCGCTTAAAACGTGACTCGCAACAATAAAATAAGTATTTTTAACCCATTATTGCAGTGAGCATCGAAAAATTCCTAGCTAATTGCGTCTTATCAGTTTTTCATTCGCTCATAATTGTTGTTAGCAGCAGCATAACTGTTAGATTTACAGATGAATCGAGATACATCATAGTTTGTGTCTCTGCTTAAAACTGATACGATGTGTGAATAGTAAAAATTTTTGGTATTTTGATCTCTATTTACAATGAATAGAATAAATAGAAACCAAAATGCATAGATTTCTAAATATTTTCAATAATGGCACTATGTAAAAAAAAAAAACATTGTTATTTCCAAAACAACTAAAAATACTCTCTGCAAATTTACAAAAACTTGAAGTTTGACAGTACTCAGTTATTATGCTAACACCCAAGTGAATACACGCATTTGTTTGCTTGCTGTGAGCATTGACAAAAATCGAATAAAATCAACACAATAGTAACTTTTGAATTATTGAGAGTGCGATAAATTAAAGTAAATTAATTTGAAAGGAAGTGTTATGCAAAATTTATGCTGTATTTTCATTGTGTTTTTGGGTGAAACATTAATTTCTGGCAAAATAAGTATGTTCACCATAAAAGTTTGCCAGTCATTTTCGAAATGCTTACCATTTCCAGTTGTGGGACACCTCATGCAACTGGTTGTGGGACACCTATTTTTTGCATTTAAAGTATGCGTTTGACTTGCAAACAGTCAAATACTATCGTTCTGAAAATATAAGATGTTGGACGAGAGGAGAAAGTGGTCCCAACACCACAACCTTCCACATCTAAATCTTTTTCTATTAACTGTCCTTTGAACGAAATTGGCCCTTTTCAAGCAGCTACACTAAAGAAGCCATCGAATTGCTGTCGCAAACCGATGCAAAGTATCGTGCTCACTTCTCCGGAAGCATTGCTGCTTTCAAGGAGAAAGCAGCCAAGCGAGCATCTGTGTCACAGCAGAAAAAGTTACGTAAAGGTAAGGCGGATCCACTAGACAAACCAATGCTTGATAAGCAATAGGTTACAGGACCAGCAAAACAGGCGCCAAGCACACTTAACCAAAGAAGTCTCCACCATTAGATGATAATGTAGACTTCTGCATCATCTGTTTGGATCTTTTGCCATTGAAATTGACTGGAGCAAACTCAATGCATCAGTGCAAACGGCCAGTGTATGTGAAACCAGTGCGCTGACATGCAAACCAACTATTTTACATGCACACATTGCAATTCTGATTTGATTGATAAAGAAGATGATGAATAACATGAAGAAGTGCCATTTTCGGTAGTTTTTTGTTCCAATGAAAGCTAATTGATTTAATAAATTTTGTGATTTTTCGTATTTTTTGTGGTTTCTCTTCATATTTTCCCATTTAATGTGAATTTTTCTAAGTGTCCCACAACCGGGTACAAATTTTTTTGGCAAAAATTGAACCCTTCATAAAATTGATCGTAAAATTTTTCTGGTTGACTAAATCAATATAGTTAACTCAGGGACTTTCCATGGTAACTGGTGGGACAATTTAGTTCAGTATCCTTAATGTTTAGACCTGTAACTTTGTATTTTGATATAATATGTGTGGTCACAAGGAATAATGACTAAACTCAAAATATCTATGTTACTTACTTACTTTATTGCTAATTTTTGGAAGTATGCAGATATCCATTTTTTGCCCAGAATTGATCATTACTTATGTTTGCACATATTTTTTTTGTAACGGTTCATATATTTCAAAAAATGGGTCGTAGTTCGTGCAATTAAAATATCGTCTTTTACGATACTTTGAGTTTAGTCGTTATTCCTTGTGACCACAGATATAATGACCAAATAGATACTTTACAATAGATTATGACCGACTTCTAAAATTTTTACCGAAAAAAATAACTCATATTAATATTTTTATGATATTTCATTGGTTAAAGTAGTGTGACTAGTGGGACAGTCAAATATATCTCACTTCCGCCTTCTGCACTGTCAATCGAGATTTTAGCCCAAATACTAGAAAAAGCCAGCTGTATTTTACTATGTTATGAAATGATTAAATAAACTTCAACAGAAACTAAAAATTAGCACCAAGTTTAGTTTCTACAAGAAAATATAGAGATTAGAAATTGTGACTGGTGGGACATCGTGCGACTGGTGGGGAAAAATCGTACGACTCGTTCACAATAAACAACAACTTGACCTAGTGAAAAAACACTTAATCTTGTTTTTTCTAAATAATTTTTACAGATCATGTAAATTTATCTATTATACATTGCGTTAAGAATAAATTGTTTATAATCATATCAATTTAAGAAAAAAACTAATTTTACCATTTACCGTGAAATGCCCCTTCAGCAAAAATTTAGCTTATTTGATAAGCTTTCCATAGCTATTTTTTTCGATATGTTCACATATTATTTTCTTTATCAAAAGTTATGAGCCAAAAACCTTACGTGTCCCATAACGGGAGACACTCCCCTATTAGGCCGGTTCGGTCAAAAAGGTGCTTGATAATCTCGGTCTTAAATATTCCTTGGCTCGTTGTAGTACCCTCCACGAAAGGTATTCGCGATGTGTTAACCCTAAGGCTAGCTGGAATTTTTTTAAATAAGTGCTTTTTTTGGGCAAAACACCAATTTTTGTATGGGCAAGTTTTTTGTTTCTATGAATTGTCCTAAGCAGAATAAACTTAAAACTAAGCTTAAAAAATGGCTACTATTTTGAGACATCTGCTCGTTTGGCATTTTGTTTGTGACTTTTTTGTGACTTTTTTTGGATACATTTCGATACGATTTCGACTTCAATCGCCATAACTACGCCATTTATCTTCCAATTGTGATCATTTAACCACTGTTGGAAAGATAATATAATTCTCTGCACAAATTTGGAGTTAACTTGTTCATTTTCGAACAAAGTTAACCCATTGAGGACGGACAAAGGGATCCTCGTCCGCATAGGGTACAATGTGCCAAAGAATATTTTAGACCGAGTTCATCAAACATTTTTTTTTTCGACCCGGTCTAATATATTATTTATTTTTTTTTATATATATGTTTATTTTTTAATGTTTCAAAACTAGACAAAATGTTCAGTATATGTGTGTGTGTTTAGTCTCGAAACACAAAAAGAGGAGTCGAATAAAAATTAAAATTAAATAAAGGAAAGCAAGCATCTTAATCAAGATAAATGTCCATAACTTCTACATACAGGCCTCGTTAGTGGAGTGGCAGCGCAAATGACTAATACTCAGGGTTCCCGGGTTCGAATCCTTGAAAATCCGGATAATGGGTACCAAGCTTTAACCTTTCCTGCCTTACTTCTAATCAAAAGAACATTAGAACACATCAATTTACGACGAAAAGTTGTAGAGGATCGCTTAATAACTTGATTTGATTTGACTGAGGCAAGTGTTATGCCTGATATCAGATTCAATATCACATATCAACACTGCTTGCTGCCACACTAAGAACATTCTACACAAAAAGTTTCACTTGATTACTTTCTACCCATCCTTTAACTAGCTCCTATCTTCCGAGTCCACATAATGATTATACATTTATAGGTGGTATTCACTGAGCAGTGGGTCAATCTAATAAAACAAAAATATATAATGGTATTTTCCGAATTGAGGTTTTAACAATTGCCTAATGTACAGATATGATACCTTATTGTTTTTTAAATTTTTTTAATTGATATTAAACAAGAAGTTTAACTTTTATTAAAACAAATTTTTTTCTGTGTAAAAATCAACTAATATAATATAATTTTTAATACTTTGTATGGCCGTGTAACAGATCTGTAGCAAACCGAATAAGTTCCTAGTTGAACACTTCATGGTCCATTTATACCAAATAAATAATTTTTGCATAACAGTCGCAAATTGAGGAATATGATCCTAGGAGAGAAAAGGAAAAATAACTAGAGATACAAATCATATAAAAATTATGTCCAAAAAACCGAACATTAAGAAGAATAAATACAAAATACTGTGTATTGTAAAGATTAATAATGAGTAAAGTATTTCAATAATTAAAAATTTATTGAATTAGCTAAATATGTTCACAATTTACAAAAACCTGCACATTTTTTTATCCCGAAGCGTGTTCAGAAATTTTGTTGTCACTCGTTTTTTTTTTAAATAAAATCCGAATAAATTGAATATATATATTTTTGATTTGTTTTTTCATAATAAAATCTCCATTTTTTTTAATTTAAATCAGCGATGCCCAGCGCCTAACTCTTTGCACTCTTTTACAACAATTTGAATATTTTCATGATTGTTGTAATTCGCCGAATTGAGTTTGCAATTTCAGTCTCGCTTCTTAATGTTATTGTTTTTATGAACATAACCATAAACCATGGAAATTTCATGGTTTTTAGGGGTTTTTAGGGGTTTTTAGGGGTTTTTTAAAAATTTAACTTTTGAAAATAAAACTGCCTTACTTTTCTTTAAAATTATGCTAAAAATTTGATATTTGGCTTTTTGGGTATTTCAGCAACACTTTATTAAAACAGCTGAATTGGCAGCACTTCAAATAAATTACCAATCATTTCCCACTTCACTTCAAACTTGCTTTGCGCTTTACTTGCAATTGATTGATTCCGTGTAAAAACTAAAAACAAAGCAAGTATGGGAAAAACTATAGACAAAAAAGATATGCCCAAAAATACAGGGTGTCCCAGATCAACGTTTCAATCTGGCACTGATTGATTTCTTGGGCCAAGACAAGGAAAAAAAGAAAAATTGTATGGCAGGGGGGTCCATATTTCCCCTGTTTCGTGCTATAAGCGGAAGTATAGCAAAAAATGGCATTCATAGGTGTCATCAGTTTTAAGCAATAACTTAAAAAGTATTACAGATAGGAACCTCTTTGAAATGGTTTTTTAAAGCTTTTTAGTTAGTTAATTAATATCTGTTAAAGTTTTCTGGTATTTTTAACCATGCAATAATTTAAAGCAACTTAAATATGAAAAATATGTTTTTAATTTTCTTTTTTCACTTTAAGCTTGTTTTACATAAAAAAGTTCTAATATTTTTTTTTTTGTTTTTCTGATGCAGTTTTAATCTGTAAATATTTCTCTGCAATATTTCATTCGGCTTCACCGCACAGTAACAAATAAGAGCGAATTAATTATTTTATGAAAACATACACTCAAAAAGCACTTGCTATCTAACCGGCGAAAGCAAAGTTTTGCTTCACAAATTGTTTTTTAGACATAAAACCATAATTAAAAAATACATATCTTTTCATTTTTACCATATTTAATATTTTTTAACTTTTCTTAAAAATCAAATTAGATTTACATGTAAACGGTATGTGCTTTTTGAGTGTATGTTTTCATAAAATAATAAATACGCTCTTATTAGTGGATTAACGGTGAAGCCGCATAATGAAATATTGCAGAAGAAATTAAAAATTCCCAAAAAAAACATAAAAAAGAAAGTTAAAAAAAATAAAAAACAAAAAAATTAAAAGCTATAAAAAAACAAAAAGAGGATATCTGAAAACCTCCACGCGATTATAGCTGGGTAAATCAGAATGTATTCTGACTAGCAAAAAACTGAAACTTTTGGAATTTCTTTGATTCATTATTTTTACAGTGTACATATAAGTCCTCTGTAGTGGACTCTGACAGCACTCGTGTAATTGGTAATTCCTCATTGCATCCAGATTTAACATTTTTTTATGTTGTTGTTTTTTGTTGTTTTTTTTTTTTTGCACTCTTCAAATAATTTTTGTGGGCATCGCTGATTTAAATGATACTTTACAAAAAATAGACACTTGCCCCATAAAGGGTTAATATTTCAAAACAGGACTGAATTTGCAATAAACCTATGTTTTCTTTAATTTTTTTCAAGTGTAAAGAGTTCTGAGCAATTTTAAAACAAAATTAAAGTAAAAATAATAACCGTATATTAAAAAAATTGGATTTTTTACTTTTATTTTTCACCTTAGTCTATCGTACCTTGAATTTTCAACCAAATCAGAGACTGTCCCGCCATTCGAGACTGATCTGGCAGGGAACTGTCAATATAGAATACTCGTATTCTGTATTATTACTGTATTATTTTCAGTAAATTATATTTTTATTATTATATTTAAATTATTGCCTTATGCTATATTCACACTGAGAGCTAAATGCACACTTACGAAATCCACATTTACGAACGGCCCTTTACTCGCTGTAGGAGTAACAGGGACAAATATATAGAGTAAATGCTCTAAATGCGCATTTAGCTCTCAGTGTGAATTTAGCATACGTTATTAAGTCTGATTTCACAGTTTTGCGAAATCTGGCTTTAAAGTTTTCAATGGCCATATAAAATATGAAAGAGTATTTTTTTTTTGTGTCATAACTTTGGCTAAAATCATACTAGTAGCTCTAGATTTGGTGTCTTTAGTCGACTTAAGCTGTTATTGCTTATCGACACAGACAAATGAAACTTCTTTAAAATTACATCATTTTTAGTTTTTTTGAAAAATATTTCAAAACTTTCAAATTTGTACGTTGAGAAAGAACACTAAAACCATCATCTAAATTTTAAATATACTAAAATTTTACGATAAAGCCTCAATTTGCTACACACTTTCAGTCTTATGACAATTTTTATAACCACTCGTAAAAGTGTCAACTATTTGCTATGAAAACACTTCTTTTTCCTTATGAGAAATGGCCGCAATAAGCTCTCAATAATGTTTGCACAACGTTCGTTTTCAATGTGTAGTCAACCTAAGTTAATTTACCGCTGTTCATCATCATAATTGATTATTTTCAGTGCTTCTGTTGAACTCATAACAAAAAAAATCACTTTTAAAACGTGATTTCTTTTTGAGCTAAGCCGCGTATTTTGCCAAAAAAAAACCCAAAAAACAAAGAAACAAAAATAAATAAAATGTGTTTGTAGCAAATATGATTTCCTTGGCATACTATGTATAGCGAATATATTTCGTGTAAAATATACAAATACAAATAATTGCTGCCAATCCATTCATTTTGCGCAATATTCAAATAACAATTTAATTTTCAATTTAAATAAATTGAAACCCCGAAAAAACCAAGAAAAAAAAACACCATAGCTAACAACTAATAAATAATCGACAACAAAACAGCCATCAACACCATCATCATCAACAGCAACATCAACATCATGCAACAGAGGAACAAATTTGGAAATTTTTTTTATTTAATTACAACTACCAGGTTTTGGTTAGGATCGAACGTCTGTGTGGATTTACAAGATAGTAAGTTTACAGCTTTTAGTGGCAGCCTCTAGCCGCCCCCACTCTACAATAACTCAATAGCAATATTGTCAGTATTTTAATATTTTTGTGCTAGTTTTTGGTTGCTTGGTTCTTTTCTTCTTTAAGAGCTTTGGTCACAAATTGGTGATGCCTATCGATAATGCAGAAAAATCTGCTATGATCAGCTTCACAAAAAGAACTGGCAATCTGACGACAGCGGCTTCCTGTTGCCAATACACTCCATTGAAAATCGTCAGCAAAAGCCAGATGTTGACAGAAGACGATGCGGAAAAGTGAATATTCGGTGACGGTGGCGGTGTCGTTGTCGTGCGTTGCATGCGGCATGTGTGCAAATACTCTGCCTGAAACAGTAACAACAACAAAAAACTACAACAAACAACAACAACATATAGAAATGATCGCCGTGATCAGCAACAATGTTTACGAAAAATACTTAAATTATTGTTAATTGGTCGAAAGATCAGTTGTTAATTGGTCGAAAAGTGCAGCAGCGGGGCAACACACGGGGATACAATTGATAATTTTTGCCCGTTATGACGTGACGTGCTGAGAATCTGCGTGATCGTTTAATTGAAATATTAACAAAATGTTGTTTATGTTAGCATTCAGCAAATATTACTAAAGCATGCTAATGTTTCGCTCAATCGAAGTTGGGCAATAAATAAACGCTACCTTTTAAGCCCCTATAATTAAGATCCATTCTACGGTGGTTTTAGGGGTTCGGCTTCTTTTTTGGTTATTTTACAAAAATTCCCATGACACGAACAGTTTTTGGTATTTACATTATGAAATAGTTAATCGATATGAACAATAAAACAACTTACCAACGCTAATTTTTAGAGCGAGTGACACACTGTGCGATTTTTTTTTTTTCATTTAAAGACCACAAGTGTCCCAAAAATTAATTTTTGAAATTGAATAAAATATTTTTTATTCAGAAAATAATATTTTTATATACGCATGACTCAGGGGCGCAACCAGAAATATTTTTTGGGGAGGTTTATACAATTTCGCGCTTATATATAAAAGAAAAATTAAGTAACTGTAGTGGCAGTGGTGTAGTGGTAGGCGCGCATACAAGGGGGTAAAGGGGGTAATTTCCCCCCAAGAACTTTTAAATACTTTACTTTTTAATACTTTACTTGAAGTAAATAATTGTGCCCAAGGGTACTTTAACGTGTACATAAGCGATTCTGAAGGCGTTTTTTGAAAGAATACTGCAAAAAAATGGTCAGAGATATTGATATAAAGTTTTTTATTGGTTTTAACAATTATGAAAATACTTAAAAAAAAATTTTTTTGTTTTGTGACATCATTTGCGTGTACGTGGCGTTTTTATGAAGCGATGCGAGTAGAGTAGGAACATTTTGCTTGCAGAATAACATGATCTGTAATCATTTGAAAAAAACAAAATATGTATCCTTGTAAAGTAAACACTTAGGCTGAGGTAGTGACTTCAAGTTTTTTAGAAATTTTTATTTGTAAGAAAATAACGCGTCTTTAAAGTTGATTGTTTAAAAAATGGCTGTTAATTTGAGTACATAACGAGCTGTTAGTTTATTTTCAGGCTCATTTTTAAAAAAGAGCAAAATCCCTACCTGGACGAAAGTGTTTGCTTTACATATAATTATATTTTGTTTTTTTCAGATGATCACAGATCATGTTATTCTACAAGTAAAATGGTCCTACTCTTCTCGCATAGCTTCACAAAAACGTCACCTACACGCAAATGACGTAAAAAAAAAATCAAAACAACATTTTTATTTTTATAATTGTTGAAAAGAATAAAAAAAAACTTTATTTCAGTGTCTCCGACCATTTTTTGTAGTATTCTTAATGCAATTGAATGGGTGATTGTAATAGCATGACAAGCCATATGAATTGAATTGGACGTTATTGTATTCTATTATTTTGATTGTATTTTGATTACTCTACCAACGCAGGTGTCAGCTTAAAAGCGCTCATTAATGCACACTTACAAGCGCTTCGGAAGCTAATTTCATCTGGGGCGGCAGTACAAATGGGAAGGCAAAAAAAAATCACCAAAATTTCTTAAAAGAAACATGACCCTGCAGTGTAACCAACTGGTTTAAAACCAGTCTACATACTAGTTGCAAACTGAGCAGTACTAGTTCAAGATCGTCTTTTTTTCATATGCCCAACTGGTATTTTTAACATGGCGATGTCATAGGAAATATCAATTGTCCTATTCTGAACAGATGAAAACTAGTTTATAATATATATAGTTATAGTTAGTTAAATTCTAGTTTGTTATGAATAGTTGTAAACAAATCATATGTTGCCAAATTTTAGCTAGTTTTTAGTTTAACCTTTCCTGAGTAATTGCCAAATAGTCATGTTTTAATTAGTTTACAACTAGTTATATCAAACCAATGATTCAACCAGTTCTTTATACGGCAATTTGTCTTCTGAAGTTGGAGCTTCTACTAAAGCGACTATTTAGAAAAATTCAAGTAAAATTTACATAGTGTTTTATTATTTTATATAAAAGTAAATTTTTGAAAGTTCATAAAGTACATGAGTAAAATGAAAGAAACATTTTAATTATAATACTAATTGTATTTTTACGAAAAGCTTAATGAATGTTTTAATATTTATCGTTTGAATTTGATGCTTATATTTTACATAGAGTTTTATTATTTGATACAAAAGTAAATTTTTTAAAGTTCATAAGGTACATGAGTATAATGAAAGAAAAATTTATGCATATGTTGTCAGGATTTGTTCATAATATAACTATTATCTTGGAATCGAAAACTTTCAGCAATAAAGATGGTACGCCATATTTCTACGGTCGTGATGAACGGAAGGACTATTGGTGGATTGAATATTTTTAAAACTTTAAAGTATTTCAAAATGTACCTAGCTCCAACCAGTTGTGAAACTGGTTGATTTTAACAATATGTAATATAGTTTGATTTTGGCTAGTTTTACAACTGGTTTATTGTGACTTGACATAAACTAGTTGGATTTAAACTATTTTTGCTACTAGTAAATAGTGGCAAAATATAAACTAGTTTGTTTTAACTGGTATAAGGACTAACCATTTTTTACTGCTGATTAGTCTTACACTGCAGGGGAATATAAATAAACAAATTTTTTCTTTTAGTTTCAAACTAAAAAAAAAATATAAAACTAAATAAAAATATATTAAAATTTCATTATTTTTAAAAAATTTTCCAATTTCGATATAAGAGATCATTTTTTAAAGGATCTTTCATATGAAAGGTAATATGAAAATATAAGAAATAATTGTTGCTTTTATAAAGCAAGACTAGGTATATCTTTACATGGTTTAAATGCAATAAGGTACAAAAAGTTATATCAATTTAAAAATGTTTCCATTCCAAAATGTTACTTTCTGTCCTTGCGAGAAACAAACTCTTTCACCACCTTCATCTAATTCAATTCTTCAGTTTTATCTTTGTGAATGTGTATAAGTGCTGCATGAGTGAGTCGTTTCTGTGTCAAAGTTGCTCGAAGATACGTTTTAAGTCATCTTAGTGCACAAAAAGGACGCTCAGATGAAGCTGCTGATGCAGGCACAGTCAAAACCAAAGCAACAAGTTTTTCATCTTCATTTAATAGTTTTTTTCAGTGTATCCGAATTTTTTTCAAATTGAAATTGCAGTAGAAACTCTACATTTTGTTCTATCTTTTTGCAAACACAGAGAAAGAAAATGGTTATCCCAAAGCATGCTTATGAAGAAGAGAGAAAGAAGAGCAAAATATATAATACAAAAATATTAACGTTGCAAAAAAAACTGATATTTTTAATAACTATTGATGTTTTCTTTTTAAATTGTTTATCGAGCCAAATAAGTGGGCGCAACTGCCACCTTTTCCCCCGCTTGCTACGCCAATGCATACTTAAGATGAGAGAATACAGCCGAGCAAAAGCTGCGCGATATTCATGTGAAAGCACAAAAAGAGCTTTGCCTAGAAAAAATAAATGCAATTTGACGAGAAATTTGAATGTGAACACTTGTGTCGTCAAATCATTTGATGACTGATTTATTTTTCAAAGTGCACCACATCACAGTCGTAACGTCATAACAATAAGTTTCAAATTCCTTTAATATTTTTTTTATTAAAAAGTACTGAGATTTTTCATTGCACATACTTGAAAATATAATTGTGAAATGTTTTTATAATGGAATAAATGTGAAAATTTTGAATAAATCAACCTTAATTCCAAAATTAGTTAAATTTAGAGTTTTTATTTACTTTTCGCTAAGATACTATTCCAGAAAAAGGGAAAAATAATAAAGTCGGAAATGTGCGTGTATATGTCTGGGAAAAATGCTTCTTAGACAATTCGATAGTTTCAATTCAAAAAAGTACAATTTTTTCTATTTGTAAAAAGACAAAATTTTCTCAAATCGAAAATGTGTGTCTTTGATAATTTACCCCCCAAGATTTTTTCCAGATCCGCCGCTGTGTAGTGGTTAGTGATTCGGATTGTTGCAGTAATGGTTCCAGTTCCGAACCTCAGCTAGGGCAATGAACATATTAATTTCCAACGGCTTCACCTCACAGCAAAAAATTTGGAAGTAATATTTGCTTATGAAAGCATGGTAAAGTTAGCAAACAAAGAATTCCATCACAATGGCTACATAATGATAACTCAAGTTAAGTGTTTATTAATAATGTTTTATTAGTATAAAAAAATTATAACAACACAAGCCTAAACTATATTTTTAAATTCAATTTGCTAATTCAAACTTACTCTCAGCGAGCTTGTCTAAAATATTATCCACTGATGGTGTCATATCTCTGTAAAGATGAAGTAATGTGAGACCGTTAAATCTATCTTGTAGCATCATGCTTCTTAAATACGTTTTGAGTCGGCGAAGTATTGAAAACCTTCGTTCGTTTTCACATGAAGTGACTGGAAGAGTTGCAAGGATTTGTAGTAAATTAAATAATTCGGGAATAATCTTCATTGAATTTGAAACACTGAATTTTTCCCATCGCTATTTTTTATTACGTAATTTATACCAAATATTCAGTTTCATTTTAAAATCAGCAAAATCTCCTTCTAGGTTATCTTGATAAAATCGAACTAGTTTTTCAAAAGCTCCTAAAGTGTCATTATCTAGCGATTTCATATCGTCAGGAAAAAGTGTTTTTAATCCAACAAGAATGTCTCTATGTTTTAAAAATCTATTACTTAGGCTCGATATAAATGTATCCAAGAAAGGAATGTAAGCCGAGATCCTAAAATAAGATTCAACACTTTGTGCATCAGTGTAGAAAGATGCAACTCATGGTCTCGTTAAAATGAAGCCATTGGTTTCTGCTTGTTTTGCAGCATTCACATACAATTTTTTAATTCTATTTCAGCACTATCCCTTATATTTTTTGTTTCTTGCAAACTTATATTGGCTAATTCGACTGCTTCTGTCAAATCAATGTTTCGAGTTTGAAGAGATTTGCCTAAACCATATGAATAACCGAATACTTGGTTAATACACTGCAATGAAATTAGAAATTCTGTTTTTTGTAAGGCAGAATTCAGTAAATTGCTCTGGTGAGAGATTCTTATCTCTGGTATAAAACTTTTTTCGATTGAATTTATAATTATTTTTTTTTGGCCGTCACCTTTGTATAAGCGTTTTTTCGAATGCGATTGTGTGTTGTTTTTTTAACTAATTTATTTTAAATCATGAAATTGTAATAAATTGTACTTGTTGTGAAGATTAACAAATGTTCTTTAAAAAACCATAAAAGTATCAAACCTATGAAAGTGTGAAAAAGATTCGCTTCTCTCGTGTGCCTAACGACGCACTTGTGTTTTTTATTTCATCCTATTTTCTTTTTGCAACAGTACAAGAATTTGGGAGGGGTTTAAACCCCAAAACCCTCTTTTGGTTGCGCCACTGGCAAGACTTCTAAGCGACCTTACTGATTAAGATCATATGTCGGCAATATTATATGCTTGTTAATCCGATTGTTTATAGTTATATAAGGCTCTGATAGCTGGCACAGAAAAGGGAGCTACAGTGTAAAAATTTTAATATACTAAAAAAATAATCATAAAAGAAATTCAAGAAAATTTTGATTAAGACAGTAATTAGATATACAAAAAAAACTTTGAAGTATTTCACTATCTCTTATGGATAAACTACAATAAGCATATTTTTTATGTTACTTGTGTGAACATTAGACCTTACAGGCAAAAAACAAAAGTGCACTGTACATGAATCAAAAGAATTTTTGGAAGGAAATTTGTAAAAAAATTTTTTTGCCGAACTTAAGGGTCGAGCTTTTAAATTGTTCAACATATCTTCGACATTTACTGTGCGATTTTAAAGTATGATATATTGATGTTTTTGTTTTGAGAAGACCAATTTTTTTGATCCACAGGTACTTGATCCCAAGTACCCCAAACTAGTTCTTACCCACCAGATCTCAGTTCATGCTATCCTTATGTACCACCCTAATGTACCACCCTAGTGTCAGAAAATTTAAGCTCGCAAAAAATCATAAGGTTTTTTCTGAGGAAGTATTTCTATTATTCCAGTAGAACTATATTAAAATATATATTTAATTTTACTGCCAAACGTAGGGGTTCACTTTTTCGATTTTTCATATAGCTATGGTATTATGAGACATATCTTACTACATGATATATCAATTCGTTTTTTAATATATATTATTTTTTATAATCGTTATCCAAAGATGAAGCACATTTTTTCATATTCGATTAACTAAAAATATAATATAAATATAGATGATTAGAAAATTTTTGAGAACTATTATCGCCTGTGGTCGAAATTTGACCAAATCAAATTCGATTTGTCTATTTTGTTTTTTTTTTTTGGTAAACGTTTACTATTGGTTACTTTTCCAACAATCCGAACTTGCTAAATTTAATCCTGCCACCGCAAAGCTATAAACATATCTCCATAAAAAAATTCAATTATTCTTTAATTAATATGTAATGTAATCGATCTTAATCTAATCAAATAAAGCGTCATTTAATTCCACGATGATCACAAATGATAATAATTCTATCGTTTTTCAGTCTATTAAACATGTTACACACACATAGCTTACAATAATGGTATTCACTACACATGCTTAGTCCTGCTAACTTGCTAAACTTAACAAATTTGTTAAGTCCTGTCAAAATTTTGTATGGTCCTGTTAAAGACTTAACAGCTTGCTAGCAAGTTAACAAGCTCAGCACTGTGTTTTTGTTTAGCAGATACCATTTGTTAAGTCGGAAACGTCAAACTTATTGAGTGTAGTGATGAATCGTTTTGGGAATGAGTTCTAACAAGTACCAAATTATTTAAGATTTGCAGCTTGAAAGTTTAAAAACTGCCCATTATTAATAAAATAATTAAAAATTTTGTAATGAGATACTTATTATCAAAGTTGAATTAAAATTTTTTTTAAAATTTAGTTACTCGTAACTTTTTTAATTGTGACTTTATGCAAATGTTTTAAAAACAACTTAATGTTAATTTGATTTTCTTCTCAACAAAATATAAGCTTTGGAAATCGGCTATGAAACACATTAAATATGAAGTGAAATGTAATGACATATAATTTCAAGTTTTTCATCTCTAGCTCCCAAAGGGGGAGGAGGTGAACCTCATCCTTGCATATTTTTACTCTAATCAAGGAGAATCACCACCCGAGGGAGTTAAATGTATATCTGCGGCACCTTGTATATAATTCATGCAGCCTTAAATATAAAAATACAAGTGTCCCTATTTATTTTCACATCACTGTAAATGTTGCCACGGCTATATTTTTAACATATGTAGCTAAATGCGTCAAACGAGTCCGTTGCGAGTTCGCATTATTTAAAAAAAAAGAGTCTGAAACGTCTGTTTCGTATATGAAGTCCGAAATGGATTCGTATCTGAAGTCCGAAACGGATTCGTATCTGAAGCCCGAAACAGATTCGTATCTGAAGTCCGAAACGGATTCGTATCTGAAGTCCGAAACGGATTCGTAACTGAAGTCCGAAACGGATTCGTATCTGAAGTCCGAAACGGATTCGTAACTGAAGTCCGTAACGGAGAGAGGAATTTCATACGAAAAAGGATCCGTTCCGGATGCGAAACGCAATCCGTTTCGGACAAAATGTACGAAGAAGTGAGTTCGTTACGGATTCGTTACAGATCCGTTTGGCACATTGGGATGCTGCACTTCAACACTCAAAAGCGTCTTTCCCGCAACTCCTTTTCCATATTAAAATAAGCTAACAATATTCGCTTCGAACTGCGCTATGTTTGAGGTGTCGTAAAATTTGTGCAATTTTTGCTCGCTGAAAAAATATTTTCTAAATTTTCTATAAGCGTGTTATTTATATTACTGCGCTATTGCGTTAATTTTTTTAAAAAAAGTAAATCAGCGCAGTAACGCATTTAAGTACTTCAACTCAATAATGCAATGCAGCGCAGCGTTATCCATGTCTAATACACATTGACTGCGGCATGCGACATGCAAAAAACGCCAATTATCAAAATATAGAACGCATGTTTTCTTAAGTAGATGTATTTTTTAAAGCAACACGACAAAGAGAGAATTCAACGGCAGTTGTTGCTGCCGCAGACTTCAATATATTTCTAATTTTACAGACGATAAAAGCGAGAATAGATAGCACAGTTTGTTTATGTTTCGTACAAAATATTGATTGTCGCTGTTGCGTTTATTATAATCAAGTCATCAAGGATATTGCGACATTTCTCTCTGACAACAAGTTTTCGTTCTGCGTTGGACGCATGTTGCAGTCAATGTGTATCGGCTATTACTCTCCAATTTTACTCTTCCTCGTATCGATGTTCAACAGAGCTGTCATCGCTATGTATTTTGTTGTTGTTTCTGATTGTCTCATTGGGAAAAAACGTTTTTACATATGCTTAGTTACGTCAATACAGGCAAAATGGTAGCACTATTTTTTTGTTTGCGATTAATATATAGATGAAGTAAATGTCATTAATAAGGCTGCGTTCATAGTAAGCGCTTTTAGCTTAGCCGAGAGGTTAAGCTGAAAAACGCTTTGTGTATAATCATATGGAAAAAGCTTAAAGTGTTCATAGTGCCAGCCTAAAGCTAGCATAAAGCTTCTTTTCAAATGCTTTTCAGCGCTTATATCTCCATCTTGCTTGCTCTCACAGCAAAATAATTTTGTTTGTTATGCTTTGTTGTAGAGCATTTTTAAAATGCTTTTCGGTGCTTTATTCTTGTTTGATTACATAGTTTAAATTTTTTTGTTTAGTTTTATTATTTATTGCATCGTACTTCATTTTAATTACATTTCGGCACTTGTTTATCAATTTTGCCTGTTAACAATATTTTCGCTGATTTTGTTTTATATGTTTGATATTTTTTCTGCTGAAGCTTTAACCGTTGTTGTGTTGTTGCAGCGTTTTTGTTGCTTCGTTTTGCGGTGCTTTTCTGTTTTATGCACTTCTCACAAGTGACTTGCGTATTCTATCTCGTTTGTTACTTATTTTTCGTTGTTTTTGTGTCCTTTTTGTGCTGAACTTTCTACCGTTGTTATGCTTTGTGAGTTTCAAGTTCCTTTGAACTTTTGTTTATTATTGGTTTGATCTTTCGTTGCTTATAATCGTGAATATTCTTTACAACTAGTTTAGTATCAAAATGGATATTGATCAATTGATAAATTAAGTTTATTCGCGCTGTCCTTTATGGGATAAACGTCAAAAAATTACCACAATCGGTTAATAACTGAAAAGTTGTGGGATGAAATAAATCAGCAAATGAAAATACCGAGTAAGTTTATGAAATTTTTTGTGTTTTAATACACATATAATTACAAAGAAAAGCTTTTATCGAAGAACAAATTTTTTTAATACAAACTTTTTAATAAATTTTAGTGGAAAACTTTTAAGATTAGAATAAAATCGATAATATATTTTATCTTCAGAAAGTTCATTAAAAAAGAAGAAAATTTAAGTTTCTCGCTTCCTTTTTTTATCTTTGCTACCCATTTAGCGTAGCGACAAAACGTAGCCTGCGTTGAAAAAAAAACACTGCCTTCAAGTGATCACAACATTCTTAACGAGCTTAAAATCTACCAACAAAGCTACAAACAAAATGTCATGCAAGCTCTTTGCTTCCTTCCCTTATTTCCTTTTTTTTCCTATTCTGTTTCAAAATTGTTGTTGACTTCGATACAAATCAGAAATATAAAACTTCGAACTACTTCGTGGAATGCAAAACAGAATTTTAAAATCTACCAACAACGTGCTGTCTCTTTTTTTCATTAAAAATCAACACAGTTCTCTTTTCCCTTTCTCTTTACTCTTCTCCACACTCTTTAAAATCTTTCAATGACTCAAAAAAACGCAATTGAGGCCATATTTCCAAAGAAACAAATGAAAGCAAAGCATCAGTCAGCTGCAAGCATAAAGCGCGCACTATGAACACCAATAAGCTCAATAAGCTACTTTGTGCAGCGTTGAATAAGCATTCACAATGATCAAAAAAAGCTAGACAAAGCAGCTTTATGCTTCAGCTTCAGCCAAAGCGTCCACTATGAACGCGGCCTAAGATTGGGAGTCGTTTTTTTAATGGATTTTATAGGGAAGTTTTGGGTAAGATGGCATATATTTTCTTTCTAGTAATGCTGAAAAGTGTTAGATATGACTTAGGTGACAGTTGCTTAGTATTAATGACGCTTTGTTGGCTTTGGTTGACATCTGAGGTGAAAGACGCCACACAGGTGATCACATTTTCTGCCAGTGCATTAATTCAGCAAGCTTCAAATAAAACTGTGGGAACAGAAGATTTATAAAAAGCTAAAAAACTCGAATGTTTTAAAATAATCTGCAATATTTTCAAAGCAAAGCGCATAAAACTAGTAATTTTTTTAGCACAAACCATTAAAAATTTTGAAGACATAAAAACCGCTTTAAGTGTGGTATTTCCTGTCCCATACTGACCTGCTGACCTCTATTTTATATGACATTAATTAAACAAGCAATTAAAGGCATTACTAAGAAATTAGTGCGATCAAGTGTTAACAAACAAGTTGGTCGTCAACACACACTATTTAACTCAAATCAATCGCAAATTCAAGATAAGAATTAAGACAAAAATTATCATACGATTCATACACATGCTTAAAATATGTACACGAGGTATAGCTTAAATATAAATACAAATTTAAATGCAATTTATCGTTTAACTGTTGTTGGTTCGAATGACACAATCGCCAAAAACAACACGCAGCTCTATCCTCTTTCTTCACAGCAGCAGCATCATCGTCATCATATCATCATCATCATCATCTTTATCATCATCATCATGATGTCGCTTGCAGTTTGCCAAGAATTCAGTTAGTGAGTCAAAGAAATATAAAAATTTCCAGTTTTATTCAAAAACCTCAAAAATATTTTACTAAAACTCACCAACACCAGTCAACAGCAGTGAAAAAACCACAAGCAACACCAACAACAAACACCTCACTTTATAGCTTAAAGCGTTAAAAAATCACCGAAGGCCATTGTGGACATTTTTCATAGTTCGTGTTGTTGCTGTTATTTGGTCAAAAGCGTCGGTGCGACTGCGTACTAAAATCGCCACATTGATGCGCTTTATTTTAGTCGCAACCAGTTCGACGCATTTAAATTTAAGACAAAAACAAAAGGGGGGAAAAAATAAACAGACTTCAAAAGCACAAACAAAAATTTAGCAAAAATAGTGTCAATTTGAATAAAATTCTAATCAATGTCAGTGTACAGAGCATAGCACCGTTATTTGTTGGCGTTAATTAAAAAAATACTTTACATTATAAATGTACAAAAATACAAGTAAATGTAGTGTGAATACAAATTCTGGGCAAAAAAAAAAATTCAGTGCTTCCCAAATAGTAGAGGAGATATCTTAGTTTGTTAAGTTTGGACGAGAACCGATGTACAGGGTAGCCCTTATTCGAAGCGCCCATCTGGCAACACTGTAACTTTCCGCAGTGATGCCAAATCGACTAATGACATACCGCGTTTGAAGCGACATTCCAAGCAAATGCTTACAATGGAACAGTACACGCCACGCGAACGCGTGAAATTTACATTCAACAAAACAAGTCAATAGTGAAAACTCAACGTGCTTTCAAAAAAATAAATAAAGTGAAAAGTGCGCCTTCCAAGAAAACAATTTATCGTTTGTATGAAAGATTTACGACTGGTAATACTCTTGGTAACCCAAAGAGGCCAAATAAAAAGCGACCAAGGCGATCGGATGAGAATATTGCAGCCGTACGAGCCAGTATTGAGCAGTCACCAACAACATCCCAAAATCGCCGTTCTCAGCAGCTCGGCATTCCCCGATCCACTTTACAACGCATTTTACGTGTTGATTTGAATTTGTTTCCGTACAAAATTCAATTGGTAAACAAATTGTTGCCTACCGATAAGCCACGTCGATTGGAATGGGCCCAAAGAGTCATCGAAATGGCTGAAGAAGACGAGCAATTTTGGCATAAAATTATCATGAGCGATGAAGCTCATTTTCAGTTGAACGGAACGGTAAACAAACAAAATTGCCGTATTTATGCCACTGAAAATCCACAAGAGATTCAAGAGGTACCTCTTCACGATGCAAAAGTCACTGTTTGGTGCGGCGTTTGTGCTAAAATGCTCATTGGGCCGTTCTTTTTCAAAGATGATAATGGCCACAGAGTTACTGTCAATTAGGAGCGTTATCGCGATATAATAAACAATTTTTTCATGCCAATCGTTCGTCGAAAGCGTATCAGGCACTACTGGTTTCAACAAGACGGCGCGCCACCACACACAAGCCGCACTACAATCGATTTTTTGAAGCAATTGTTCCCTGGCCGTTTGATGTCAAAAATGGTGATTTCGATTGGCCGCCAAGATCACCAGATTTAACGCCTCCAGACTTCTTTTTGTGTGGTTATTTGAAATCAAAGGTTTACGTCAACAAGCCAAAGACCCTAGAAGAGCTGAAAACCAACATCCGTCAAGAAATAACCGCCATTCCCATCGAAATGTTGAAGAAAACCATGGAAAATGCTGCAAAACGGGCACAATATGTCGTAGAGGCCAATGGCGACCATTTACGAGATATCATATTCAAGAAATAATTTAAGCAAATCTACTTGAACCCAATTAAATGATATTCATGACGAACAGACAAAAAATTGTGGTTTCTTTGATTTATTTAAAAATAAAATGGGCCAGCTTCGAATATGGGCCTGTATTCAGCGTGGTATGGTCGTTGGCTCAAATTTTTTTTAATTTTCAAGAGCAACAAACAATATTTTTTTTTTATCCAAACAAACTATTATTTTTTAATTAAAGAGTACGAATATGTGTAAAAAAACTTAGACAACAGATGTAGATAATCCTTACGAATAGTTTTGCATGAAATATTCCAAACTTAGACATTTTGAGTTTGACCCTTTTGTTGTTTGAGTGTGATATCATCAATTTTGCTTCGAACTAATGTCAAAGCAAAAACATGTACATATGAAAATAACACAAATAGTACTCAATGTTCATAACAAAAACAAGCGTAACAACGGAAGCAAACTCATTCGTTGTTCATCAAATTTGCTGAAACGCTTAGACAACAACATCAGCATGCGCAAATAACAGGAAAAGTTGTTCACAATACATAAAAATTCAGTAAAATCGTAGAGAACTGGCATTTATTTGATTTTTTGACAACCGTTTTGTCTGGTTCTTCTCATACATTATGAAGTATTCTGTCGCTTGTGAGTCGATAGCTTTCTCTGTCAGAATGCGTTTCTTATAGCAACATAGAAAGCTTGCTAATGTTAAATTGCCCACCAATATTTTCATCCTTAAGAAAAAGAAAATCTAATAGACATTAAAATTTTTACTGTAGTTTTAGGCAAGATCAATATATAAAAAAAGTTATTTTTTTCTAACATTCAAATCCATAGTATGCAAATTGGATTCAGATGTTGAAAAAATTCAGTTCATAGATTACCTTGGACAGTCACTGCTTGACCCTAGTCCGACCCTTGTTCGGTCGCTGTTCGACCAAAAATGCTTAACCAAACGTCTGTTGCACGGCCCCTGTTCGACCCTTGTTTGGAAATTAATTCAAAGTGGTCGGTGTTTGACCCTTATTCGACCCATGTACGGTGGCTGTATGCCTCTTATTCGGCTTTAGTGAATTTTTTATTTACGATTGCTTATGGGGTCTTAGATTTAACATCATTAGCTATTTTCAGCTGATCAAAAATAGATATATTTCTGACTCTGAAGTGAAGTAACACGTCATTTTTGGCAGGTGCACAGTAAAAAATTTGAGGGTAAATTTTATCTTTTTTATAACATTTGTGTGGTATAAACTTTTTTTATTCCAAATAATTTATAAATTGTATACCACTCAATATTATAAAAATAATAACACAAACATAATTTAAAAATTTCATATGGATATCATGTGTTAATCAAAATATATTCTGGTTCGAAAGAAAAAAATTCACCGAAATCGGGAAATTTAAAAATATAGTGGTTTCGATTGGTCTGAGGAGAAAAATGGTCTGGAAAAATTTATAAGATTTGATGGTATAACTTTTAAAACATTTTTGGTTTGGATTTATATGTATACAAAATAGTATAAAATTTATGCTCATATTTTTTACTGTGTGGCAAATAAAAGCTTTAACAAGTTTTGATAGCTAAATTTAGTTTCGTTACACTAGGATGCTTAAGTATTTGGCACAAAATAGAATTCTAAGACTATGCAGTGAGCATTTTGAGTTTTTCTTTCTACGTGTTTTTTTAGACTTTTAAGACTACACAGTTAAAAATATTAGAGTAAATTTTATACTATTTGGTATACATATAAATCCAAACCGAAAATGTTTTAAAAGTTATACCATCAAATTTTATAAATTTTTACAGACCATTTTTCTCGTCAGACCGATTTTGGGTGAATTTTTTACTTTTGAACCAGAATATATTTTGATTTACACGTCATATATATATAAAATTTTTGAATTATATATATTTTATTTTTTTTTTTTATAATATTGAGATGTATAAAATTTATAGTTTATTTGGAATAAAAAAAGTTTATACCACACAAATGTTATAAAAAAGATAATATTTACCCTCAAATTTTTTACTGTGTACAATAAATTAATGAAAATACACTAAAACAGAAAGAGTAAAGAAAAATAATAATATTGTCCACTACTTTTGTCCAAAATGTCCACTTACAGCCCTATTCTGGCAGCTTAACTAAGCTCACCACATTAAAATAGTTAATATTAGCAATTTGTTAAGGTTTCGTATTCTGCTGCAAATTTAAAAGCTCTTTTCCTTACAATTTTGTTAATAACAGAAAGAGTCTTAACAACGAATGAAATGCATGTGCTTAGATAGAAAATTGTTGTGAAAATAATAAAAAAATACAAATTATAATACAAGATTGAGTTTAAATACATTTAACTGAAAAAGGAAAGTATTTTGTACTTATTTCAAGTGTTGATAATGAAATCTTTCAGTTGCCGTGGCAAATATTTCAAGCGCTTGCAAAGTCACAAGCTGCACTCGAAGCATCTGTTTATATAGCGCATCTCTTCTTTCAATAGGCATATCGATTTTCACCATGCATGGTGAACTTTAAAAGCTTTTTAAGCTTTTATGCTGTTAATGATTTTTAAGAATACCAACATTTACATAACATAACAATCAGCTTAACAAGAGCTTCTTAACTATTTCTTGTTAAGCTAACAACCAGAATAGGCCTGTTAGTATATAAAACTTATACGAGTGTTCTGTATTAAAAGGACAATCCTGCGGCATTTGATTCCTTGGTTCAAGAAAAAAAATTGTATGGCAGGGGGGCTTCATCTTCCCCCTGTTCTAAGTTTTAAGGCAAATTTTCAATAATGTGTAATCAGCACTACGCTTATAATTTCAAAATGAATGCAACTAGAAAAAAATTAAGGACTATTTTGGAACGGTTATTAAGTAATAAACCAAATTTGATGCACCTTTTAAGTTTTATTCAGCCAAAAGACTTTTTATATTTTTTTTTTTAAAGAATAGATATTTAAAATTTTTTTCTTTCATTATCGATTTGCACGAAAATTCGTCTAAGATTTTATTTTTTTCTAATGATGCACTTTGAACCTCGTAAGTGTTGTCTTCACATCTTTTTTAACATTTTTTATGTTAAGTCAATAACTAACCAGAAACTAATAATTTTTTGATAGCATTTATTTAAAGAACGAACAAGTGATTGGTTGCGATTGCTGGTGGTTGGCTAAATTTTGATGGTCTGTGGATGACACTTAATGGGTGCTGAATGCAGCTGTCTAAGATCGAAGTGTCATTTTAATGACTTTAGAAGTCACTTAAATACTCCTGAATGAGTGTGAGTGACATTACATATGCTTTAACTAACACTTAAGACATAAATTGACTAGCATTTAAGGCACGTGTGACACTTAAAACAAAATGTTTCATTAATTTAATGCCACATTTTTTAAACTATTTTGCATTAGTGATCATTACTGATCAGAATTTGCTACTGGATACATTTAAAATCTGTCTAATATCCTTTAGCTGAAATATAGATATGTCCAAATTAAACAAGAACGGTTATTTTTAGCATAAATTAAAATGCTTTTAAAATGCATTTTGAAAGATTCCAAAAAGCTTTTAAGAATAGTTACCAAAACCGAAGACAGACAAACAAAATTATTAGCCATTGGAATGGCAGAGCTACAGTAGTCCTTCATGGATAAGTCCAACGTGTCGACAAGTTAGACAAATTAATGCAATGCTTGGGACAGACGGCTTAATACTTGATTATGATGACACACTAATAATGATGGTCAACAGTTCGATGCAGTAAATGTTGCGTGTGTACTGAAGAAAAAATATGTATGCCGTTGTAGCCGCTGTCACTTTCAACAACAGTGCAAGAATGTTGCAGTTATGCGCTTGCATGAAGGTACATATGGATGCCATATTTAATATTTTTGTATGCTCTTTTTTTATAATCATTGCTGATTGCCTAAAATTTATGCAGTAGTGTGTTGCAAACACAAAAGCAACTTTTTGGGACTTCTTTTTGGTTGCTTCGGCGAATGTGCGTAGAAGAATCTTAATTCGATATTTTTGTAGTTTTTGAGTGCAACGACTAAAAATCTTTTTAATTTTTTTCTTTTCTGACAAATGTTTGCTGTCACCAGCAAGCAACATTGACAGTCACAAATAACTGCCATCCAATTTTAGATTAATATCTTTAATATTTTTTTTTTGTTTTTTCTTCAACTCTTTTTAGTCTTTTATCATTGTAGCTGCAGTTGTTGTAGTGATTGTAAAAAATAAAAAAAAAACGCTGATGATGATCTTGCCATTGCAAGGCAAGCGCCGCACATTGCAACAAACATCTTAATCTGCGCCATGGAATGCAAAGTTTTTTTGCAAAAAAATTTGTTAGATTCAAATTTTTTATAAATGCACCTCAGGATGAAAAGCACCGCTTTTGACTGAACCTATATATTTAGAGCTTATATCATAAGCTTTAGAATTTTTGAAATCTTAAACTATTGCTTATGCATAACGCTGGCGTTTATGATGCATGGGATTTCAACTGAAAATCCATCATTAAGCTGCATATTTTGTCATTGTCAGAAATTTGGTAGAGCTGAAATGGAAAGAATCTTAAATGGATAGACAGCTATAGATTGATGGAAGGCGCCTTCAGTGTCTTAAATGTAATTGCTTTAAGAGTATGTTTTTTCCCAAAGTATTTGCATGATTTTAACAAAGCAATTTCCGATTCTTAATTAAAATAATATACAATAACAGCCCTATTCTGGCAAATTAACAAATTGTTAACCAGTATTTTGAATATTTCTATATGCTTTTTGTTTTCAATACAAAAGTTAAAGCTCAAAAAATAAAATTTTTTAATGAAATCGTCAATAACTGAAAAGCAGTTGACAATTTTTATCAAAATTTTTTATTTTTGAGCTTCAAATTTTGTTTTGAAATAAAAAAATTACAACAAACACAATAGAATAGGGCTGTAAGACTAGCTAATATATCCGGCCTTTCCCGGGCAGTATGTTATTAATAATTTGTAATCTCCGGCAGTTTACTGAATTAATTTATAATGTATATTGGTATGATATATAAAAATAATATATATAACTAGCTGATATACCCGGTGTTACTCGAGAGTCATTTGTATAAACATTTAAATATGCACTTCTCGATTAAATTTGTGTTTTCAATTTTGGAATTTTAAACTGAATTTACTGGTTACTGGTAAAAATTTTACTTGCATTTCGCATATGAAAATCAAATTTGTAAAAACAGGAACATGGACACAAAACTTCCTAAATTTTCTAGTAGTTCTTCCAGTTGGAAATTAATAATTGGTTTGTGTCTAAAATAAAAAAAAAAAATAAAATAAACTGAGTCTGCAATAGTAGTTGATGCAATTTCTTAAATCTTCAGAATTAATTTTTTATGCGAAAAATTGTACAGTCGTTTGTACAACTTTTTGTTGTAATGTAAATTAGCAAAAAGTTGTAAGTTAAGCAATTTCCATTTATAGTATATACAGCAACCTGTTATAATATTATCGACGTTAACAGTTGATCGAAATAATCCAGCTGAAAAAACTGCAAGAACAGGCAGGAAGTGCCATTATGCTTTTTACTGCAAGTTTAGGCTGTGTGCAAAAAGAAATTAACTGACAGTTACCGACTTTTCTAAGTTATTTTAACAGTGTTGGTATTGCAGTGCTTACTACTAATTTAGAACATTTTCGAGCATGCTTTTCACGATTTAAGCTTAGTATGCTGTAGAAGCGAAAATAAATCTTCCGTAAGAAATGCATTGCGTTTTTGACAGCGAAAAGGTAGCGACAACCATGATTGCAGAGTTAACATGTCAAAATTTCATTTTTTTTATATGTCCCTACATTTAATTGGCTTAAGCTTAGTATCCTGTGGAAGCGAAAGCTCACAGCCATTATTGGAGAGTTAAAATGTCAAAATTTCGCCGCCTTTTATATGGCCGTACATTTAATCGTACACATTCAAAAAACTGGTTATAGTAAGTATGTGTTAGTGTTGAGTCTCCACCAAAATTTCGCGTATAGAATTAAATGCCTAAAAATTATCTTTCTTACAGCATACTAAGCTTTAAGTTGCTACACGCAAAATTTTGGTGTATACTCAACACTAACACATATTTACTATAACCTATTTGCTGTATGTGTTAGTTAAACACTATTGTTGAATGTCAAATTTCCACGCCAATAAAATGTACGGACATATAAAAGACATCGAAATTTTGACATTTTAACTCTCCACCCATGGTTGTGAACTTGGCTGCATTGTTCAAATTTTACGGTTCAACAGCGTACTAACCAACGAAAAAAAATGCCGCTACCTTTTCGCTGTCAAAAACGCAATGCATTTTTATTTTTTTTATGTATTTTATTTAAATTTTCATTACAGGGAATAAATTCTTACGCCAAAGATTACTAGAATCTTATATAAAGAGCATAAGTCACTTAATTAAAATTAAATTAAATTAAGGGGAGGGTTTGGGGCGTTGCCAAAATATAGACGTACTAATATAAGAGGGTGGGGCGGCCAAAATATAGACGTACTAATATAAGGAAGTTATTAAGGATAGAGAATTTTAATATAGCTAGTATGAAAAAATAGATTTTTAGCCATAACTTTCGATTGGAAAGAGATATTGGGATAATTTTTTCACATAAATTATTTTTGAGACTTGACTTTTTTGTAAAAAATATAAAAACAACATTTTGGAAAAAAAATTTGGCGCAAAAAATCAAAGGGGGTACTGTTTGATGACAAAAACACTAAAATAATTTTTGCGCTTAGCTAGAAGAATTTTTGCAAATAACTGCTATATCATATGAAAGGAAGCCGGATGAGCAATTTTCAATTGATTTCATTTTTAAAACAACAACAATTTTTGAGACATTCAATATTTTGGACCTTTTTTGACATAATCATAAAACATATATACTCTGACTTAACGGTACAGTTCAACCTGTGAAGTGCTTTTATTGAAGTTTTGAACTAAAAAAAACTTGAATGAAATATACTAATAGACAGCGGAGATATTTGCATCGATAACCAAACTTTGATTTTCATGTCGTTTTTTTCTCATTCTCATGTTTTATGAAAAAGTCGTTGTACTGAAAATTTCTACAATTTTGAATATATGTGAGAAAAAAATGTTAAAATAAAATACACAAAAAACTCCGATGGTAAAAAGTATTCTAAAAACAAAATTACCGTTAGTTGAAACATTTCTGAGGCGGCGTGACAAAACTAAGTATGCAACATTTTAAGTTGGAATGCATTTAATATGTATACCTACCTTCAGCGAAATCCGTTGAACCGTTTAGATTTGTATAAAGGCCAAACAAACAAACAAACAGCAAATTAATTTTATTACTACACTCAAAAATATTTGTGTCTAAATATAACTAATAACTGCGTCCATTCTACGAATTTTATTCGTAGTTTTCAGACACGAATAGGATTTGTAGAATCGACGTATATAAGTATATGTTACGAATATTTTATTCGTCTTCTAAAAAAAAACTCTGAGCTGGGGTTTGAACCTCGCCTCTTTAGTTTACGGGCCACGCACTCTACCAGTAGGCTACAATTACTTTACAATCATACAGTTCCTTATGTTCTATAGATATTCGACAAACAAGACTGAACAATTTCGGTTTTCAATTTTTTAGACTCTACTAATAATTCGGATATTCTACCAATAATTCGTACGGTCAGCCTACGAATGAATTGTTTCTACTAATATTATTTTTCATTCGTAAATAGTACGAAAGCATTAGTAAATACTACGAATGTAATGAAAGAAATTACGAAGTTATTCGTACGAGAAATTTACGAATATTATTATTTATATGTACACAATCATTCGTACAATGCAGTAATATGAATTGATTTATTTTTGTTTACGAATATCATTAGTATATAAAACATATATATTCGTAGATACTACATCAGGTATTAGAAAAATTTTACGAATGAATTCGTAAAGATATCACAATAAAAATACTTTGTATATTGTACGAATATTTTTAGAAAGTACGAATATTTTGTTTACTAATATCATTCGCAGAAATTGTACTAATAAATTTTTTGAGTGTATAGATTATATATACCATAAAGCGCCCTCTGGCATTTAAGATAAATCAAAATAGATAGCATCAAAACACTTATCCTACCTGAAAACCTCTTTATAAGCCGCTAATCCTCTGAGCGACTTTAGAGTTTTTTGAGGTTTTGTGAAAAAAGTGTAATGCAGCGACCTCTGGTGTTAAAGATAGATCAAAATAGATAGCGTCAACATTTTTTATTGTATCTGAAAACTTATCATTTACATTTTCAAGATAATCGTATGAGCGGCTTAGCAGTTTTGTAAAAGATTTGCACTACAGCGCCCTCTGGTGTTAAAGATAGATCAAAATAGATAGCACTAAAAGAGTTATCCTACTCGAAAATGTATTTATACAAATTTGCATGCTAATATATCAGCGGTTTAGGAGTTTTTGGCGGTTCTGTGAAAGATTTGTTCTATAGCGCCCTCTGATGTTAAATATAGATCAAAGTTAATAGCACCAAAACACTCATCGCAATTGAAAACCTCAAAAAATGTTGCTCAGAAATATTTTGAGATAATTTCACGCAGCGGAACAGAGTACTGGTCTGACGAACCTATTTTGAAATTGTTCACGCTTGTTTCGCTGCTGTCACTTTTTGTATGGAGCTTTAAGTGGAATTTCAAATGAAGCTTAAGAGCACAACTTGAGCACAATTCAGCACAAGTTTCGAATTTCTAATAGTTATATACTCTACTCATCTTTATACTCTAAACTCTAATCAAATCATTTTTTTTTTCTCATATGCAAAAATGGTAGAACATATTCATTGTATAACAAAACAATTTTTTTTTTATAATAAATTACTAATTACAGGGCTTATTTGGGTTTTGGTACTTGTAAAGGATGAACTTTATATGTAAGTTTTTTATAGTTTTTTCCAAGTCCTATAAAAATGACTAAAAAGGTCATTAGACTAGAAAAGTAACTGGATCCTAAGTTAATATTATTTTTCAAAAATACCACCACTTCTAATATTATTTCGTTATTAACTTATCTCATTTAATTTTTCATTTCTTCATTTTTCATTTTCTTTCATATGTTTATAATTGCAGTTGTTGAGAAAGAGACTGTGTTTCTGCATTTCAAAGTATTATGAAATTCTAATCATTTTTCATAACTGTTATTATATTAATTTTATTGTTATTGTTTTTGTTTAAAGTTGTCTGCTATTCCTGTTAAATCGTTTGTTAACTTTTTTTATGCCAATCAAGTTGGCGGCAGTTCAGCATATTTGCTGAACTCAGCTGCTGTTGCTGCTGCTGAAGATGCACCCACTGCATGATTTTATCCCAAAAACAACAACAAAAAACTGCAGTTTAACATTTCTTTGAAATTGTGCGCCATTGTTTAGTTCGCTGTTGTTGTTGTTGTTGTTGTAGTTGTTGTTGTCGTTGTTGCTCTATTGCGCTATTTGTATGAATTCACAATTGATTAGCATAATAATGTTTATTGTTGTTATTATTTCTTTTATTATTATTATTTGTATTAAAATTTTAGATTTATACATCTTGCAATCTTTAACGAATACCCCATGAAAAATTACCCAAAAAAAACTCATTCATTACAGTTGCTCGAATGGAAGCTGGGCTGCTGTAACATATTTGTTCATGTTGTTTTTGTTGTTGTTGTTGTTATTGTTTTATATCATTTTTGGAAGCTCCTTTCGTTTAATATTTCAATTTTAACAAAAGCCCAAAAAAGGATTGGTTTTTCGTATGAAGGCAACAGCAACAATAATAATAATAACAGCGTGATATTAATCTCTACTATACTGAATAATTTATCGTTAAACATGATAAAAATACCACCGATCCCAAAAATTATATAAGTATCGTGTGGCATATCAACGATATGTTTAATATATTTTTTGCAATGAAATAATGCTATCGGGATGTAATCTGTTTATTGATGATTTTACATTGCTCAGAATGAAAGTAAGAAGGAAGGAGCTGAAGCAAAAATTTGACACGTTGAATTCTGTTACTACATAACTTATGCAAAGTCAAATATTTTTTACAGTCCATACTTAAAAAAATCCCAAAACTAGCCCCACTTTATTATACTTGATAACTTTCCAGCAAACCTAATGATATTGCTTCAATATCGAAATGGATTGACATCGAGAAATGACTGCTTCAATACAAAACGGTCCATCGGTAACGATTTCGGTATGGAAAAGAACATACTTAAAAAGTTTTAGATTAACGAAATGTGTTGTAAATTTGACGAATTTTTTGTAAAAAAGCCAACAGATGTCATCAAGAAAACAATAAATGTTTTTTAAATAAACAATTTGAGTTAAAAACATATGAATTAAAGTTACTGCGTAACTATATCGGCTTTGAATAAAATTTGGACATTGTTACAATATCGAAGCTAAGCTAAATTTTCTATATTTTCATTATATCATAATATAAATTTTTTTTTTAAGTTTAAAAAGCGTTGAGCGATTTTTGGTAGGGGGTAAATCTTTGGTTTGCGTCATCATTGTAGTGAGTAGCTTTCGTCATCAAGTCGTCGAGTAGCATTTGTCATCAATACAGACAGCGAGTAGCTTTCGTCAATCGGCTTGACACTGATTATTACAGTGCTTCCACAACGTAGATTGTGTAATTACTTCAGTGCTTCTCACACTTTTTGAATTCGGTTTATTACAGTGCTTCTCAAACTGTTACTCCAGTGACTTTCAAATTGTTACTCCAGTAATTTTTTAACTGTTGGTTGGAGTGACTCTAAAACTGTTAGCCTTTTCACTTTGTGAAGGGTGTCACGGTCTAATTGACGCACTTATGTTTCTGAAATGTGTAGGGTTCTTATTGTAGTGATTTTCGGTGCTTGCTTTTCACTTTGTGCAGGGTGAGTACAATATGCCGCTTAAAGGCAACCCCGGCAGTTGTCCAGGCAAGGCTGTTTCTGCTTCAGGAAAACTTTTAATTGGTATGGGTGTAAAAGGGCCTAACATAGAGTTAGTTGATAGTAAATGTGGACCCGGGTTTTGTCCAGGTATGGGAGAGTCCGGCATTCGTACGGGCCCAGCAAAAAACTTATAGCAGATTTGAACAATTTGGCATCAAGAACCATCAACTCAAAATTGTCAAAATGGCGTATGGAGCACATGATTCCTCGGACAATGATTTTGATTTACTAACTTTAACCTTAAAAAGAGAAATAATTTTTAATAATGTTGTATGTTATAAATACAATTGGGGCTACGGGCGTGCGACGTGTAAGTTCCACTGGCGTGTGGAATACAATCTTTGGCTATGTTCAGACGACAATCAAATGCATAGCTAATGCAATTTTTTTGTTCTTTTTTACTGTATTTGACTAATTGATTCAGGTATTGAGTGTCATCAAAATTTTAACTATGTTTGAAGTTAATTTTCGCTATCGCATAATTCATTTTTTTAGCTGGAAAAACAAACCACAAATTTGAATTAATTCAATCATTTGATTCTCGTTTGAACACAGCCTTTTTTATTTGTTTTTGAATACACGCCTGTCAAATTAGAAAATAAAAATTTAACGACAAGCTCGGCGTGTAATGTGGATTGTGTTTTTAACATAAAAAATACATTATTCTATATTGACAGGCTACACGCCACCCGCCTGCAGCCCCAATTATGTTTATAACAGTAGTTTTTAAAAAAAATTTACATTTCAAATAAATTTTTGATTGCAAGTGAGAATTGCTAGGCTTTGTTATGAGTCTATAATCTTAAATAAATTTTAAAAGCATAAAAATTAATTGATTGTTCTGATATCAGAATGCTATAAATGAATTCTACTATCAAATCTAGTTTGCTGGCTTTGTTACTAGTAGCTATGCATGTGCAATACGGCGCACAGTGTAACGAGATGGACAAAAGTAGGTATGGAAAAAAAAGTCATAAATTTGTAAAACTAAGTATGCAATTTTATTGTTAGGAGTCTTAAGTATTTGAATCTGAAAGGATTTTTTAATGTATTTGCATTTGTGGTAGTTATAGTCTTCATATGCTGCTTTGAAAATTTTACGAAATTTCAGTTTTATAGTTTTGTACGGAATATTTTTCAAAACCCAAAAAATTATAGTAAAACTCATGTACGAAACTTTAGCAACAATATATTTTACAAGTTCTTGCTAAAAAACACAACTTTAAAAATATAAATAAAAAAATTTTCATTCACCACAAAAAAGGTCTAATAAATCCAAAAAAAAAACTAAATTTCTATATACAATTGCAGAATAAAAACATTTCTATTTTTTTAGTTTTAAGTATGTCTTAACACATTCTTTCTAAACACATTCCCACAATTTGATCTCAGACTACATTACAATAAAGATTTTATGATCATTTGTTTAAAGCATGTTTTGACGAAAATGCGTAAATTTATACGAAAAAATAAGAAATTTTTCATAAAGTTTCAAACGCAATCAAACAAAAAGAACATTTTGATATTTTTTTTATTTTTAAGTATGTCTTAAAAAACTCTTTCGCAACACATTCCAAAAATGTGGGAAGCCGAAATTAAAAGCTAAGGATTTTATGACCTGTTTCCTGGAGCGTTTTTTGACGAAAATGCGCAAATTTATATGAAAAAATAACAAATTTTTCATAAAGTTTCAAGCACAACTGCAAAATAAAACCACTTTTGTATGCCTTTCTTAAAGTATGCCTTTCTTAACGCATTCCCAAAATTTGGTCTCAGATTACACTCAAATAAGGATTTTATGACCACTGTTCTAAAGCATGTTTTGACGAAAATGAGCACCAATTGCATACCAAAAAATACATGACAAGATGAAATTTCACATTTGAAACAAAGAAACAAAAAAACTTCAATTTAAGGCTTTATTGTGCAAAGACAATAATGCATAGAGACTTGAATTTTTTACGTAAATATTACAAAAATCGATACCCTAAAAATTTTAATTTTACTAATATTTATGCATCTTCTTCTTGCTAGGTGGTGTCAAAAAAGTGGTCTTCAGCCAGGGCATTATTACCTAAGATGATTCCTTCTATTTTTGTCGCTCATCCCATAGACCTTGTTACACTGTGCATCGGTTTAATATTTTTTTATCGTCCTGGAAACATTGGTTTTGAATTTTACCGTAAATTTCTCGAAAAATCTCGTTGAGATCATATGGACATGGTACATTTATTTTACCCTAAATTTTGTTTTATGTATTTGATTTTATATGCAAGTTTCCGTGATGATTGAGTGTTTTGCAATTTAATTTCTATTTGAATTGATGATTTGATTTGCTGAGCATTAACTAAAGTTGATTTGAAGTCAAATCAAAATACCAAAAATTGCATATAAAGAATTCGAATTATATAAAGATTTGATTTTATATGATTTGGCATCAAATTCCTAACATATAAAGAAC
This sequence comes from Dichetophora obliterata, assembly GCA_963920525.1. Taxonomy (NCBI): domain Eukaryota; kingdom Metazoa; phylum Arthropoda; class Insecta; order Diptera; family Sciomyzidae; genus Dichetophora; species Dichetophora obliterata. The sequence continues at coordinate 236,552,340 of OY986436.1, read as the reverse complement.
ACATAAATAAGCTGGTGCCACATCATTTCATAGCTAAGCGCCAGTCCCGATTCGAAGGTGAAAAAAGTAACATTGCTGCAAGGAGAAATGCTAATTCAAATGGATTTCGCTGAAAACTATGCGTTTGTTATACAATATACCGTTCAAGGATACCATTGGAATAATAATCAAGCCACGATACATCCATTCGTTGTTTATTACAAAGATAAACGAAAAATTAATTCATAGAACCTTTGCCATAGTATCCGATTGTAATATCCATGATAGCATAGCAGTTCATCTGTATATTTCAAAAATGATTAATTTTGTTAAGACCAATATAAGCAATTTAATTACGAAAGTTATCTACGTGTCAGATGGTGTAGGAGCACTATACAAAAACAAATACAACTTTATTAATTTATGTCATCATAAAACTGATTTTGATATATTCGCTGAATGGCACTTTTACGCAACCAGCAATGAAAAATCTGCATGTGGTGGTATAGGTGGGACATTAAAAAGAGGCGCTCGGATGTATAGCATAGCAAATAAAAATCAAATTCAAACGGCGAAAGACCTCTATCATTGGGCTTCACAAACTTTTAAGACCTCCATAGAAGTTGCCATAGAAGTTACAAAAGAAGAGCTATTTTCAAGGTATAAAAATGCTAAAACTATTACAGCAACTCAAAGCTTCCATTCTTTTATACCTTTAGATGAAACTTTACTAAACGTTATCAAATATTCCGAAGTCAACAGTATTTCTTGCGCAAAAATGTATATTAAATCTAAAAAAATAATAATAAAAAAAATTTATATAGGTTAAGTCCGTATCTTTGGGGGTGTCTGAAAAATTTGATAATACGATTCTTGTTCCAATCTATTAGAATTACCAGAAAAATCTGTATAACTTCCAAAGTATAGCTACTTTATTCTTTTTGTCACACAAAGATATCAAAATATAAGGAAGCTAACAAGAGATGCATTTACTTAAAAAATTTAAAAAAAAAAATTAAAAAATACCCATTTTAGTTTTTAGATATGTTATAAATATTAAATAGACCTATCTAAAAAAATTTTTTTTTGGAAAAAAAAACTTGATCTTGAAAGTGTTTTCCAAGTATAAAGTCTTATTTTTTTCAAAAAATTTTTTTAGTGTTATATAAAATTTTTGCAGTGTATGTTTTCGAAAGCTGACTTATATACCTTTCTAATGGCACCAAGATCTTTCAAATCGGTTGAGTCATTCCATAGTAATCGCAGCTTAAAAGTACCTATTACCGTCATTTTTCAAATATTTCGATACCTTGCCAGGCCCACATATTTTCAAAAATTCAATTTCTAAAAATGAGGTTGTGTTTCTATAGGTAAAGTAGCTGTATGCAAAATTTCATTAAAATCTGAGAGGGTCGGGTTCAAAATGTCCCTTTTTTTATAGGTTTTGATATGAAATTCATCATATACTAATGCCCATACGTCACAGTAAACTTTCACATATAAATTATAAGTTGTCAAATTCCTTAAATAAAATTTATTTGAAAATTATTTTACCATACCGATATGCTCTCGATAAGTTTTTTTCTCAGAATTCGAAAATTTATGATTCCAGATTGAAAATCTTCGAATTTTGTTTAAGAAATTTCATTTGAAGTAAAAGACACGCATACGTCACGGATAACTTTTATTTTAATTTTAAATCAAATCAAAATTAGAACAATTTCGTGTAAAGAATTGGGTTTTGTATGAAATAATTGATTTTATATATATGATTTTATTTGACTTTACGTTAAACACCTTAAATAAAATTACACTCATACGTTACGTTAAGCTTTCAAAGAAAATCAAATTCTAGAAATTAAATTTTGGGGAAAATTAGTTCACCGTTCCCGTAAACTCAATCAAATTCTCTAAATAAATTTAAGGAGAAAATAAATTAACCGTATCTATACACTTCCAAAGAGATTTTTCTAAGAACTTAACGTAAAATTCGAAAGCTAATGATTCCAGCAATGAAAATTTCGTTTGAAGCCGTCTTATTTGCTCTAACAATTTAAAGGCAAAATTCAATTTTATAAATTTGTTAAAAGCTGGGTTTTGAACCATTACTTATTTTTCTTTCACTTGTTGACATATCGTCCATTCTATCAACTGTCAATTTTGTCTTTTGGCAAAAAACAGGTGTACCCACCTATTGCTTGTGGCAGCTACAGACATCGTGTTAGAAAATCGATTGCAAAAACTTTTTTGATTTTTTTCAAAGTGCTTTCCAAGTGAGTGAAGCTATTCCAAAAAAGTGAGTGCAATGCATATTTATTTAGTGTTTTGATTCTATTTTATGATCCAGTATTTTATTGTATCGAAATATGATTGGAAGTGTCGTTGTTTTTGACGTTTCCAAAATGGTGTTATGACTGGGTTGGGAACCACTGTAGTGATTAGACTAGATTTGTACTAGAACTATCGAATTGCTTCAGGAAGCACCAATGTTTTGTCACTTCTGAATAAAATTGGGCTATTACAAGCAACCATCCCAAATAAACCATAGAAACGTGGCCGAAAGGCAGTAAAGAGCTGCGAGCTGACTTCTCCAGACAAAATTGATGATCTAAAGCAGAAAAAACAGCTACAGTAAAGTCGAAACCACCAGCAAAAGCAGCACTGAAGAAGGTACAACCAGCACCACCCAAGCATCCTAAAGCAAAAGAACCATCAATATAATCTGATGAGGACATTGATTTTGGCACCATTTGTTTGGGGTTTTTGCCTCAAAAACTTCATTGAATGCAACACATGAGACCGGCCTGTTCACTTGAAGTGCGCCTATATGGGAACACTTTCGTATTTCACATGCAAACATTGCGATACCGATTTGGATGAAGATAAAGAAAATAATGACTGAACACTTCCAATCGTTAAGATTTTATTAGCCTAAGTGGCAAAATTCTAACTTGTTTTTCCTCTTGAGGCCTTCTAAATAAATAAAATCAACTTGTTATATATTAATAGTGGTTTTACTTCGTGCTTTTCGATTTTTTTTTTGGAATTTGCCGGATGGTTCACAACCCAGCACGTGTTTTTGGAAGAGCCAAAAATTTCGTCTTTAGAAAATTGACCGCAAAGAGTTAAATTTTAATCAAAACGCCAATCTATCTGTACAAAAACTTACGTTTTAAAGTTGCCTTTCCAACGGCACATTAGATTATTCGACATATTTATTCTGTGAAATGTTAGAGCCCAAAAACAAAACCTGGTTCACAACCCAGCCCTTTCCCCTACTTAAGAGAATCGACTTTTTCTTAGTGACACACTTTGCATTCATTGTAGAAGTAAAATCCAAAAGTTATATAATTTCTTAACATCCCCAAACAAAAACCAAAAGCCACCACAACTTTACCATGTTGGTTTATCTGCCTGTCCTGATGACTGCTTTTATAATCTAAGCCATTAACGTCGCCTAGCTGAGGTTTTTTGTTTAAGTTCCAACAACAACAACAAGCGATTGAATTCAAATTAAAAATGCTAATGCAATGATTTTTCGTAGGTATTTTTAATGTAATGACTTGGGAACAAAACAAAAACCTTAAAATAATATAGTTAACCCACAGAAAATAAAAATGAAACAAGACGACAACAACAGCAAAACTCTGTCGTGTCTTCTTGATATTACATAACTTGCTAATTTTTTTTTATATAATATTGTTTATATATATTATTTTTATTTTTATCCTCTTCACTTGGTTATTTTTTTTTACACTACCTACTTTTTTGGCTTACAACACATCCAGCTAAATAGCCTGCAGCTTGTTCGATCACTTGAAATTGGTCGTCGTTAGCGTGTGTTTTTGATTTTTTTTTCTTTTCTTCTGCTATTTCGTCTTGTGCGCTCTTCTTCCTCTTTTCCAAAGCTATGTAGGTCTTTCTTTTTTGTGCGGCTCTGCGAACTACGAACCTAGAAGCCATTCATTGTGTTTGGTGATCGATAGACATGAATTTGGATATGGATGCGCCGATTGCTGTTTAATTTTTTTTTCTTAGTTCGATTTATTTTAGCATCCATCCAGACGTACGTATGTCCGTCTATGTGTCTTTTAGTTGCTCCATCTGTCGGCTTGTGATTAAATTGAACGAGTGTACGAGTGCCTATGGAGCACCCATCAACAATGACCCAATGAAAATTTAATGAAATGGAAAACTCCTTAGACAGCGCAGGCGAAGCCTCTGACTGCCTGGCATTCAAGTAGACACATAAACAGTTAGTCAGTCAGTGAATAAGGACAGCCGCCAATGCGTCACCTAGTCACCTAGTCTCTTAGTCAGTGGGTTCACATTGTTTTTGTTATGCAGAAATTTAACTTGTTTGAACTCTGGGCTTCCAAAAGTAACCCAAACACAATGAAGACGAAAAAAGAACGAAAACGAAGAGCTGCTGCGTCAATTCGACAGTTCGGACTGTCGATATTCGTGTGAAGTACCTTCATTTGTGAGAATATTATCTAGGTTTTGTTCAATGAAAGGGAATTTTTTAAAGTTTTGCTGTGTCTGCCACGCTGCAGGTTGTTCAGCTTGCCTGACAAAGTAAGGCACCGAGCTGATGATATCAGCGCAGGAACCCACGACAAACACGCTCATGCTTATTTCACTTCGTATTTAGTTAATAGACTTCCTTCTTTGAGCACCTTGTACAAATTGTTGTAACTGTTAAGTCAGTTTCTTGTTGTTGGCTTGATTTTTTTCTTTTATTTTGGGTAAATTCAAATGACTTTCACTATAAATAGAAGATGTTACGACGAACATTTTTTGTTTCATATTTTTTTCTTGCACTTTTAAGGATGCTATTTTTAATATAAATTTGGAATTTTTTTCTATTCAATTTCTTGACTCAGTGGCGTTGATATGGGGGGTTGTAAAGGGAATGCTCCGGAATGGCCTTTTATGAATTAAAAATATTATGCTTTGGAATGTCAAATCCCAAACAAATATATTTGAAACATATTTAACACTTAAGATCATGTTTTTTTTTACCAAATTTAATTATCGTTGTGTCTACATTTCCAAAAACTAGATATTGGTTTACTGTGGAAATCAATTCTGCAAACGATAAAAAAGAACAATTTTAAAATCTAACGAATGAAGAAAGTATTGATAAAATAATCTAATATGCAAAAACGTTGGCAGAAAGACCGTTGATGCAAGCGAAAGATTATTAAAGAAAATAGTTATCTGTGCTGTTAGTGTGGCATAATTTAAAGACTAAGTCTTAAATGTCCACAAATTTTTCAAACACATAAAAATTCGTCCTTTTCAGATGTGTAGTTTGAATTTTAGGGCAAACTTTATGGCGAAAAAATAAAAATCCAAAAATTCACAAAAAAGGACATAAGAAATTACCATGTTACATAATTTTGAAAATTCTTGCAAGGATGCAGTCTTGTAGGCATAGGCTTAACAAACATTTTGGTGCATAAATCGTCCTTTTATAGTGTATGGTTTAGGAGTTAAGGCCAAAAAACGAAAAAAAAGTAGAAAATCACAAAAAATGACGTAAAAAACTAAGATTCTTGAAAGAAATATTTTTTCTAAGAATGCAGTCGTATGGTTATTTTAATTACAAACATTTTGGTGCATAAATCGTCCTTGTGGGATGTATGGTTTGGAAGTTATGACGAAAAAACCACATGTTTTTTTCAGAGGTATTGAAATCAAGTGCTTGTGAAATTATTTAATAAATTTCTCTATTTTTTCAAGAATGAATTGAAGAATAGCTTAGCAAAGCATTACAAAACTGCTGATTGGCTGTAAGGCACTTTTGATGATTAAACAAGCACTTGAAAAAATTTTTATAGTAAATAAAGAAATTTCGATATTTTTTTAATTCTCCATAACCACTCCATTCCCAAATACATTCAAAGTTAAAGTAAAAATGTTTAACCTCAAGGGTTTTAATACTCAATTCTTAAGTTTTCTTTTTAGACATTTGAATTTCTTATTAAAATTAGTTGAGCGGTTCAGCTTAAAAACTCGTTGGTTTTGTTTTTGAAACACAATTTCTATTGTTAAACTCAAACTTTATGAAATAAGCTCAATCCAAACATCATTGTGTTTGGTGTCATAAATTTTTTTCTATAACTGCACATCATCTTAAAACGTAGCTTTTTTTCTTATTTTTGTTTTGAAACATTTTTGAGCAATAATTTTTTTGTTTCGACTGTATGTGCATATAAAAAGCTATTTTCACATTCAATTTTTATAGAATTTTAATTTGTTAACTTCTTTATACTATTAATTTTTCACGTAAGCTTTAGATCTTAGTAATAAATCTTTTGGGTGTAATTCTCTCAATACATATATTTATTAAACAATTGGGTTAGATTTTTTAGATGTGTATTTAAATAAGAAAAAAAGCTTTGTTATATTTTAATAATAAACTTTGAATTTAAAAATATCAAAACTGAAAAAAAAATCATTTTAAGCCTAAACTACTAAACGGTTAAAAATCTTTGAATAAATTTTAGTCCAGCTAAAATACTACTGCATATTTTTTAATCTTGAGGTTTAAAATTTAAGCTTTCACAATGACTTACCCATAATTAAAACTTTTCTATACTAAAATTTAAACCAAAGAAATAGTGCAATGCTGAAACTCAATATTAGGCTATTAGGTTCATATGCTTACTTATTGCTTTTGTTTCGTATGCCGCAATAGCCCAGTGGTTAACATAGTGAGCTTATAAACTGGATGTCCCTGGTTCGAATCTCGCTATTTGTTATTTTTTTTTTATATTTCAGTCCAAGCTTGTACTAAATTTTAAACCAAAGCTTTATTAAAACGATTTTTTAGTATTTTGCAATTACTAGATTTGAAACCAAAGCTGGTGTGGTCATAAATAAAGTACAGAAAAGATTCAATTTTATTCCAAGATTTTTAACCGTGTATAGTTGATTTTTAAACAGTTGCAAATTCAATGTTTTAAAAAAATTAATTTATCGATTGATGGAATTTAAAAAAATTATTTTTTTTTTGTGTAAGGCCTAAAAAAACAAAAATATAGTTTTTGAAGATATATTGTTTGTGAGTAAATTAAAAATGTATTTTAATTGAACAAATTGAAGGGTTCGGGGCAATAAGGTGCTAACCCACATAAAACAAGTTTAGAGACACACAAATTTGAAAATTTGACATCTTCTATGTATCGCAATTTTGATTATTTTGGATTTTTCATATTTTCCCCTTAATGAGGGTTCTATAAAATCATTTATAACTTTCATTTTTAGAAGTTGGGCATACTTTGAACTTTAAAATCTTTCCGAAATAGTTCACATTTGAAACTTTCAATGTCGCCTGTTAACCACACCTTTGAACTTGTTCACTTTCACAATTTCATTTTTAGAAGTCCTTCAATAGTATCTGCATACTCAAAACTTTAAAATCCTTGAAGCCTTGGGTAATAGGTTCCTAGCCCCCATAGAAAATAATTTAATCAAGATGACAAAATTTACTTGACACCACTTGCTGACAAAGGATTTCAAATCAAAATAGCATTAAGGTCAGAAATATAAAAGCTGTGGTCTAGAGAGACGTCTAAAAAAGTTTTCTGTATGGATATTACCTTCTTATTGCCCAAAACTTAAGACGCTATTGTTTGTAGCAAAAATAATAGAATTGTAACTCGCTAACGAATAAAGTTAGCATAAAGTAAACAACTTCATCTTTGGTGCACATATAAAAGAGGTTGCTGAGATTTTTTTGCAAACAAAATTCAATTTAGTCAAAGTGTGGGTTAGCACCGTATTGCCCCGACCCCTTCAATTAATACAACTCTAGACTAGTTTTAATATTATGAGTTATAAAATAAAAAAATAATTAAAAATTTGTCTTATTTCTGAGTGAAAGAAATTACTCAAAGTAATTTTTTGACGGAGTTAAAAAAACCTAAAAAATTATTTTGATTCCCAAGCGACCAATATTGATAGTTAAAATAATTCGCAATTTGAAGTTATAATCTTTTGGTTACGGCAATGGTAATAGTTATGGTTATGGTTATAGTTATGGTTATAGTTATGGTTATGGTTATAGTTATGGTTATGGTTATGGTTATGGTTATGGTTATGGTTACGGTTATGGTTATGGTTATGGTTATGGTTATGGTTATGGTTATGGTTATGGTTATGGTTATGGTTATGGTTATGGTTATGGTTATGGTTATGGTTATGGTTATGGTTATGGTTATGGTTATGGTTATGGTTATGGTTATGGTTATGGTTATGGTTATGGTTATGGTTATGGTTATGGTTATGGTTATGGTTATGGTTATGGTTATGGTTATGGTTATGGTTATGGTTATGGTTATGGTTATGGTTATGGTTATGGTTATGGTTATGGTTATGGTTATGGTTATGGTTATGGTTATGGTTATGGTTATGGTTATGGTTATGGTTATGGTTATGGTAATGGTTATGGTTATGGTTACGGTTATGGTTATGGTTATGATTATAGTTATAGTTATGGTTATGGTTATGGTTATGGTTATGGTTATGGTTATGGTTATGGTTATGGTTATGGTTATGGTTATGGTTATGGTTATGGTTATGGTTATAGTTATGGTTATGGTTATGGTTATGGTTATGGTTATGGTTATGTTTATGTTTATGGTTAATGTTAACGTTAAGGTAAAGGTAAAGGTTAAAGTTAAGGTTAAGGTTAAGGTTAAGGTTAAGGTTAAGGTTATGGTTAAGGTTATAGTAACGGTTATGGTTATAGTAATGGTTACGGATATGGTTATAGTTATGGTTATGTTTGTGTTTATGTTAATGTTTATGGTTAAGGTTAAGGTTATAATTATGGTTATAGTAATGGTTGTGGATATGGTTATGGCTATAGTTATGGTTATGGTTATGGTTATGGTTATGGTTATGATTATAGTTATAGTTATGGTTATGGTTATGGTTATGGTTATGGTTATGGTTATGGTTATAGTTATGGTTATGGTTATGGTTATGGTTATGGTTATGGTTATGGTTATGGTTATATTTATTTTTATGTTTATGTTTATGGTTAATGTTAACGTTAAGGTAAAGGTTAAGGTTAAGGTTAAGGTTAAGGTTATGGTTAAGGTTATAGTAACGGTTATGGTTATAGTAATGGTTACGGATATGGTTATAGTTATGGTTATGTTTGTGTTTATGTTAATGTTTATGGTTAAGGTTAAGGTTATAATTATGGTTATAGTAATGGTTGTGGATATGGTTATGGCTATAGTTATGGTTATGGTTATGGTTATGGTTATGGTTATGGTTATGGTTATGGTTATGGTTATGGTTATGGTTATGGTTATGGTTATGGTTATGGTTATGGTTATGGTTATGGTTATGGTTATGGTTATGGTTATGGTTATGGTTATGGTTATGGTTATGGTTATGGTTATGGTTATGGTTATGGTTATGGTTATGGTTATGGTTATGGTTATGGTTATGGTTATGGTTATGGTTATGGTTATGGTTATGGTAATGGTTATGGTTATGGTTATGGTTATGGTTATGGTTATGGTTGTGGTTATGGTTATGGTTATGGTTATGGTTATGGTTAGGGTTATGGTTATAGTTATGGTTATGGTTATAGGTTTGGTTATGGTTAAAGTTATGGTTATGGCTATGGTTATGGTTATGGTTATGGTTATGGTTATGGTTATGGTTATGGTTATGGTTATGGTTATGGTTATGGTTATGGTTATGGTTATGGTTATGGTTATGGTTATGGTTATGGTTATGGTTATGGTTATGGTTATGGTTATGGTTATGGTTATGGTTATGGTTATGGTTATGGCTATGGTTATGGTTATGGTTATGGTTATGGTTATGGTTATGGTTATGGTTATGGTTATGGTTATGGTTATGGTTATGGTTATGGTTATGGTTATGGTTATGGTTATGGTTATGGTTATGGTTATGGTTATGGTTATGGTTATGGTTATGGTTATGGTTGTGGTTATGGTTGTGGTTATGGTTATGGTTATGGTTATGGTTATGGTTGTGGTTATGGTTATGGTTATGGTTATGGTTATGGTTATAGTTATGGTTATGGTTATGTTTATGTTTATGGTTATGGTTATGGTTATGGTTATGTTTATGTTTATGGTTAAGGTTAAGGTTAACGTTTATGTAAAGGTAAAGGTAAAGGTAAAGGTTTAGGTTATGGTTAAGGTTATAGTAACGGTTATGGTTAAGGTTATAGTAATGGTTATGGATATGGTTATAGTTATGGTTATGGTTATGGTTATGGTTATGGTTATGGTTATGTTTATGGTTATGGTTATGGTTATGGTTATGGTTATGTTGATGTTTATGGTTATGTTTATGGTTAAGGTTAAGGTTATAATTAAGGTTATAGTAATGGTTGTGGATATGGTTATGGTTATAGTTATGGTTATGGTTATGGTTATGGTTATGGTTATGGTTATGGTTATGGTTATGGTTATGGTTATGGTTATGGTTATGGTTATGGTTATGGTTATGGTTATGGTTATGGTTATGGTTATGGTTATGGTTATGGTTATGGTTATGGTTATGGTTATGGTTATGGTTATGGTTATGGTTATGGTTATGGTTATGGTTGTGGTTATGGTTATAGTTATGGTTATTTTTATGTTTATGGTTATGTTTATGGTTAAGGTTAGGTTAAGGTTAACGTTACGTTAGGTAAGGTTAAGGTAAAGGTAAAGGTAAGGTAAAGGGTATTGGTAAGGTATTGGTTATGGTAAGGTAAGGTAAGGTAAGGTTAAGGTTAGGTTGGTTAAGGTTAAGGTTATGGTTAAGGTTATGGTAACGGTTATGGTTAAGGTTATAGTAACGGTTATGGCTATGGTTATAGTTATGGTTATGTTTATGGTTATGTTTATGATTATGTTTATGGTTATGTTTATGTATATGTTTATGATTAAGGTTAAGGTTATAATTAAGGTTAAAGTAATGGTTGTGGATAAGGTTATAGTTATTTTTATGTTTATGTTTATGTTAATGGTTAGGGTTATGGTTGTGCTTATTATAACCCTAACCATTAACATAACAATAAGAAGGTTACCATTAACAATAAGAAGGTTATGCTTATGGTTGTAACTATAGATATGTTCAATACATTATTTTAAAGCAATTCCACAAACTTTTAGTGTCGCATTTTTGTTACAAGAAATTAACATTTAAATATTATGAAACTAAAAGCAGTACAGTTTTAAAAAAAGTTAAAGTCTTATATAAATGCAGAGACGCTTAAATTAAATTTGATTTCTACTTTATTTCCACAAGCTACATAAAAAATTTTACCACCAAAAAACATTGCTTAGACTAACTTAACCATCTTTTTTTAACTTGTATTTCATTTTATTGGCTCAATTAGGAGTAACAGCTTAAAGTAAATTTCATTTAATTGGAATGAATTCTTCCATTTCTTGCCGGTTTTAAACGCCAATTTAAAGCTAAATTTCCAAAACGCTTCTTAGGTAAATTTCAGTGATTAGCCAACGTTAACCTGTTGTAAGTGCTAATAAAACTTTGACTTTATCTAAAGACAAGACTTAAAAATGTAAAGATTATGTAAGCAACAGAAAGCACATCTTCAAAAACTATGCACACAAATGTTAAAACCATAGCTAAAACTGTGACTGCAATGAACTCACGTGTCATCAGCAGTCAGCAACATTAAAATGTAACGTAAGCAGCAATAACAAATTAAACAACAACTGAAAGAACTACGAGCTAATACGATATTTAGTGTGATTCAATTTTGATTTATTTAATGAAAATTTAAGTAATAAAACGTCGTTGTTGTCTAATGAGTTGTTTAAGTCACCATCCACCCACTTATTCACAGCTGACACAGCCCGATAATGGCATGCCAGGCTATGCTGTGCTACCTCCACCACCACTACTACTAGCACACATGCATTTACACATCACCCGCATCTCACCCAATTTTGGCGGTGTAAGTTGACGGTGTCTTCGCGCTGTCAGAGTGCCACATTTTCGCGTTCCACACGCAAACTCCATATCGAATGTCTTAATTAGAAAAAAAAACCAACAACAACAACAAAGATGACGATGACTTGAATGCATCTGTAGACACCTTAGTGTGTGCACCATGCTGACTAGGCTACAAGATGCCATCAACTGAAGTCAATTGCAAATAGCAACATTTGCTGTCGTTGTTATTGTTATTGTTACTATAGCTTTTGCTGCTATTGTTGTATTATTCTTAATGTTGTTGTTGGTGTTGGTGTTGTAGTTGTTGCTATTGGTGGAGCAGCATCGTTGAGCAAATTGGGTAAATAATTGAGAAAATTGCTTTTCTTTACTACAAAGTAAAGTCAGCGTCACCATCACCAGCCCCATCAGTGTCGCTTGTATGTCGGTTAATGGTGAGAACCGAAGACAAGCTGATTGTAAAATTTTATTGCTGAAAAAAAGTGGCAATATATTAAAAAAAAGCTTACACCCAATATATGTTTTACTTTTTATATTTTAACTGAACTTTTTTACTATAATGATTCTGTTATTTTTTGAAAGTCAATTTTTTGGTTAAATTATTTTGTGGACATATAATATTTTAATTGACATGTGGAAAATAGTAAAATTTTAACAACTTACTTTGGCCTGATTTGTTCATTTATTTTTGTGTTAGTAATGAGTTTATTTGAGAAGATTATTTCTCAGATTTACAAAACTATTGCAACTAAGTTGGTTTCTTGTGCCTCGAGTAAGACAAATATGTAGTTAAATATGGTGTTCTTTTCGCTAATAAAATTAAAAAATAAAAGTTATGTTTGCATTTAAAACAATAATTCAAATTGTTCCAAATTTTTTAAGCAACGGAAATATTGTTTAAAATTGAAGGTAGTTAAGTATGGCTTACATTCAAAATTTTTTGACATTTATTCGTATGCATAAAAATGTATAAGAAAAAGGCTTAAAAACATCACAGAACACAAATTTATGTTTATGATCATCTCTAACTTCAATAATTTCATAGCAAGTTATTGATTGTTACTCGTATTAAATTCTTGCGAAAGTACTGAAGCTTAGATGCTTAAATAATGCGATAAACTGAAAATAGTATCCGATAAAAGTCATAATTTTATTAACTACAGCCATTTGTTTACAACATTTTTAAATTCTTCTTAACAGTACTTGCTTCATACCACATCCTTGTGAATTAAGTCTGTTCACTAGCAGGCAGCCCTTGGCACCAAAAAAAAGTCCACTACAACACCAAAGAGGTGGTCAGCTTTTAAGCAGACAAGCGTAAAAATGCAAACACACACACACATACTGAAGCGGATATAACTTGCTCACCTACATTCATGCCTCAACTTGTTCGCGTCTTCATCATCCAATGAATTGGTTTGTTGCTCTAAAGCACCGGCATTTGAAAACGTATACATTTGACTGTAAAAATGGTCAGCATGCGTTGTAGCGGTGTGTTTGACGCTATTTTTGTCTGTCGACATGGATGCCTCCTGATTTTAAATCTTCATTGCTAAGTTTATATATTATGATTATTGTTATTGCTTTTTTCTCAATACATGCATTTGCAGCACAGCGTGCTTGCTGCAAGTCTAATGCATGCAGCAGCACATGTTGAACGCAACGCAATTGAACCCTGCAGATTTGTTGCACACCAGGTTATGGCTTGTTTGCTCATAGTTGGGCAAATAGATATTTTTATTTTTTTTCCATGTGATAACTTCTTAGCGCAAGTTTTGTAAATGAAAATCTTAGTAAATACTTTTGAGCAGAATCTGCAAGAGTTTTGCAAGAATTAGCGGGTTTATGTTGCAAAGAATTTGTTGCTAAATAAGCACACACATGAAAACTTTAAAATAATAATTAAATTGACAATAATTGTATGAAGAGCTATTATTTAGGAGATTTAAAAAATATTTTGTTGCTTGCTGTTTTAATTGTGAAAAAAGGAACATATACACAGCAAATAATAATTAATATTTTGGGCAAATTAAAAAAAAAATCGTTATAAATGACGTTACATCTATACAAAAGCATGAGTTTTACAGAAATTCATCTTTAAAAAATAAGTAAAGATGCATTTTTCTTTAATCTAACAAAAGACTTAAGCGACAAACTTCATATTCTACCATACAATGGAAAGACTTAAGAAACGAACTTCTTATAGAAGACTTAAGACACGAACTTGATTATTCGTTTGCCGAAGATGACTCAAACTAAAGACTTAAGCGACAAACTTTAATATTCTAACATTCAATCAAAAGACTTAAGAAACGAACTGTTTAGAAAAGACATTGCACAGTGGAACGATTGGTACAAATTATAGGGAAAAATTCTTGTGTTGACTTTTATGGCCGTTTTTGATATTTTAGGCATAGCGACGTACAAAAAAGGGTTTTTAAATCTTTGAACAAGTGGGCGTGGCACCTTTCACACAGCTGGAAAACATTTTTTGCAATATCTGGAGAACAAGTAAAGCTACGAAAAAAAAAATTGTCAGCAACAATCAAGTATGTCATTTAAAGAACACGTGTCAAATTCAGGTGTGATTGCACAAGTTGGCGTGGCAACGAATGGAACATATTTTTCGCAATATCCGGATAACCAGTAAAGCTACGAAAACAAGAAATTTCAGCACTAATCAGCTACGTTATTTGTAATACTAATATCAATAATCGGTAATAATTAGAATAGTGATCCACATAAATTCGAGCAGAGTTTCTTGAGTTGCCGACAGCCACAAAAATGCTTAGTATTTACAAGTTTCAGTTTTATATAATAGTATAGATAATGATATTATTAAATAAAATCGCACAAATACTCCCCGTTAAAATCGCACAAATACTCCCCGTTGGTTGAAATACTAACAGTTTCAATTGCATTTAAAAAAGCATAAAAAGACTTTTCAATTTTGCATCATGATAAAAAAATATATATTTAAAGTATGCATAGACATAAAACACCATGTAAAATCATTATTTTATTTATGATGTAGCTTAACTTTAGTGTGGAAATGCTCTCTATCACTGAAAATAAAGTATGCGTTTTATAGCAATCACACACTTAATTTTTGCATAAAGAAAAATACTTTTTATAAGGCATGCGTGAAAATAAAATACCCTGTATTTGCTAAACCTCAACTCCAAAAACACAAACTAATCATGTTACAAGTTTTCTATCGATAATATTACATATCATGTATTTATGTAGAGTATATTAATACAATTGTAGAATATATATATTTTTTTTATATTAAGAACTAGGTTATTTTATAGTGTAATAAAAACATAACAAATTTGGTTGGGAATAACAACTGCTTAGTAATAAATAAAAAATCAAATAATATTTTTAAGGAAATTAACAATAATTACAAAATAAAAATTGAAAAATGAAAATTGACTTAAAATTAACATGACATAATTAGGAACAAGTAAACTTATTAATAGTAAAATAGTGATAAGAAATATGTACCTATATTTAAGACAGTATCGGATTTGGAAGACTTTGAATTTTTACACCACATATTATACACGTTTTATATTGAAGGAAACACCACAATTTTAAAAAGAAAATAAAAATTTGCGCACTTTTGCGCACTCTGTCAATGTCAAGGCTTGAAAAAAGACAATTTGAAGTTTCAGAAAATGCAAAAACGGCAATACCTTCCTGTACTTTATTCAGTAGATTGTCTAAAATGTTGTTCGAAATTTCACGATTTTATAAAAAAGTATTATTTTTCGAAGCAAATTACATGAAAAAATTTTAAAATACGAAACTAAATTTAATCCCACTCGAAAGAACATATTTGACCATAATATCCGATTTTTTTCGAATTTTTCGTAGCTTAGGAACTATTTCTAAAAATCTCTTTGTTGTTAGCACTTTTATACCCGCACAATTAAAAAAAAAAATCTTTTTTTTTTGCTTTTTTTGACCCTGATATTTTTTAAATATCAAGAAATAGGTAGAAAAAACATTATTCTCGAAGTCATTGTACTTTTTTTAACATATTCTCATTTGACCCGCCATTAGTGTGGTGGAAGAAAGTCACGCCATTAGTGTGGTGGGGTATGACTTACCCCAGAGGTAAAAGTCGTCTAAAAACTACAAATTTTTATCGAAAAAGATCAGATCGCTTCTGATTTCTTGATTGAATTACTATTACTAAATAATATTTTTAGTGCGTTGCAATTTAAACAAAAAAATAGTTTTCTTGAAACCTACAAATACTACTTACAAGATATTGAAGGAAATACGGTCTCTGGGGTATGTCATACCCCACCACAATAACGGCGGGTTAAAAAAATTAAAATAGTATTTTGCTTTCCTCCGCCTAGCATACCGTTTCATCGCATTGTGCATCACTGCATTGTCCATCGTTAACGAAATTGAAAGAAAAAACGCGCTCCTAAACAAAGCCTTAAGCCACGAACCTTATACAAGCTGAAGACTTAAGCGACAAACTTGTCTATTTTTAAATCAAAACAAAAGACTTAAGCAATAAACTTGATTCATTTGTCAAGAATCTTCGAACTAAAGCTAAAGGGCTCATTGAAGTTTTTCGGCTACCAAAAATTATTTTTTTTTTGCCCTGTACATTTCTCGAATGTAAAAAATCTCAAAAATGTTCTCTAAAATTTTTAGGTCAATTATAAAAAAAGTTGTTTTAGTTATCAGCACAAGCGTCCAGAGAGATGGCAGTGAAAAATATAATACCTTAATCATAGGAGCTGCAACATAAAACTATTTTGATTATTTTGAATAAACTGAAGCCAATATTTTAAAAGCATAGTAGCAAAAACTTATTTGAATGTTGTTTCGGCGAATTTAATTAAAACAGTAATGAAAGTTTTAATCATCTTGTGTTGGGAAAAATGTAAAAATTTATGAATAGCAGTAACTCTATCGTCAATTTTACTTCATATATTGATTCCATCACATTTTTTGAAGGTATGACTACAATATAAACAAAATAAAAGCACTTGACATCAGTTATCTTTAAAACAGACATCTAAGTTATATAGCAAAAGTCGTTTGATTCTTCGCGCAAAAGCCAGGCTCGATAGAAGAATACTTTGTATACAGAGGCAAATTGATGTTGTAGGCTCAAAAAGTGAAGAGAAGGGTATCTTATTAGGACCCAAAATATACCATATTTTAAAAGTTGAAAGAAATTAATTTCAAAATTAACTATTTCTAAAACTATAAAAGCTTTTTTCACAAAAAGTGTTTTTCAAAACCGGTGACAAGCATTACTCAATTAAAAGCACTTTTTTAGCAACTATGAATTGTACTTTTGATCGTTCGGTCTTTATTTTAGTGAACAACTTATTTGTTTAATTCCAAGTATTTCATCATTTAGTAAAAAAATCTATTTTAGAAGAAAAAAATTTAGATTTTTAAAAATTTATAAATTCACAATTAAACTAAGTTGAAAACTCAACCAAAATAGTTTAAAAAAAACTTTTATATATAAAAAATTTGACTCCCGTAAAAAATGCAGTCTCGATTATTTGTGTTCGAACATTCAATACAATAACACTTACAACACAATTAATCAATAGAATCAATCAATAGCTCTGTCAAAGTCTTTTCTGTGGCTGAAATGGCAAATTTATTTTATTTTTTTTTTTATTCGACTTTCAGGTCGAAATAATTTTTTTCAGATGAATAGAATAAATAATTGCTTATCAAAAAAGATAAAGATAGATAAGATAGGAAGTTCACTCAGTATATTGGGGCAACTAGAGCTCAGAGTACTTTTCATAGAGGAATGTAACAGTTTCTTTTAACTGGTACATTAAACGAATTAAGATTATATAATAACGAATTAATCATATTTTATATGTTTTCATTTTGAGACAAATCTATTAAAATCTTCGATTAAAAGATCAAGCAATGTTAGCAAAACCTATTTTTTTCTAACAACAAATGTGCACCATAAAATCATGATCACCACATATTTCAGGTGCTTCACGAAATTGCTGATCTCTACCTTATTTATCTAAAAATTCACAATATATTTTTTATAACTAAAAAGTAAAACAAAAATGACTAAAATAAAAGTTTTATCTAGTGTTTTTTTTTTTTGCCTAAAAAACTTCAATGAGCGACAAACTTCCATGTTGTACCATCTTATCAAAAGACTTAAGCAAGAAACTTGATTACACAAATAAGTAAAAGAAAGTGCTTGTTTTAAAAACTATATATATACTAGCAAATACCCGCTGCTCTGCCTGCGATAAAAATAAAAAATACCATGTCAAAATTTGAAATCTTAAAATTAAACTATTTTGTTGTATCTTCAAATGCAAAATGTAAAAATAATTGCGTTTGTTAAATAATAAAAAAATGGTATAAATATTAAAAAACTACTTTACTTAATTTGATTAATTTTCTTTAAACAGTACTTTTTAAAGTTGCTTGGCTTTTCTGTACTTTGATTTTTTATAAGTCCTGCATAACAGGATTATAAAAAATTTGGGTAAACAATTTTTAAAATTCGTAATTAAAAAATGTATTTTTTTAACTTAGAATATATTTTTACATAAATATATTCTTCTTAAGTTTTAAAAATTTCCATTATTATGACATTAAACTTTTGAGTACATCTCGAAAACTAAAGTTTTTCTTGATTAATAGAAATAAAATTTCCCGTTATTATTAAAATTTATATTTATTTATAGTATTTTCCGGCAGACGCAGGAGCGAGCGATCGTTTTACTGCCATATATTAATTTTTAGCCGCGTTCAAAATCGTCCAAAATATAGCATCTTTGATGATTTGTCCAAAATATAACATTTTTTCGCTAAGACCATCTCGTACTTGAAACAAATCGACCGTCAAAATTTCATCTCAATTTAGCTTAAACCTAGCAAGCTTTGGTTCACTCTGCGCTTATCCCCTGAAAAGTGGACGTCACTAAGGTGGTGCACTCCCATTTTTAGTACAGTTGTCAAGAGTAACCGTGCGAACTAAACTACCAAATTTTAGTATTATACTATTTTAACTTTGGGACAAATGACTCATTTCAGCCCATTCAGCCAAATGAGAAACGAAGTCATCTCATTTCCCATACAAATTCTCAGCTGCAATTCAACTCATTTGAAACAAATGAATGAGATTGGATACGTTCTTAAAACGTACTACAATTTATTTCGAACTAACTCACTAAAAACAAGCGAAAACGTAAAACAAAAAATAATTTTATGCACGTGTATCATCATCAATATCAACAAGTAAAACAAAACAAAGAACGAGTTGTCAAACGAAATAAAATACTTCCGCAAAAAAAAACCAATGTGAGCACTTTTGAATGACTGATTCCAAATGAGTCATTTAGCCTAATTCAAACGACCAAAACTGTTTGAAATATAGCATTTTCATTGATTTTTGGCATGTTAAAGAGGGCGTGGAAACCCATTTTTAGTATATTTGCCAAAAGTAACTGTACGAACTAAACTACCAAATTTTAATCTTATACAACTTTAACTTTGGGACTAATTGGGACTAAATGACTCATTTCAGCCCATTAAGCCAAATTAGAAACGAAGTCATCTCATTTCCCATACAAATTCTCAGTTGCAATTCTGAGAAGCAAATTAATGAGATTAGATACGTTCTTAAGACTTATTACAATTTATTTCGAACTAACACACTAAAAACCAAGAAAAACGTCAAACAACAAATCACTTTATACACGTGTATCATCATCAATATCAAGCAGTAAAAACAAAACAAAGAAGCAGTTGTCAAAGGAAATAAGATAGTTTCGCAAAAAAACCAATGTAAGCTCTTTCGAATGACTGATTCCAAATGAGTCATTTGGCCCAATTTAAACTTAGCATTATACGACCAAAACCATTTCAAATATAGCATTTTCATTGATTTTCATTGAAAGCGGGCGTGGAAATTCATTTTTAGTACAGCTGTCGAAAGTAATCAATCAAATACAATTACCAAATTTTAGTCTTGTGCGACCAAAATCATCTGAAATATAGCATTTTTAGCATGCATTTTTAGTAGACGTGAAAAGTAGGTGTGGCAAAATAGCAATAGCTTGTGGCCTATATCGTCTAAATCGGTTTAGTGGTTCTTGCGTGATTGCCAAAAATCCGTGCAGTGTCACAACGCTTTAAATAGTATAGATAGATAGATAGATAGATAGATAGATAGTATAGGTAGAAAAACTAACACAATCTCAAGTAGGGAAAAGTAAACTGGCAAAGCAGCAAAACATAATTAATGCTTATAACTGTATTATGGCAACTCCCCTCAAAACATTTGCAAAGAAAATTAATCAACACTGTATGACGGCAATAATCTCCCTGAAAGCATCTACACAACATGGCTACCGTGCAGTGTTGCCAGCTACTGCTGATCAAAATCCGCAAAATTTTACAGAAAAATCCGCTAATTAGTTTCATGAAGATTAAATTTGCATGGAGATTCACTGACTGAAATGAAAAACTTTATTTGGAAGTAAAAAGTTTGGCGTGATTTTTGGCGGAGTGTGCACAAAATTAACAAAAATCGCATAAAATTCGAACAGTTTTGAATTTTTAAAGTGTGCTCTTCGAACCTCTATTTCGAAATCAATTACCTCACCGCAAGAGATGGAACCCCCAACCACCAAAATTTCCCAAACTTTTTTCTAAAGTTAAGGTTCTTTTAATAGCTTTCCGATTTACCTTTAACAGTTGTTCAAATTTAACATTCGGTTAAGAATTGTTAGACATACGAATTTTCGTAAAAATCGACTTTCGACCTTTTTGCCATTTTTTGTCAATCTTGTGCACTCTGTCACCAAAAACGAAGTTAAACTTTTTTTCCTCCAAATTAAGTTTCTTGTTTCCATCAGTGATGCCCCATGCAAAATTTAACCCAAATCGGATAGGATCATTCCGTAAAGCCAGAATGTTTAAAATGGAATTGCAGCATGTATAACAAAACATTAATATATAGTTATTAATAATAAGGTAAATTGCAAAAAATATAAATTCAAGTTTCAAATAAAAAAATAAATCACTTTATTATTCATTAATGTTCTAGTTTTTATAGATTACATTCGACCCAATTAACATAAGAAAAGATCGAAGCATATTATAATCGTGGCAGCACTTCTGCTGGCCTCTGAAGCCGTTTCTAGAAAATTAAAATGATTTTTAATAATTTCTTTTTTTTTTTTAAAAACATATACAACAAATATTTAACATTTAAAATTCAATTAATTCAATAAATTGAATTAAGTATGTTGTCACAGTATTGAACTGGCTAAACGCTCGTTCAACATTGGCCTTTAACCAAGAAAATGATAAAAGATGCTGTGAAAAGTTGTCCAGTTACTCAAAAATAAAATTTACTGATGTATCCATATATTGAAGTTCTTCAAACAAAAAATCAGTTGTATTAGATTCATTATTCCATTTAAAGAGGTTTTTTTCGATACTGATATAATATTTTCCACAAATCAACAACCACAAATTTTCAAAAAGAGACAAAATATGTTCTTTTACTGTTTTAAAAACATTGTTTACAGAAAAGTGCTCAACCATTTTCTAACTAAAAAAATTTAAGCTAAATTTAATAAAAACTAAGTAAAAAATCCGCCGATAATTCCGCCAAATGATATAAAAATCCGCTAATCTGGCGGGAAATCCGCTGATCTGGCAACAGTGCTGCCGTGTTATATTAAGAGAAGCTCTTGCGGCAAAGAGAGGAAACCTTTATATGCTGTTGTGTTGTGCTACTTGTTGAATGTAAGCATAAAATAAAATACGTGAATTTTGTAATAATTAAAGAATAGACATTTCGAAAAACTTAGTAAGCTATGACACTGGAAATTATCATAGGCATTGAATAAATAAAAAAATTATAATAATTATCATATTGCAATCAAAGAATTAATATAAAAATTATCAAAAAAAATATTGGGTTCAGCGGTTACAGAGCTTGTCTCACTTTAAATTTCGTGAGCTTTCTTTTATATAATAGTATAAATATACTTTATTCCGATAATATTTTCCCTCAGCAATATATTTTCGTTTTAAATAAAAATCAAAATTTTCATTTTGTTTTATTTAACACGAATAATACGTTTTTGAAAGATTTATAATTAAGTAGTTTAAATATGTATTTTTGGGTTATACATTGCTCCAATAATTTGAGTTTATAGATTTTACTAATGAATTTCCTGACACCACATCTAGCAATACTTTCTTAGAAATACCTATTAACTAATGCGTACACACTTTATAATAAATTTTACATTCATTCTCAACTTTACCGCGCCCGGGAAAAATAAAATTTGCAAAAAACAAATAATTTTCGCTCCACCTTACTGTAAATTCATGTGTCAGTTTTTGTTCCAGCTTAAAAATATTTGTTTTCTTTAACTAATCGTCTGCATTTTTACATGTCCGTCTGCTTACCTGTATTCTACATTATCCGTCTGTTGGTATGTTTGGTTTTGACAGTCCGTCCACTACACATTTATTTAATTCAGAGCACAAAAAAAAATTACCTTAATTCCCACCGAGAAAAAAGAATCAATTGTGTATGAAAAAAGAATCAATTCACTATTCCAATTATTGATTCTAGAATTGATTATTTTTAACATTGTGATGTCCTACAAAAAGTAGTACTTTCTTTTCTGCCTTCCACTTGCATCACTGCTGAAATCGATTCTATTATTCGCTTATAAAATGGATTCTTTTAAATGAATAAAGTATGCATTTTTTTAATATGAGAAAAGTATGAATCGCTAAGAAGCCCTTTTGGAATAGATATACATGAATGAATTCCATAATGCATAGGTTTGAATGGCAGAATTGAAAATCTTTTATTCTTTTTTAAATAATTAATAAAAAATTACATAAGAATAATTCAAATTAATACAGATAATTATTAGGTTATTAGAAAGAATAAATAATATTTAGATAGACGACCAAACAATTATAATAATACCACATTTAATGCAAAAATATTGATGTTTATGATGTAGGTGGTTCCTTCCGTTTTTCTTCAAATTTCCTTATTGTGTATAGATTTTGACTTGCTTCCTTGACATCTTTTTGGGACTGTTCCTGGTTGTACCCTTCCGTGTAAAGACACTCTGCATTTTAAAAAAAAAAACATTAAAAAATGATTTAAACAAGTAAAGAGCGATGGTTTTTCATAGCTTACCAAACAATACATTATTAAAATTTTCGGGTCTTCTGAAGCAGTTTGTTCCTTCAACGCTGACAAATCAAATAGAAAGTAACATTTTTAAGAAACACGTGAAAGGAAAGCAATAGAACAACCGTTTTTCAAAAATATCTGAAAAAACAAAAATAACAACAACAAACAGAAAATATAAATCATAACAGATTGATTCTTTTTTCGCTTATAGCAGAATTTGTTTCAGAATCAATTCGTTTTTCACTTACCATAAAAGCAAGAAAAGAATCTTACAACATTTACTTTATTATATACATCATAATCGATTCCTGCAGCAATAAAAACGAATCAGTAAAATTTTTGTTTATTGATTCTAATTCATAGGTTTTGCTTTAAATTTATATATTCTTTGGAATACATTCTAAAATGCAAGCACAAGAATCCATTCAATTCCCGATTTTTTTTAGAATTAAAACTCATTTTCCCGGTAGGTTCTTATAAGATTTCTACAAAAAGCGATTGACTGTGTAACTTAGATGTCATCAGTTGTTTAGCTGCCATGCCCGAACAAATGTAATTCTGAATTGTGTACAGGTGTTAGAGGCCTCGCAGCTACATTGGATTTAAGAAATACTTGGTTACGTCATGTGTCCATTTACCACTGGGTTGTTTTCAGTGTGCTCTTTAAAACGCTCATTAATACATAATCAATAACGAAGCGTATGTATGTGCAAAGCTACCCGAAGTAGAAACAATGAGAAACACTATAGCAGCGAAAAAGAGAGAAAAAGCTTTACGCTGCTTGTGTGTCTAACAATTTAATGAAGCAATGCTTTTTATGTTTGGTTTTTTTGGCTACTTTATAAATTTAAATTTTAATAACTCTTAAGAGTGATTTTTAAAAAATAAAGGATGCAAGATTTTTAGTTAAACAAGTAGCTTTATATTAGTGACAGAATTACTAAAATCGGTTCAGTAGTTTTTAAGCTTAGCGTCGTCGCAGATACGTGAGAAGCCTTTTATATAATAGTATAGAAGTCAAAATTAGATGCTGAATATGTATTTTGCAAATTTTTACAAAAATGTTTTAACATTTTAGAAAAATATGCACATTTTATCTTAAAGTAATTAGACCTCAGCATTGCTATTTTCAATACAGACATTTTTACCAATCAAAACTGATGCAAAGTGTAGAGGATATCTGCAGCAATCGCTCAAATGAGCACTGCTAGCAAGCAATTTTTAACAATTTAATCGCTTCAAGATGCACGATCATTGATTCTATTTGCACTTAAACGCGCTCAAGATATATATATATATAATCATTAAATGTGCTTCAATCTCACTCACTCACCTACCTTTCACTTCTATTGAAAACAATAAACGTCATCTGACACCCGCACAACACGGAAATTAAGCAGTTAACGAAATGCCTTTCTCAATAAACGCCAAATCAAACAATAACAATAACAAAAGCCAGCAACAACAATTAACGATAATCATTATTACGTGAGCATCAGATATTTGTCACAAATCAAATAAAATAAGGAAAACAAAAAACAGACAAAAAATCACCTGACTCCAAACGTCAAGTTGTAAAAAAATCCTGTCTGCACTCTGCAAATGAAGCTGCAAATACAGCTAGTGCTGCAACTCCTTGCACTTCTAACAAATCACACACATTATCAAAATGAAATCAGCACAAGCAACAACAACAACACTTAAATTTAAATGGCATTAATTTCAGTTCATGCACTCGACCAAAACAAGACTGACAAACAGTCATATTTCAAAAATAAATATTATAACTGTGAAAAAACTAGCTACATTAATTAAATGAGCAGCACTAAAATAATCACTAGCCAAAAAAAAAAAACAAGTATTAAGAAAACCCTTGACAAGCTAGGGTGCAGCAAGTTGCACAAATGCTGATGTTAGCAGCAAGTGCCAGCTAACTTAACATGCAGCAAGGTGTAAATAAACGAGTACTTTAGACAAAATATTGCTGTATGTAGTATTTTGAAGTCGAAGAGTTGAGCGAAAAAATCAAAGAAAAACGCCACAATTTAGATCAAAATATATGATAAACTATGTAACAACGATCGTTCGTTCGTTCCTATTATTTAAGCTCTGCATCGCCACCAAAAGCGACGAGAACGATGCGCTGCAGAAGGTGACTGCAGTTCATGGGATAAAAATAAAAATGCATGGATTAGATTTTTTTTTTAATTTTGTTTGTTTTGGGTTTTTATTTTTTATTGTTGTGTGGTGTAGATCGATATTGCTCGACAAATGACATGTTTTGTTATTGTTACTCGTGATCGCAAGTGCTGCTGCTACTACTGCTGCTACTGCCATATGATAATGCAAGCAATAAAGTAGCAACATTTGATGGTAGTCCATAACAATTATGGCGGTTAGTTAAGGTTATTGTTGTTGTTTTTGTTTGTGTCGTTGAATAAGTTATTTTTTTTTTATAAAGCTATTACAATGCAGAAGATTTTTGTTAAATTGTTGAGTCATTTAATAATGTAATATATTAATTTTTACGATTGAAATTACCATAAATAAAAATAAGTTTGCCATCTTTTAAGTCAAAAATAAAATCTTTTTAAAGCATGTGTCAAATGGTATGAAAATTTTCAGTTCTATGTTTTTATATCCAAGGAATTGCTTGAGAAGCCTGATTTTCTTTTTAAATCAACCAATAGTTGGTTTTCAGTACAAAAATTGCTCAAAAGAGAAAAGGCCAAAAAAAGTATACCAATCGAAAGCATTTTTTATATGCTGTTTAATTTTGATACCGAAATCGGGGGTCAGATTTTTCCCATACAAGTCGATACACTCTAGTATACATCAAGTATTTATGTATATATCAAATATCACATCGTATTTCACATCCAATTTCACATCACAAGATTTAACATATGACATTTAACTTGCCACAAATCAAAATTAACGTTAAAACTTCAAACTCAACTTTGAGTTTGAAACTCAACGTCAAACTCAACTCAGCTCTTGCAACTTAGTTCTAAAAATCAGACTATACAAATAAACTTGTTACGCTTCATTGTCAACTTTAAACAGCTCACTTGCAGGATTAGATATTTTTCTTTAACACCTCATAAGCTCAAATTCTTAGCTTAGCAAAGTTTTTTTTTTTTAATTTTAATAACAAAATTCTTAAAATTTTCTATTATAATTTTATTTTTCATTAATGCAAAAATTATTCAATTATTTTTAATAGCATAAAAAACCATTCATACCGCTAAAAAAATTGTTTTTAAATCGTAGAATTCCAAAATGAGCTAAAAATATAAGCAAATTGCAAAAATACATTTGAATATAATCATATATTCCACTTAATTAAATTTTAATGTTTTTAACAACAAAAAAGTTTGCTTCTTTTAAAAAAATCTATTAATTTTTATCAATGCTGCGTTTCATAAAGAAGAAAAAAACCACTACTACCAAGAATCAAGAACGTCTGTAAATGTCTGAACAAGAAAACAATAAAAAATATGAACTTGAGTTTCATTCTTAACCCTTTACTGCATCGCGTTAAAGATATGCAACAATACGAATTAGTTACTAAACAACAGTTTGCTGTTTCAGTTATATCAAATAAAATATAAAAATAAGCAAAAATAATTTTCGCATAACAGCCACAAAAGAATATAATTTTAGAATATGATGATAAAAAAGCAGTTGTGTTTTGAGTTAATCAAGCATATTAAATTTAAATTCACTAACTTTTTGCATACTTTGCAAAAAAAATTTCAATGATATTTTCTATAAAAAATTTTCTCCATCTCAAACAGTAAGAAAATTTTTAACAAAAAATAAAAAAAAACTACATACTTGCTCAGTAAAGGATTCAAGAAATACTAAAGAGTAAAGGCGCTTCAAGAAATACATAAGATCGCAATCTTTCAATAATCCAAAATTATTTATTCATTAACATTTTATTACATATTTTAATAAGTCATAAAAAAACAATCAGAGTCAATTACAAGAATCACCTCCACGCCATTCGTTTGTTCATCGTACAACATTAACCTTAGACTTTAGCAACAAAAGCAATTTTCTTTAATGTGCAAGAAATAATTAGCTTTAATTTCTTCATTTACGACAATCCAACGGCATAAATGTGTTACTTTAAAAATAAAGAAGTTGAATCATTGCATTTTTTTTTATTTTGGCATTGAAATGCTGCTCTTCTTAAATTACACTGTTCGACAAATTTTAACTTTTTGCAAAATTACAGACTGCAATCAACGAATTGTAGTAGTGAAGACTAAAAATTTACACGTATATCGACGTCTGAGTAATTTTTAATTCTAGTATCGACTAACTTTCTCAAATTACAATTCTTTTTTGTCATTCTGAGGCATTTATCTTGCATTAAGAAAATGTATTGTACTAAGAAAATCTTAAGTTTCAAATTATCGAGTAAAATGTAAAAAATATAAAAAGAACATTTTGCAAAATTTAAATTTCATCAAAAAAATCGTAGGGGGTGGTAGCTCATGATTTTCGCTGATATAAACTGGTTTTTGAATTATGTCTCAAAATTAAGCAATTTTTGCAAATAAATGATATGCCATATGAAAGGGTTTGAAAAAAATAAAATTTAATAAGAAAAACAATTACACCAAAAAAAAACGTTTGGCCTATTTTTTGAGCAAAAACTGAATATTTTAGAGGTTTATTTAAAACAATATAAAACATTGAATTGCTGAGATAATGGTAAACCTTTTCTTATTTCTCCAAAGTCATTTGATTCATCTTTCAGACAAAGAAAATTTGATGAACATCTATTGAAAAATGGTAGAGATATTTGCTTGCGAAATTAAAACCTGAAATTTCAATCGTTTTTTTCACTCTGATGCGATGACCTTGCTTCAAGGAAATACATTGCACTGAGAAAATCTATATTTTTTGAGATATAGCAATAATTTTTATGTCATAATGATGGGAAATTTTTTTACATACTATCCGTAAAAAATATTACCCAGAAAGCTTTCGTATACCGTTATATTTCTAAACCAACAACGTTTCATACAAAAATACGTTGTACTGAGAACATTTATAGCAGTGGTCATCAATGCAGGGTTCAAACAACAACAAAGAGAGCTTTCCGAGTACACAGCTTTTCACTGAAACAAGAAGTTTTTGAAAGCTCTCGCACCATTTGGTGCAAGAAAATATTGTCGAGTGTTGGTTTTTCAACATAACGATTTCTCTTTTATTATTGTGTTTGTTTTTCGCTAGTTTAACATAGAAAAGAGCAAAAAAGATAAAAGTGTGGAATAGAACGTATCGATGTTTTTTTATATCTATATTACATATTTGTGTTATAATTTTTTTGTTTTGTTTTAGTTTTAATGACAGATTTTAATTAGAAACATTGTAAATCAAGACAGCGAGCAAAACCCCTACCACATGAAAGCTCAAAGCATACTGACTTAAAATTTAAAGCACAGGAGAAAAAAAAATTTTTACGCAGTGTACAAACACAGCGAGCCGATTACTACTTCGTGTGCAGAAACACAAAAACAAACGACGCATAGTGTGTCTTTTTCAATTTTAGTGTGCAAGATGTACGGATGTACAAAACGAAACCATATTTTAAATTGTTAATACACCCCCAATATTTGATTTTTTGTACTTGACACAATTAGCAATTCAGCAATTTTTCAACAGATTTTCGATTTAAAAACTGTTTTTGAAAAGATGAAATATAATACTTTTAAAATATTTACATACATTTAGTACTGGAATAAGAATTTTTTGAGTATAATCGACAAATCCTTACATTTTTTTCTATTTTTTCAAACTTTAACGATTATTTACTGCCAAAGTTTTGTTAGAACTACTTTTAACGTTGCTATTTTCTGAAAGTAAAATTCAGAACGAAAAAAGTAATGTCTATTTTAGAAAATCGTATTAAAATTTACTGAGTTATTATATTTGTTTATAAATAAGAAATTACGCCTTCATTGGTTCAATGGGTCTTAGTAGCGTTCATGTATCAGTTTAAAGCTTATATTAAATACATTTTTATGATTTCTTTTTAAATTGGTGTATTTTTTTAATACGAATGACCATTTCTTTTATTTCCCTTTTCGGAAATAACCTTTTAAACATTCCAAGATTATTACTTTTACATCTAACTACTTTTAACATGAATAAAGCAATATCTTTCATCTTTCCAAAAGTGTTTTTAAATAGAAAATCAGTTGAAAAAGTGCTGAATTGCTGATTGTGAAATGTGCCAACTATCAAAAAATCGGGTTTTTATGTCACTTAAAAAAGTGTAAAAGTACATTTTCACCGTAGCTCAGGCATGGCGCCACCTGAAGAAATCAATTGTGGGCCTTCTCATTGCACAAGTTTTTTATTTATGAATTAAAGCACCAGAAAAATGCTATTAGAAGTGAATTTAAAAAAAAACAAACGATGCACCCTAGTAACATGAGTGAAACATGTTGCAGATTTTTCACGAACTATATAAATGAAATGTGGTCAATCGATTTTTGTTCTTCATACAGGTCACACTTTTATTAGGCATTCCCCGGTGTTGTTTTAAAAACAAAATTCAATATTTTGCTACAATTCTTTATGTTTCTTTAAAGTATATTTTGAATTAATTAATTAATTTCTTATTCTTGCAAATTATTTAAAGCTTAGTACTTAAATTGTTATTTTGGAGACTTTTGTAGATACTCCCCTCCCAAAATATGCACGGAGGAATTACAATTCATTGCGAGAAAAGCGTGCGAAAAGAAAAAGGCCTGAAACAAATGTTCCAAAAAATTTCAAGGAAAATAAGAAATAGAAGGAAACCGTACTTAAGAATTTTCTAACAGATTTCCCTGGAGGTCATATTTTCAAAATTTCGTTTAATTCGGCTAAAAATTTGGCTATTCTTAAGAGCCCATTAAAGTTTTTTGAACGAGAAAAACACTGCATTAAAAAATTTTATTGAAAGCGACTCACAATGTGGGATTTTATCAATCTGAGAGGACAATAATAAAAAAAATTTGCAAAAATCATTTTTTTTCTGGAAAATAAGGCTAGAACACATAGAAAGTTATGTCAAAGGTTTGAAAACAATTGCTTTATCCGATGTACCTTAAACGGCTGTCGTAATACTGTGCTTTTTGTATTTATTAAAATCATTTACAACTCCAAGATGGCAATTTTTTGTATTAAGTGCGCTGATTAAAGTTGCTAACTTTTAAACTTCTTTTGTTATGGAAAACCTTTGTGAAGGTATAAATATTAATTTACAATAAAATTAGTTTCTTCATAAATCTAGGTTGTATTTAAACTAACGAAATTCAGTTAACATTTTGATGGACTGCCAAAAATATTGTTCGCATTTGTTGGCATAAAAATTTTTTTTTTTTTTAAGTGGCAATCTCATAGATAGTTCATACAAAAACTTAACTGCAAGTTTTTGCATGTTTTTAAAATATTTTCATTTTAGGAAGAGGCCATAATATCTCAAGAATTTTTGTATTTTTACAGCTTTTTTTAACTTATTTTTTCTTTGAAAACCAAGAAAATCCTGCAAATTCTTCTAAATTGGTATTAATTGTAATAACGTAGAAGAAAGTTACCAAATTTTATGTTGTTCTAATACAATTTAGTGTTTCGAAGTCAAAATTTAAAGTGTGCATTTTTCTCTATAGGACACTTGCTAAAACCCGTCGCATTACTGCCACGCCCCCTTGTCCAACGCGCATATTAGTGACGGCCAAAGCTTACTCTATACGTATACTATATACTAGGGCGGATCGATTTAAAAATCGCCCATTGCTCAGTGAAAATCGTATTCTAGGGATCAAAATAAGAAGCTTTGCCCGTGGAACTATACCTCTAAAACGAATTCTAATGCCCCAACTTTTGACTTTTGTTCCGTGGGGTCAAATTTTGAAAAGTCCCTCTTTGACCCATTTAGAGTGACCCAATCGAGTCCAAATGTATGACCGACCCCCACTAACTTTGGAGGGCCGATCCACCCATGCCAGTGGCGACCCCATTTCGCTGATTTTTTCATTTAAAGTGCCAAAAATGGTGATTTTTTTAAATGTTTGTATGGGGAACCCCCAGGGGGGTTTCAGGGGGTGTGCCACTGGCATGGGTGGATCGGCCCTCCAAAGTTAGTGGGGGTCGGTCATTCATTTGGACTCGATTGGGGCACTCTAAATAGGTCAAAGAGGGATTTTTCAAAATTTGACCCTACGGGACAAAAATTAAAAGTTGGGGCATTAGAGAATTCGTTTGAAGGTATAGTTCTTCGGGCAAAGTTTCTTATTTTGATCTCTAAAACACAATTTTCACTGAGCAATGGGCGATTTTTTTGACTCCCCACAAATCGACCCGGCCTACTATATACGCATATAACTACAGTAATTTTTATTCAATTGGCTTGAAACTTTCTTAGAATATTTGAATGGTGTTATACATGTCCAAAATGTAAAAAAATATTGATTTTTGATCGTTGAAAAACTGTAATGGGCCCTTAAAAGGATTAAAGCTACCTATTTAAAATATTAAATTCTGCAAAAAACTTCAATGCCAAAAATGAGGTCGAAATTGGCCCGTAATATCAGAATCAACCATATGAAAAGTTATTGAAACGAGAACTTTTACGTATTATTTTTTTTTGTAGCAGAATACGCTGGTCAAAATCTGTAACAATTTAAGTTATTAGACCGTGTTATCAGCTAAATGCCATTCCATTCTATGTAGCAACAAAAGACTTAAGCAACAAACTTGGTTTTCTTATAAACTCATACATTTTAGCAAAATTTAAACTACACAACTATTAGTAAGTTTTATGAAACTGTGTCATAAATGTTGTTATAAAATGTTATTTTATTAATAAAGAAGCACTTCAACATTTGCTAAAAAAAATTATTAACAAATATTCATTTCATATAATAAATTAAATTCTTAAGATACTCTTTAATTTTATGCATAACTTAATACTTGTTTTATTTTACTCGCAATAAACACGAAATATTAAATTGATTGCCTCAAATACGCAGCTGTAGATGTCTATGTTGTTGTTGTTTCTGCTGATGCTGGTGGCGCTATTATTACTTTTTATTGCATTTTAATCATTTGCTAACAATCTGTGCAATTCACTAAAATTGTGCGCAAATATTTATAGTGTAGTATTTAGCAGAGAGCATCTACAGTTTGGATGAGCTCGCTTAGTATTGTAACTGTGCTGTTGGCAGATGTTTTTTTTTATATATTTTTTCTCATTTTTTATGCGCTTACAACAACACAATTGTATTCATTATGTAGTTAACATCAGCCATATTCAAAACAACAACATACAAAGAATCACCACATAAACCCAAACAAAACAATCGCTCTAATGAACACAGCAAATTGTTTGGTTAATTAATTAATTGAACGCTGCCGATTGCACTTTGCATGGCAATTTATTAGTTGCCATAGCAATATATATATATATATATATATATTTGGCTGATTTTTCGTATTTGATAAGGAAAAATATGCCTTCGGCAATAGTTAGAGCTTTTCGCAATAGTTCAATAGTTGAATTTTTTGTGTTTTTTGCTTAGAAAACACTTGCCAAAAAATATATTTTTTTTTTGTGTTACATGCATAGTTGCAGTTGTTGTCTTTAATTTTTAACGTTGATTTATTTCTTTAATTTTCGTAAGTAAAAAAAAAATAAGAACGAGTGCAAAATTTTGCTTAACTAACTTTTAAACGGCAGCTTTTCTTTCGGTTTGTTAAAAAGTTATATAGATTTTGAAATTCAGCATACTTAATTATGAAACTTCTTTAGCACCTTTGTGATTTAAAATTCGATGAAACGAGAAATGACACACAAAAAAGAACATATATAAACAAACCACAGCTTAGTACGTACACAAACCAATTTGAAAGACATTTTAAACGTTGCAGTAGCTGTTGAACTGTTGGACAAATTTAGAGTCTAATTTTATGAAAATTCGTAAAAGGCATTCGAAAACATAGACGGCGCTGCAAACACACTTGGCGTATCTCCTTTTTGTGTGGTGCTTTTCAAAAATATAAGAACAGCATTTTATAAATATACTTGTATAAAAGTTTGTCCTACGACAGGTCCTCCGCACACTTCCTTTTTGGAGCCTTTAGCCGAAAGCACTTTTTTCTCTTTTTAAAGCTTGATTTTTATGCACTTTATTTTTGCAAAATACTAATGTACCACTTTATGTAACCCTTTACGTATTGAAACAAAGTTGAAAAATTAGTTCAAGTGTAAAAGTGCAAAAAGTCGAGTTTGGTAACAATCATATTCATACACAACTTTACAAACTGGCTTTGCAACCATCATATACGTAGCAACTCAGATGTCGTTTTACGGCTGATTCAATTATATTTTTTCGTTCAATCCACTCAAATCGAATCAAAAGAATTTCATTAAATTCGTCATAAATCTTTTATAAAGGATGAAAAAAAGAGGTAGGATCAAAAACGTTTTATTGTAAGAACCCAACATTGTCACTTATAAGTATCAAATATATTTTCTGTGCATACTTTCAGGCTGAACATTTTTGAGAACAGTATGTCTTGTAAAATTACTTTACGGTAAAAAAATTATTACAATTTGAGAAATACTGTGTGCGGAGCAGCATGCTTGCCTTTAATGTATTAAGATGTGCATTCTTTCAGGCTGAACAGTTTGAGAGATATTGGACACGAAGCAGCGTGCTTGTCTTTTATATATTAAGATATAAAAGGCAAGCAAAGATTAAGATATAGAAAACAAAGTTATGTTTAATTATAAACGAAAGTCAAAAAATAGAAAGTCAAAAGTTTGATTTGCAAGCCTTTGTTCACATTCTTAGGCAACGATGTTTTGGAAGAAAGTAGTACAAAAAAATTCTAAAAATATGTGAATGTTTTTGGTGTCAAAATATTAGCAATTTTTTCAAATTTCATGGAAAAAATTCCGATGGTAAGAAGTATTTCAATAAAAAAATGTACATTAGTTGAGAAGGGGTGAAAGAGGCTTAGTCCAAACCAAGCATATCTACCTAATCTAGGATGCACTCAATGTGTCATAAAACTGACTACACGTTTAAATTTGTTTCGAAAAACCCGTTTAAACAAACGAATAAACACCCAAACAGAAAATTAGTTTTATTAATAAATATAACAAAGATAGTCGATGAAAAAATATATATTGGATAACTTTTGATTGGAAAGAGATATTGGGGTATTTTTATACATAAATTATTTGTGAGCCTTGACTATGACTGAAAAAATATAAAAATAACAATAGTTTGGAAAAAACTTTATTTGGCCAAAAAATCATAAAGGTCTCTTGATTTTTTATCCGAAACACCGAAAATAACAGTTATTATCGAAATTTCTATTTCAAAAGTCAGATGGAAAGAATTAGTCTATTCGATATTTGAATATACTACCCTCCAAAGAAAAAAGTCATATCTCCATTTTTAGAGACAAGAAACACACTAGAAGTGACCACTTTACTAAAATTTTCAGTCATTTGGAGTTGAAAAGGGGTAATCTTAGCCTAGCACAAAAATCAGAAACTCATTCACGGTGCCGAATCTGCCCTTTTCTACATTTTGGTATTTTGGCGTTTGTAACATTCTTTCTTAGGACGGCAGTATAGCAATGTGATGCTTGTTAGCTAAGAAATAATAATCTTTAATTTTTCTAATTTTTTTAAAAAAGTCAATATACAATCGTTAGGGGTCGTCCATAAACTACGTTACCAATTTAGAGGGGGGGAGGGGTTTTGAAATGCACTACGATAAGTAACGGTAGGGGGGGGAGGTGTTTAGATATTGTAACGTTACCAAAAATTAAAAAAATCGACGAACAACCTCTAATTAATAACACAATCATTTCAAAAATTTTTAACCTTACATGTTTATGTTTGATCGTCTAAATTGATGGTTAACTTTTGTTTCAACGAATTCTTCCACCACCTTTTCCCTCGACACAGGAACCTTTTGGTATTCCTTCACCATCTCAGCACACGTCTGAAAAATTTGGGTCTTTGCTTTTGCGACAGGCTTTGACGTTAAGACCTGAATGTTCTTGATCAAGGGAGGATACCGTATGACATGTACTGTCCTTCTCAGAAAGAAGAAATCGGTTCAAGGTCGTGTCCTACCTGCGGCTTGTATTTCGTTTTTAAAACTTCTACGAGTTGCCATAAGTTTGTATTATATCGTTTACAATAAATCGGAATAAAAAATACTATTTAAATAAATCAATTTTCAGAAAGCATTTATACAAAAACACAGAACTTGCTGCAGCTCGGGTGCAGCCTTTAAGGGTACTCTGTCAAAGACCAGGTGAATTTCTTTGCGTTAAAAATGAGGATTCACCTGAATGGGTCGACATAGAATCCGATGAATAATTCTATTTTGAAGAATCCTCAACAAAGCTACCAGCTTCTTCTATCCCAGTGATTGAGAGCATCGAATCTTGGATCGCAGGTGGAATAGCTTTTACAGATGATATTAATTATTGATTTTTTTCCAATTGTTCCTTTAATGTATCAAGTCATACTAGTTACTAATACTAGTGAAAATTGTCAGAGCTAGTCAAAATATATAATCATTCGAATGAATTCATTTCATATGTCACGTTACTTTATGGGGGGGGTTTTGAAAAGCACTACGAAAAGTAACGCAGGGGGAGGGGGGGTAAAAAAAAACCGGAAAATCAGTAACGTAGTTTATGGACGACCCCTTACTTTTTGACCGATTTTATTTCGATCGAAAATAATTTTTAAATCAAAAATAAAAGTTAAAATTTGACTTTTATTTTTTGATCAATAATAAAAGCTAGAATTAGTCTTTTACTTTTTCAATCAATAATAAAAGTTAAATTTTGACTTTTATTTTTTCGATCAAAAATAACAGTTAATATTTGACTTTTCTTTTTTCGAACATAAGTAAGAGTCAAATTTAAATTGCTTTATCATCTGCTTGTAGTTACTGCCTCAGTCGTTTCCGAAACGAATGAAAACAGAATGTGCAATGATAAGCAACTAAGCGATTCAATGCAATGATATGAAGATCGATAGCAATGATTTTTTTTCCATGTAAAAATGTTACCAATATAGGTGTAAAAGAACAAAAAATTGTTTTAAAAATTAAATTTTTATTATAGTTAATATGAAATAGCATTGTAAGATTTTTAATCTTTATTTTGGATCACAAAAATAAAAGTTAAAAATTGAAAAAATAAAAATCAAATTTTAACTTTTTTTATCGAAGAAATAAAAGTAAAATTTTAACTGTTATTTTTGATCAAAAAAATAAAAGTCAAATTTTAACAGTTATTTTTGATCGAAAAAATAAAAGCCAAATTGTAACTTTTATTTTTGATCGAAAAAATAAGAGTTAAATTAAAACTTTTATTTTTGATCGAAGAAATTAAAGTCAAATTTGAACTGTTATTTTTGATCAAAAAAATAAAAGTCCAATTTTTATTTTTACTTACGATCAAAAAATAAATATCAAATTTTAACTTTTTTTTTTGGTCTAAAAAATAAATGTTAAATTTTAACTTTTCTATCGATAATTTTTGCGAAAAAATAAAAGTACAATTTTTACTTTTATTTCTTATCAAAAAAATAAAAGTCAAATTTTCACTTTTATTTCTGGTCTAAAGAATAATAGTAAAAAATTTTTTATCGAAATAAAATCGGTCAAAAAATAACGATTATTTGCTGACTTTTTTTGAAAAAAATCATAACCGTTATGGTCACTGGTTTTGATGAAAAACACAGTTTAACAACTTTACGTAAAACTGGAAGAAATTTTTTAATGAATATTACCGATTGGGAAAAACTGAGTATGTTGCTGAATTCTACGACCGAAAATTAAGTTTACGTATCTCGGCGTTTGTGTGTGTCTTTTCAAAAGTTGAATATTTACCTACACGGTTAAAAATTAAGGACTACTTTTAAATCCAAACTTTGGCTTAAGGGAACTTTTAATCCAAAAAGTAAAAGTTTTTAATCCCTACTTTAGTTTAATTTAGCTGGATCTAAATAAAGCCCACGTTCTTGAATGGAACTTGCTTTCATTCGTAATGATGCAAAATAAGCATAACTTTGTTAGCAACTGAGTTGGGCGAGAGGCTAAGGTGTAGGACCAGCACATCAGAGGACGTGTGTTCAAATCACGAACTAGTCAGAAGAGTTTTTATTTTTAGTTGATATTTATATTTTACTTTAATTAAGCTGGGTCTTGAACCCACGTTTCTGCTTGCTTGCTTACTTACTGCAAACTTACTTGCAATTCGTTATGATGCAAAATAAGCGTTACTTACTTAGCAACTAAGATGGACGAGTGGATAAGGTGTTGGACCAGCACAACGGAGAACGTGTGTTCAAATCATGAACTGGTCAGAAGAGTTTTTATTTTTAGTTGATATTTATATTGCTTTTTTTTAAACTTTTTGCGGATTATAAACTAATCTTTTTTGGATTAGAAAATTTTAAACTTTTCCTTGGATTAAAAAGAAATACCTTTTTGGTGTTATCCTGTATACAATCAAAAAAGTTTAAAATTTAGTTCAAGATTTTTAACCGTGAACATTGTAATCAATAGTAATAAAAATGTACAAAATGTTTCATGATAAAGTCACAAATCCTTACTCTAAATATAATATTTGTACTAATACACTATTTTAATCGAACAATCCCCACCCCTCTCCATATACAACTTTACTATAAATTTGATTAAAAACTATACCAAACGTCAATTCTGTAAAAATTACTACGAAAATAATTTATGACATGCTTTCTCTCATTCTGTTTCAGTGTGCTTTCTTTTGGTTTAATTTTATTTTTGGGGAAGAGCGAGGAGTTTCGTTCCGCTTGTAAAAATTCGCCGGTAATGACATTGTAATGCAGAACTGTAAGCGGAATGTGACAAAATCTGAGTTGTATCGTGAAGATCTATAGTTTCTTTGCATTGTTAAGACCACAGTTTGACTTCATTTTTCTTGTGTAGCTACATCGTGTTTTCTAACAGGAAATTTTTTTCAGTAAAATGTTATTGTGAAATGCTTAATCTTAATGTTTGAACCAGAACAAAATTTTATTTATATAAAATATCTCAATTTTATCAAGATTTAATTCTGAAATCCTACCGAAAATGTAGTAACTCCGTATATTAAATTGTAAACATGCTTGAGACAATAATTTGTTGCGTCATTTGCTTTCGTTTGTTTCTTTTCGGTGTGTTATTTTTCGTTTTCACTGGGTTTTCGGTGTAGAGAGGATTTTCGTTTAATATTTAATTTCCCAGTGGTAAATGGACACATGACGTAACCAATTATTTCTTAAATACAATGTAGCTGCGAGGCCTCCAACACCTGTACACAATTCTGAATTACATTTTTTCGGACATGGCCGCTAATACATTAATGACATCTACCTTACACAGTAAGCGACGATGGGAGTAGGTATGTACAAGTTAGGAGAAAACGAAAAAATGACGTACAAAATTTGAGAGAGCAAAAAAAATTTAACGAAAATCCTCTCTACGCCAAAAACACTACAAAAACGAGAGAGAACACACTACACACTACACGCCACAAATTATTTTGGCAATCATTTGTACAATTTAATGAACGAATTTATTATCTTTAATCTAGCACTTCAAAGTAAATGTTTAATAATAATTTGTTATTTTATAATTATTAATTTTGTATCTGATGTTATATCCTTAAGTGAATCCATGGACTCAATCAAACATAAAATTATAGATTACCTACAGTACCGACGTTGATTATGTAAAGTTCTTTCAAACATATATCTGATGCATCTGGTGATTTGTAAACACATTATCATTAATATAACAATCTAAATGGATAAATGGACCTAAGCGTAAAATGGAAAATTTTGGTGTATAAACATCTAAATAATCTGAATGGACCTAAACCTGGGATCTTCAATTGCCTCATATCTTCATGATGATTGTGACTACATTTGTCGACGGTACCGTGGTATCTTGGTGTCTTTTTACCTCTTGAAACACTACGTTAGATCGATTTGTAATATATTAATATGAGTGGCCGATAAGACCTAGCTTGTCTTGGTGCCTGCTTTCGCAACTGGTTTTCTTTATTTTATGAAAATTGGTTTGGTGTAGTTGACCTAGTTTGTCGAGTAACCACCCTGTCAAGCCAGGATCTCACCGGCTTCAGGAAGACAGAACGATATTTATTATATATATACCTATTGGAGTGATGTTTTATTGGATATGAGACCTTGTTTGTCACACGACTCCGCCGTATACAAAAATTGTTGCTAACTTGACCTTGTTTGTCTTGAAAATGCAACCCTGCTTTGCTATCTGATATTATCGATTTTGACTTAACTTTTGTTTTTGTTATTTTTTATACTTTATTAAAATTATATACTTTAAGCAATTTATTAAAACTTTTTAGTTTGTTAATAATACATGATTTCAATCAAAATCATACTTTATATTTTTGAATTGTATTAAATATCTTATTTTATAATTTTAAATTTGCTATAACACCTGTTAAGGTTTAGCAATCAAGTAAATAAATACATAAAATATACATTAAGCTTTGTTCTGCTTTAAACATAAAGATTAATAGTTTTCACAAACACACTTCACTGCAAAACTTCCTGTTAGAAAACACGATGTTGCTACACAAACAAATAAAATAAAACTGATGTTTGAACAATGAAAAGAAAATAATGTGAGCACAAACAAGATTTCGTTTCCGCTTACAGTTCTGCATTACAATGCTATCATCGACAAATTTTTACAAGCGGGTTGTTCTCTCGTTTCGTGTGCGTCGTAAGCAGCATGCATACTCCCATCGTCACTTACTGTGTAAGGTAGATGTCACAAGTGTTTATCGGTCATGTCTGTACAAATGTAATAGAAAATTATTAACAGACCTTGGAGGCCTCACAGCTGCAATGTACTTAAGAAAGAATTGGTTACGTCACACAGTAGAACGAGCCCATACAAAAGTGAGGAATAATACAAGAAGTCGTTCGATTTAAATGAAATGCTCATGCTTAGTAAATTTAAGCTACTTAAGACAAATACCAAAATGGGTCAATCAAATTAATATATGTCCATTGGTATATATAATATATGTCCAGAGTGAAAAAAAAATAAAACAAATTCAAAAAAATTTATGAAAATCTGCATTATCTTTGCTCCCGTGGAAAATAATTTATATTTTTTGTTGCAGATTGGAAAAGCTTTTTTATTACTACTATTTCTGACACTTTTTTTATTTAAAATTACCTCACCAGTCAACATTTTTACAAAAAACTTTTAGAGGTTATTTCAAACCACTCCAGCTCGCGGATGGCTATCGCTAGAGCCAAAATATTTGGGGAAACATCATAACATAAGCCAAGAATTATTTTTAGCATTTGGATGAAATTTTTTACATTCTGAAAGATTAATTGACATACAATAACATATTGATGGGCATTTCCACCAAAAAGTCTACCGCGACAGATAAATGAAATGTTAATGAAAATTTTTTTAAACCTTCATAACAGAGAAAATTTTTAAATTTATATTGTGAAAAAATGACAACAAACATGATGAATGGCAACAAAAGTAGAAAAATGGTGACAAAAATGGAAAAGTTTTAACATAAGTAGGATTTTTATAAGTATAATAAATACTCGTATAATACAAAGTTTAATTCAATTTTTTTCAGTTTTCTATTTTTACGGACCTGAATTACACTTTATGTTATTTTTAAGTTCAATTAAATAAATAAAACTATAAAAAATTTTTACTTCTTTGAAGGAAAAAATCTATATCGTAACGTATGTATCATAACGTATTATGTTTTGGCTTGTATAAAAATAATTAAAAAATAATTTTTTACGAAACAATTATAAATATATAGCAACATCATTCCAGAAAACATTAAAATATTTTTAATAAAAAAACTCGTGCACACTTCCCAGATTTTTCGATTATATTAATGTAGAGAAAAACCACTTCTATTTTTTGTATCGTAACGCTTCCTCTTTTGATTGCTTATATCTTTGGACAACACTTTCGATCGCTTCCACCTTTTACACTAAATATAGTACTGCTAAAATGCTTTCCAAAAATTAAAACCGGACAAAAAAATTTAAATATTTCTTTGCTTTTTTTAATTTGTAACAACAAAAAGGCGTACGAACGTTACGTGCGTGACTATGAAAATGCCCATATGCAAAAATGAAAGACGTTATGTGGTTTTTTTTTTATTTTACTGCTTAAAACAGTTTCAAAATATTTTCTAAAATTTTTAATAGTTTCAACATATTTTTAATAAATTATTTTTTATGTTTGTTTAAATACAAAAGAACTGTATTTTTAAAAAAAAATTTAGAATTAAAAAAATTACTAGAATAGTGTATAAAATGTGCTAACAGCATTTTTTCTTTGCCT
Organism: Dichetophora obliterata; assembly: GCA_963920525.1. NCBI lineage: Eukaryota > Metazoa > Arthropoda > Insecta > Diptera > Sciomyzidae > Dichetophora > Dichetophora obliterata. The sequence goes on along the minus strand of OY986436.1, from coordinate 236,510,700 downwards.
AATGCTTATAATTGAATGCACAAAAGGCGTTGACTTTAACCCATTAACCGTGGCTCCCAAGCGCTACGTACGATTTTTTAAAATTTCAAAATTGTGGTTTGTTATAATAGTCGCAGAAACTACCACATCAAATTTCATCTTTAGTCTTTGCATCTTTCACCGTAGTCAAGATATGAGTTGGGTATAAAAATAATCGTTTATGTAGTTTAAATGGCCACAAATTCCTTCTGCAACAACAGCACAGTTTTATATCAGGAATTTTTTATCAATAGCAGGTTTAGTTCGTTAATTGGCTAAGAGAGCTTTTACAATGTTTATAACACAAATTTTCTGATTTTTAAACTTAATCACTTTTGACTTTGAAAATGTAGTAGTTAACGTAAAAATTTCTTGACACACTCCGAAAACAATTTATAACTCTATGTTTTCTTAAAGCAGCAAACAAAAAATTAAACACTTAGCTGTTTCCAATCCTGAGATATGATCAATTCTGCAGAAACGTTTTAATGAGTAAAAAAATACCCAACCGCACAGTTAATGGGTTAAAGAGGTGTAGCTTACATAAAACTACTATTTTGCACTGAAAATTTGGGTTCGAATAAGAGAAAATATCTTTGGCTTTCGGTACGAAGAACTTAAGTCAAGAAATATAGTTTTTAGTGAATTGAAAAATAATATTGTTTTATTAATTGCAAATCCAGGTGAAGTATTTTTTAAATTTAATAATTAAAATGGGATGTAGTCTTACTGCACCAAAGTTGTTAACAGCAATCGAAAGAGGAAAAATAACTGATTAGAACCCAATCAAAAGCCCAAATTGCAACTTTTTGACTTTAGTGCTTTGTACCTAACGCCAAAGATATTATCTAGCTTATGATATAATTTTTGTTGGGTTTTCTAAGATGAAATTTTTGATTTATTCTCATTGGTCCGTCCTAAAGTGCGTCATGTGCCCATATACCACTGGGGTCTTATTTTGCGTGTTCTATTTCTCCTACCAACCCCTTTTTTATATACTCCAGTTTCTGCTTACAATGTAATCTGCATGTCATCAGTGTTTTGGTGGCAACTCCAAGGTTGGAGTTGCTCATAAACTGTCGGTTAAGGCACATTATTATTTACGTATGGGAAAAATTTCGTTTTACATTTAATATTGAATTGAAATGAAAATGTCCTTTTAAAGCATTTACTTAATCTACCAAGAACCAAAACGTTTTCAACACACTTTGGCTTAACGAACAGCAGCACAAATTAATAACAACCTGGCACTCCAAAAACTCAAAATTACATTAACTAAAATCATATAGCGTTAAACATTACATTCCATATATGCACATAATAAACATAATAAAAGTTCTCATCACACAAAGTTATTAAATGTTAATGGTTTTTACTAAATCCCAAAGGACACTTTTGGCATTTAGCCGCAATTGCATATTACGCTTCATAGATGGTTGACTTCTTAACGCTTATTATTTTTTTTAATTTTATGTATTTTTATTTTGCTACTAAACAGTAAAAATAAAAACCATGCTATTTTGATGAGCTTGAAAACATATATCTAAAATTATATTTATTTTTTCTTTCAGGTGCAATAAAGCCGCTGAATGCCAGCAGCTTGGTAACAGAACGTTTGCCAGCTACAACAACAGCAGCACCAACAGCAGTAAATTCGAAACCCTCCAATATAACTTCAGCCACAAATACAACAGCAACAACAACAACAACAGCAGCAACAGCAACAACAACAGCAGCAGCGGCAACAAATTTGCGCGCCAAAACAACGTCCAAACATAAAACAGAGAAATTATCTCAGTCACAAACCATTAAAGCCGACACATCAAGGCTTCTAGCTCCAACCAGCATGTTACTTTTGCAACCAAATGTGAGTGAGCATTTCTTCTAGATTTTATGAATAATAAATTAACTTTATATTTAATACATTTTTATTTCTAAAATATTTATAATTTATGGAAAAAATGGAAAAATATATTTGCGTATCTAAATATTGAGGAAGTCTATGGCCAATAAAATCAACTTGTTTCATTGCCAAAAATAAACGTGTTTTGTTAATTTTTTTAAAAATTAAAAGCGTTGATTTTTTGTTAACTTTCTTAAATATTGCTTAAACTGTTTTCTATTTATTTATTTTTTTTAGCTATCTTTTTTATGCAGTCGATTTTAGTGCTTTATTTGCATTAATTAGTATAAAGAATCAGGTTATATATTTTTTTTTCTTTCCATTCCATTGCAGCTCATTGGCACATGTATTTGAAAACTGGTTATTTTGATAGCAATCTAATTGACACAAGGCGTCAAAGCGATGAAATTAAATCAAATTTGCATTTAGTTTTGATCGAATTCAATGTTTTAAGTTATATGCTTTTTAGCGAAAAAAGTGTTTGAGCTTCAAAGTAAAGCTTAAGCTGTGTGGGCTTAAGATGAATTTTTATTTTAAAATCCAACCGGATTAACGATCGGCTATGTTGGAACACAAAAAATTCTGTTAGATTTTAGCAAAAACAAAGGCCAAAATACGAGTAATGATCAATAGTAATTTTTTTATATTCGATGCAATTTCAATTCTTGATGACTGGAAATTTTCAAAAAAAATCTTAGAAGGTTGCGCTGTTATAAAAATTACACGGTTTGTTCTTTTACCGTAAAAAACTAAATCAATCTGAAAGCTTGAACACAACGACTGCAACATGCGTCCGACGAAAATCCGGCAACTTGTCGCCAGAGAGAAATGTTGCAGTGCTATCGACAACTTGAGTATAATGAATATAATAGCGACAATCTGTATTTCATATAAAACATAAACAAACTCTGCAATGTTCGCTTTTGTCGTCTGTCAAATTAGAAATAGATCTAAATATGCGACAGCAACAATTGTCGTTGCATCCTCTCTTTGTTGTGTTGTCATCATAAAATTCGTCTACATATGAAATTATGCCTTCTATATTTTGACAATTGGCGTTTGTCGCATGTTGCAGTCATTGTGTAGAAAATATAAAATTGCTGTAGAAAATATAAAATTGGAGCGAGAGCTGAGCGCTTTGTTCTCCTTGTAGTTGGAAGAAAAATGTAGCGAGAACCGAGGGCTTTGTTTCCTTCCTTTATTAGTTTATATCGTCGGCCTAATTCTTATCGACGTAAGTCAAAATTATCTATTGTTCAGGAGGCAAGGAAAACTATTTATTATTTTTTTGAAGTTTATACGATAATGTATTGTTTCAAACGTTCTATCTCCCTTTTTTTCATAAAAACATTAAAAACTAAAAAAGGACATAAATGTAGTTTTGAAAAATCTACCTAAGCCGCTAATAAACATTACTTGTCCAATTTTGACATACATCCTTTTAGAATTAGGGCGAAAATATAAAAAGCTATTATTTTTATGCATTTTATTTGATTTTTTTGTAATGAAGGAAATTATAGTTTTTTAAAATTAATTTTTTTACATTAAAATCTAATAGATACTTTTTTCTTTCAAGTGCAACGTTATCGTTACGGAAAGTGCTATAAATATAGCGCTATACAAACAGCACTATATCTGTGGTCACAAGGAATAACGACTAAACTCAAAGTATCGTAAAAAACGATATTTTAATTGCACGAACTGCGACCCATTTTTTTTAAATATATTAACCGTTACAAACACAATATGTGCAGACATAAGTCATAATCAGTTCTGGACAAAAAATGGATATCTGCATACTTCCAAAAATTGGCAATGAAGTAAATTCCATATCGCTTTTTTACGATGTTTTGAGTTTAGTAATTATTCCTTGTGACCACAGATATGTAAGAAGAATGAAGCACTCTTGCTTGCATTACGCGCATTACGTGCATATAAGTAATGCGCATTGAAATTTTTTGCGGGGAAGGTACAAAAATAGAATAAGTTATATGATTTTTATAAAAGTTAATTTTAGATTGCATAAAAATTTCGATTAGATTTCATAAATAAATTCGAATATTCGACATTTTTAAGGGAATGTTGTAGAAAATCCAAGTCGAATTTCGAGCCAGGGAATGGAAAAACCACTTAGCAAGGCGACGAGAGAGACCAAAACAGGATGGTAGCGTTGTGTTAAACGAGCACAAAACATGATTTGTTTTTTTTTTTTGTTTTAGCTTGCGGTCGCAAACAAAAATTAAAACAAAAACTAATGTTCCCCGCTTCACCGATTGTTATTGCTGTTAAACATGATTTGCACCGCCGTACAAGGGCCGAACATGGCCTAAAAATTATCCAAAAAGCCTAGCAGGAGAAAGTTCGGTCGAACAACGGCCGAACAAGGCCTAAACTAAGATGTACGGCCGTTGTACGCCCGTTGTATGCCACCAAACTTTCCAAAGCACTTATTCAATAGCAAACATAAGCGCAACAACAAAAGGAAGCGTCTCTCGGCGATGCCGATGTTACTAGTATCGGCACTTGTATGTGGTGCAAAAAAATTTCTTTTTATATGAAGTTAGTTGAAAAAAACTGCTTTTTATTGTAGAATACTCACCGTTCGGCCGGTGTTCGGTACGCTGTACGCCTGTTGTTCAGCCGACATTATTTCAAAACGGCCTCTATACGGTCGCTATTTAGCCAAAAAAGTCCTGCTAACGACCACTGAACTAGACATGGGTAACGCTGCGCTGCGTTGCGCTTTTGAGTTGAAGCTCTAAAATGCGTTACTGGTCTAATACACTTATTTTAAACAAAGTAACGCAATAGCGCAGTAATACAAATAACACGCTTATAGCAAAAAGAGGAAATATTTATTAAAAGAGCAAAAATTGCTCAAATTTTACGACGCCTCAAACATAGCGATAGAATATTCGAAGCGAGCATTATGAACTTATTCAAATATGGAAAAGGGGTTGCGGGAAGGATGCTTTTAAGTATGAGTGTTTGGAAAGCGTTTGATTGTTATAATGTTTTGCCATTCACGGAATGGTCTTTCGAATGTATAACAATATTTAAGCGTGTTCGCAAGCATTTAAATAAACTTTTTATTTTTGCGCTGAAGATGAATATTGCGTTAATAGTTAAAAGTCACGCAGTAACGCAAAACCGCATCAAAATTTAATTTGCGTCATTCTTATTTTTTTCCTTAGATTTTCATGCTTTCTAGATACATGAAACTAAAGTAGCATCCAACTTATCTTGCGTACCAGAAATGTGTGTATATCTGTGTGATTGCTTACATTAACCTTGAACAATACAGTTTGACTGCATGCTTGAAGTATAAAATTGGTTAATTTTTAATGAATGCTAAAAATATGGTCTTTGTTCAGTAATGTTTCATATGAATATCTTATTGCTTAAAAAATTTTAAATCAATTTCTGAGCAATATGAGTTCTTTAAATCAGATATGCTGTTTCAGGATTTGTTATATGATTCCATTTATTTTTCCTAAGTGAAGAGAACTTGCGCTTAGGACAAGACATCACAGATCTCACCGCATTCAACAAATAGACCACATAAAGAAATGCGTTATCGAACTAAAAAAACATCCTGTGCTGATCAACATCGTGTTAATATAAATATCGTAGCATTTTAAACTACGTCATGACGCAATTGCGTTAACGCATTGTGCTGATACAGCAAAATACGCTTGGGTTGGAGTATCAGCGCAGCATTTTTTGATGCGTTACACATGCCTACCTTGTACGATCCTTGTAAGGGCAAGAACAATTTTTATATTAAGGCGAATTGGGCCTTGTTCGCCCGCTGTTTGACCTTTGCTAAAAAAGTTTCATTTTTACTCGGGACAATATATCCATATTATTTATCAAATAAAATACAAAAAAATCTCAATATACTAAAGTCTTATTGCGTACAGAACTTAGTTTTTTTAATGTAATGTTGGTTATTACAATTTTTGGGGCACATGATCGAACACGAGGGGGGGTGCCTTACGCTCTTGGACAGGCACTCTTCAAAAATGTGTCCAATCATATAAAACGTAAGCAGTGGGTTGGTCACAGCTAAATCACTCAAAACTACTGAAGATGGAACGGGTAGCTCCTTTTGAAACAGTCTATCAAATCTGTTGTGTGACTGACTTTGTGCAAAGTTATTGTCTTCTTTTAAAGCTCTATATTATAACCTTGTAAAATCATCAGAGGTCACAATTAATTATATCGTCTTTATGCGTCCAATACCGCGTATCCGCTGTACGTTTTCATATACTCATACGCGGTATTGCACGCCCATCGACAATATAAATCATTTTCAGTGTTTAACACTACATCAAAAGATGGAAAACAAAATTTGTGTTACTGCCAAAAAAACATCACTGCATGTTTTTTCGTATGGATTCCTATGTAAAAAAACAATTAACAATTACAATTAAGTCCGAACAGCGGCTGAACAAGGGTCAAACAGCGTTTGAATGCATTAGAATTCTTATAAAATTTTAACCAGGAAATGTTAGATTCCAGAAATATGTATACTTTAAGGTTCTTTTTTATCCTCGTTAAATGCTGTTTTTTGGTTTTAATTTATTTTTTTTTTCTAAATTTATTAATTAATTTTTAATCCTTCGAAAAGTATCAACTTTAATTAAAAATATATAAAAAAATCTTTGTATTCCTTCGCTTGTACATAAATTTTTTCAAGGATTTCGAGCAGTAGTATTTTTCTTTGAAAATGTGTAAAAAGTTTTTCGAATTTTAGAAAGAGTTGCGTACACTTTTTGTAACAGTAAAAATTTCTTTTGAATTATAACCGTTTATTCGCGTCTTTACAAAACATTAAACTCCAGTTGCACAAGGGTTCAAACGACATTTTGGGTATTGTCTTTAGCATAATTTTCGAATATATTTGCAGCAATAATGGCAGTTTTCAAATTTTTCAAAAATTTTTAGTAATATTAACCTTCTCCTATGCCTTTATTTGTGAACTTTTTTTCATTTCGAAGAAGTGACATGTGCTGGAAATTTTGATTATGTTTAGACTAATTGAATTTAAATGGTTTTTTATGCAAATTATGTCAAAACAATGCAATTAACAAGTTGTTAACAAATCATAGCTGTTGGCGTAACTAATTAGTTTGTCAATTTAACAACCCCAACAATAACGGCACATAATGTGGCAACATAAAATCACTCAAGCACACACGCACACACACACGGAGACTCACTTGAATCAAGGGTTGATAGCACATAATTTAGTTTGAAGCTGCTATGAGCACCTTTTGCTTTTACACCAGTACTTATCTTTACTTATCCTTACTTGTTGTCAGTTTTGATTTAATTTTTATTTATTTTTTTCAATTTCTCTACGTTGTTAACAACACGAAACAAATAGCTACCCTGCAATGAAAATTAGAAAAAATCACACAAGCACGCTCCTTCGATATCCTTACGCGTTACACTCGTTATCTTGAGCGAGGTATATTTGAATTGTGTTTTTATTTTATTTTATTTTTTTTGCTTACCGCCAATCAACTCGTTGTCAGTTAGAGTTGCGTAGCGCATGTGATTTAGCTTAACTCCTCCTTGTTAATCCTTGCAGCATTGAACAATCACTTGCTTCCTTTACTAATTCAGTCTTCATTATTTTGTCTCTCGTTACAGAGCTCTTTTTGTTCTCTTTCTCCTTTTGATAATTTTCCAACACAACAAGTGAACGCTCAACATCAGCACCATCATCAACAGCAGCAGCAGCAACATCAACAACAACATCAACAGCAGCATCAGCAGCAGCAGCAACATCAACAGGAGCCACATCAACACCAACAACTCATTCACGACGAGGAGGACACCATCATTCATAATATTAGCGGTGCCTCTGTTGATGATTCGGAATTGATCGATCAAACCTTCAATCAGCTCTCCGATTTGTTCTTTCCCGCCGACTCCAATCATTCGCTACTCTCACCGAACATAAGCGATCCGCAGCACTACGTGCATCATTCTGCGAATCCATTACAAGATCTCCACTCATCCTGTGAGACTCTTATCGGTAGTGGTGACGACATCAGCAGCTCCATTGAAAATCTCACCAAGCTGACATGCTTGCGCGATAAACGGCTCTCTTTCATACCAGAACAGCAGCCGCTGACGCACTGTAGCACGCCTAGCTCTTCGGATCAGGATCAGCAATCGTTGTGCTTTGATCGTACAACACCACAAGAAATCGGTTTGCTTACCCTACGCTCTAGCAGTGATCCAGCTATTGCTCTCCACAGTCTTGAGGAGCGTGCGCAGCAGTCCCAGCAGCAGGTGCAAGCTGCACACGGTCGTACGAGCGGTCTGCTATCACTGGCCTCGCCTATTGGCGGCCCGCTCTCCTGCGGCAGCTCTTTGCCCAGCTTCCAAGAAACTTACTCACTGAAATACAATCCTTCGGCATCTACCACTCCAACGCCAACTAATTCGCAGCCACAGTTAAGCGAAGGCGCAACTGGATTGGACATGAAAATGGATGAAGATTGCTTTCAGCTAAATGACTCTGTTGTAGCTGAGGTTGTGGCCAATCATGCGCTCAGTCAGCAGCAGCAACAACAACAACAACAACAACAACAACAGCATCAACACATTCACATGCATCAGCACCTACATCAACATCATCATATACATAGCCATCATAATCCTACGCAGGCTCAACCACAATTGAATCCAGGCAGTGGCATTGTCAACACATCCAACAACACCTACAGCACCTATCAGTTTACTGCTGCATCATCTGCAGCATCGTCCACATCATCGGCTTCATCGTATGAATATAACAATAGTTCCTCCATATCGGGCGGTTCGTCCTCGGAACAGGGACAAGGCTTTAATACCACCGAAGGTACAGGCGATAGCTTCTATCAACAATATCAGCATATGACGCAGCAACAGAATGTAAGTTGAAATCTTGATGCTTTAAAAAAACTACCCACTGAGCCACAAGTGAAAGCTCGACGAGAAGTGAGAGTTTTGCGAACGTTTTTGGGATGATTTTTTTTTTATAAATTTTTGTTTATGTACTTGGTTCGTACTTCGTTTTCATAAGTATTCAACTGGAATTTAAAAAAAAAGAGATTGCAAAAAAACATAATATCATTTGGGGGCATTCACGATGTGGTGTATTTGCCCTTGTATTGTGTATTTTTGATACATTTGATATTTGTAGTAAATTTTGTAAAACAACAAAAACAAAATGCAACCCTGTGGCAAAAATATAATGACAGAATCATATTGTATTCTTTGTAAATTTCGTTGTGTATTTGATCAGTTGATCGCAAAAGCATTTCTACTCAGCATGCAAGAAGCTATCGTCTACGCTGTGAGTTTATTTAATGAAAAGTAATATAATTTAATGTTTCGTTTCAATTTTTTAATGATTTCCTTTGGTTAAATGATGACTTTAATTAGTACTTCCAAGCAAAAGTGCATACACAAATCTGCTGATTTTAAAAATATAGTACTTTATTAAAGGTTCGCTCACAATAAGTTGCAAGTATTGTATATTTTGTTACAATTTATCATAAATACACCACATCGTGAATACCCGTATTAAGTTTTTTCTAACCATTAAAGATTCGAAAATGGTAAGTTTTTTAACTAAAAGAATTCTTTTTTTAGCATAAACGAGTATGTTTAAATAAGATATATGGTCAAAAATTTGAAAAATGAAACTAGACGAAATTTTTTTTTTTTTGTAAATATGCCACCATACACATTAAAAAAAGGAAAAAACCGTTTTGGTGTCATTTAACGGCAAAAATATGGAAGAAGTAGACTCAAGCAAAAAGGTGAATATAAAGCAAAATTTAATTGTATTATCACAATAAAATTATTTTATTGGAAATTGTGCTTTCTTCATTTTCCATATCCTTAGAACTCACAGTAAATATAAACTATAGGTTTTAGTGTTGCTTATTTGCAATAGCGTAGAAAATGCAACCCTGTATATTTTGTTAGTGTAGGGTAAAAATATACTCTACCATTTTGCAAATGCTATGATGCAAGACCATTTGCAACGGATTGTGAACAGCCCTATTGTGTTTAAAAAAGAAGCCATTGGAGCTAAATTTATATTTGATTTTGTTTTTGTGATTATTGAGTATGGTATTAAGTTTTTTGCGACACTTTTTGGATTAATAATTGCAATATTAAGTTTGGTCCATATATCAATTATTTTTTTTCCGACTTGTTTGGTAAAATTTTAATAAGAAAAGTGTTTGCCATTTTCTCTCTCACGTTCACTTAAAAAAAAGTACCTTAAAATTTAGCAATTACTTGGCAAATTAAGCTCACTTAATTCGCTTGGATAACCAAAATCATTGGTCTTTTGATACGGCAAATAACTTGACTCTGAGATTTTAAATGAAACGTCCATTTCTGAAACAGAAGAATCAATGGACAGCTTACTATTTCCTAAAAATTTTTATTTATGAGTTTTTTAGTAAAAATGTAGTCAGTTTTACAATACAGTGGTTAGTACTTCAAATTTTGTTTACTTTTTAAATACTAAAATGTGAAGAATGTAGTAAAATAGTAATAATGAAAAATTAAACATGATCAAATCGTTTTTACGATGATTTTTACATTTTTTGACAAATTTTTAAAATTTTCTGAGTAGGCAAAATTTGGTTTAAAAGCCAAAATATTTTAAAAATTAAATCAGATTCGGAGAGCTGGCCAAAATCTATTTTCAACAAGCTAAAAATCAATTGTATACGCTGCCATTTTTTAACTATTCAACAGTACTTTTATATAAAACTATAGTTTTTTTAAATCCATATACAAAATTTGACCTCGCTATGCGCAATATTGGGATTGATTTTAGACCTATGGTTTCTTGGCGAAATTTTCTCAGAATCCATCATAGATTATGTTTCTGCTATACACATTCTTCGTTTTTTCTCATTCGAACAATTTGGCCTGCCCTTATATATATATATGGTATTAATACTAAGTCTTGCACACAAAAAATACCTTATAACCCCATTTAAATGATTTAAAAGTTGTGATATTTGTTTTCGAAAGATAAAATTTGGAATGTAGGAAAACAAGATCGATAACTAGTTGTGTTTTAAAAATATGTTAAGTGGGCACTCATGGTTTAGCGTTATGGCTAAAAACCAAAAACGAAAACAAACTTCACCGAAACGTTTATTCACTGTAACTTTTTTCCCTACGAAAGAAATTAAAAACTTTACAAAAATGTAATGATTTCTATGAACTTTTATTTTCAAAAAAAAATTTTATGTTTTGGGGGTAATGAGGAAACAAGACGAAAAATTTAAATATCTACTCAAAGATGGAATCGTAGGTAAAAAGTTCTTAAAACGAATTGGTGTCCTTATTGAGGTCTATCCAACGACATATGTTACTTTTCAACATACTTTTTCACGATCGGGTAAAAACTGGTACAGTTATACAAAAAATACCATATTGGGTGGTTATCGGGTCCACCTAAAAAAATTTGTATGGTACTCCTACAAATTACTAAAATCTCCTAGACATAAGCTTTCAAATGAGGGGCGGACTCGAAAAACTTTTTTCCATAGAGAATGATCCACCTTAAAGCACATAAACCTTTGAAAAACTGTAAATGCCATGTAAAGTGACAGCCAATTTTTTTGGTCCTTTTTTAATTTTTGGTATTGTTTAAAATATTTATACTGTTTTTGTTTTAGAACATATTTCGAATTAAAAACTCTTGTAAATTTTGCTACTTTTCAATTTGAGTACTTTTTTAATTTTGTACTTTAAATAAAAAATTTACTATATATAATATTTCAAGCTTTTTGGTTTGCTTAGTTTATTGCCCTTCTTTCATAAAGGCAGTCTTTTTTGTGTAAAGTAACCAGTCCCGAATTTTTGCAAATTTTGCTTATTTAATTATATTTTTCTTATCCAATTAATTTGTCATTTTTTCTTTGAACCCTTTTCTCTGGCATATTAAAAAATAACGGTAATGGCTTTAGTAAAAGAGCAGTTTTTTTTTTGAAATTGTGCAACAACCTCTAAGCACACTTCCAAAATCATGTAACGTGGCAGTCAAAAGCTTATAGTTCCTAAGCCATAAGCAATAAAAAATACGTTATAATAAAATTAAGGAATTAGCTAGTTCTTTAATTCAGAAATAACAGAAATAACTTTTTGTAAATTTTGGTACTTTTCAATTTTAGTGCTTTTTGAAATTTTGTATTTTTAATAAAAAATTGTACTATATTTATAATATTTTATACTTTGTATTAAGAAATTTTCAACTGTTGCATACTTTTACCGAAATATGAGCAAAAGTATACGTACGATTGTAACGTGCCAGTCTAAATTTCTGACCATATGATCTTTATTTTTGTATTAATATACTGATAAAATTGACTATAAATAAATCTTTTTTTTTTTAAAAAATATCTTTTGAAGTGTAACTTCTTGCAATGGATTCGGAAATGTGTCAAGAAATTATACAGTTAAATTTTTCGAACTTATTCTCACTGAAACGAGAGAGTTTTGCAAACTTTTTTGGTTGATACTTTTTCGCTTATAAAACTTTGTTTACGAACTTTGAGATCCTTGCGTTGTGACAAAAACAATAAGAGATCGCAAAAAAGCAAAATGAAGTGAAATATTTTCTAGCTATAAACATTCGAATTAATGTCTTTACAAAGAATTAATTAATTTTTTAATCCAAAACAAATACTATTTTTACTTAAATGAATTTAGAATGAACCCTAAATAATCGTATTTTGAAATTAATATGAGTGAAAAAATTAACCATCAAATGTTGGTTTTTTTGTTCTTAAACGACTTTGTAAAGTGTACTTTTGTAGTACTATTTAGATTGTGGTAAATAAGCGCTTTACTCGGACTAATTTCAAAAATTCGTCATCCGGAGATGCATGTGCCCCATACTTAATTTGAGTTAATGGTACAATTTTTAGTTAATCAAAAATACCTGTTAAAAGTGATATAGAACAAAATGGACTTGAAATATCTCAGTTTCTGGAAGATAAAGCAAAAAACGAATTGCAGATTTAAAAAATCGGGTTTTTAAACATTGTCAAAATGGCGTATGGAGCACCTGGAGAATTCCCGGACGATGAATTGATATAGCCAAGTGATAGAAATAATGAAATAGTATCAGAAAAGTTCGCAAGTCGCATCCCCGCAACGGATTAATATCTTAATATACATACATATAATCGTTGGTCTATATATTAACCTGAAACTTCTGATAAATTTAGCTAATTAAATTCTTATTTGCCACAACAGTACCTTTTTACCCGAAAAGGTTCATAAATAAGTTCAAAGAAGATAGATTTAGTGTACTGGACTTTTTTTTGATAATTTTAAGAAATCTATAAATGAAGGAATATAGAAAAAAATTGTTTTTTTGAAACGTTATTAAAAAAATTACATTTAGCAAAGATGTTCGCAAAACGATCCGATTTTTACTTCTTTTGTGAAGACAAAAGGTTCGTTTTTGAAAGGCTCTTGTTCCGGGCTATAAATCAAAATGGATTCATTTATATATGACGAAAACATACATTTCTACCCAAAAAGGTTCATAAATTCACTCAAATAGATAGTATTAGTTCATTGGGTTGTGTTAACCTTCAATCTTTGGTGTATAATTTATTGATAAGATTGTTGGAAAAAAATAATTCACATTCAATACTTTAACACAAAAAAATAACTAACATTTAATGCTGTTCTTGAATTTCCAGAACTATCCAACTCCGATACCGGCTGAACGCTATTCGCTTCCCACACTTCCCACCATATCTGAATTACAGGCCGCCACCGCTGCAGCTGTCGTCGGCATCACACCGCTACGTCGCGCCTCGCTGCCTATGCAGCGTTCCGATTCACCCGCACGTCACAGCCCAAAGCTACCCAAACTTGTGCTCAGCGGCAGCGGTTCAACATCCGGTCTACTCAAGAATAAACAGCATCATCCACATCATCATCACCATCATCATCATCATCATGGCACGCACCAACAGCAACATCATGGTACGCCGCAGCTTTCGAGTGCACCTAGCTCAGCTTCCAGCTCCCCTAGATGCCATCAGCAGCCGCAGTTGGCGCTATCAGCCATAACTGTAGCTACGCCATCAGCCAACAGCAGCGGCAGCAGCAACCGCAGTACGACACCCAACAACATTCACACCAGCAGCGATCTGTTGAACGCTCGCATTATGCAGAGTCCCTCACAATTGTGTGCTGTCTGCGGAGATACCGCAGCCTGCCAACACTATGGCGTGCGTACCTGTGAGGGTTGCAAGGGTTTCTTCAAACGCACCGTGCAAAAGGGCTCCAAGTATGTGTGTCTCGCCGACAAATCCTGTCCCGTTGACAAACGACGTCGCAATCGCTGTCAGTTTTGTCGTTTTCAAAAATGTCTGGTAGTTGGCATGGTGAAAGAGGTGGTACGCACCGATTCACTTAAGGGACGTCGCGGCCGTTTACCCTCCAAGCCGAAATCTCCGCAAGAATCCCCGCCATCACCACCTGTTTCCCTGATAACGGCACTGGTGCGCGGTCATGTTGATACAACACCAGATGCATCCTGCTTGGACTATGTTCAGTACAAAGATCCCACCACCACTACCACCGTTGGCCAGCAACCGCAGGCACCGGCCATGAGTGAAGCCGAAAAGGTGCAGCAATTCTATAATCTGCTCACAACCTCTGTGGATGTTATCAAACAATTTGCGGACAAGATTCCAGGCTACTTGGATCTTTGCCCTGAAGATCAGGAACTGCTCTTCCAGTCGGCATCGCTGGAACTGTTCGTATTGCGTTTATCGTATCGGGCACGTGTTGATGATATGAAAATGGCTTTCTGTAATGGCATCGTATTGCATCGTAGCCAGTGTCAACGGTCGTTTGGAGAATGGCTCAATGGTATACTGGAGTTTAGCAAAAGTTTGCATAGTTTGGAGATAGACGTGTCGGCATTTGCCTGCTTGTGTGCACTGACTCTTATTACAGGTGAGTCAATACATTACATAGTCTTACAAATATATTGATTTCACATTCACTCTAACAAAAATCCACGGGAATTTACAGCAATTATTGCTGGCAACCCTGCAAAGATTTTGAAGACAATTGGAAGAGAATTTGATTTGGTGAGGCACTTGCGATTCGCCCGAGGGTTCTTTGGAAGATGGGTCACTTTTCAAACGCCCAAGCGATGAGTGCGCGATTAAGACAAATTTTCAAAATCTTCCTTCGCTCATTCCGGTAACCGTTGGATGATGAATCGCTTTTCAATCGTCCAAGCGATGAATGCGCGATTCAAGAAAAATTTTCAAAATCTTCCTTCGCTCATTCCGGCGATCGTTGGAAGATGAATCGCTTTTCAATCGTCCAAGCGATGAGTGCGCGATTAAGACAAATTTTCAAAATCTTCCTTCACTCATTCCGGTAACCGTTGGATGATGAATCGCTTTTCAATCGTCCAAGCGATGAATGCACGATTCAAGAAAAATCTTTAAAATCTTCCTTCGCTCATTCCGGCGATCGTTGGAAGATGGCTGAAATATGATGGTTGAAATATGAAGCCGGCTATTCTATATACTTCTCCACTTAAAATAATCATCGAAAAATTTAAAAAGTTTTTTTGTCTTGAATTGCCGCATGGAAACTGAAAATATTCATATCATCATGATTTTCGGTGGTAGATTTGTTTTTTACCCGATTTGACAAAAAATTTCCCCTATACAACAACTAGTTACGTTCAACAAAGATGCTTCGCAAAAAATCGGTGAGGAACTCTAAAAGTGGTTAGTGTGCCACTCTGTCGGCGAATCTCTTAAGACTCCTTTTGCCGATTCGTGTTCGACTCTTCCCACGAATTTCTAAAGACTTCTCTTGGCGATACGTTTGAGACTCTTTCCAGCGAATTGCTTACAAACCCTTTAGGAGCTTCGTTCGCGAATCTTCCAGGCGAATCGCCTGGAGACCCCTCTCGGCTATTCGTTAGCGACTCTTCCCAGCGAATCACTTATGAGCCCTTTAGGCGATGAGTTCGCGAATCTTCCCGGCGAAACGCTTTTATGGCCTCAGCTGCTTACAGCCGGCGATACCCGGATGACTCCCAAATGAGCTCTCCGGCGATTGTCTCATCTTCCAAACTCTCAGACGTTTGAAAATGTTTGCAGGGAACCGATTTCCTTCATATAATATCAGGGACCGAAAATAACTGTTATTTTACAATTTTCAGATGAAAAAGGCATAACGAAAAAGTTTCTGGTAGACTTTTTTAAATAAAATATTATTATCGTAATGGTAGCAGCTTCGAGAATATTAAACGACTTTTAAATTTTCGACTGTTACTATAAAAGTTAAATTTAACTGTTATTTTTTGCTTTTTATTTTTTCGGTCAAAAATAACTGTTACTTTTGCCTTTTATTTTTTAGGTCAGAAATAACAGTTATTTTGTGCCTTTTATTTTTTCGGTCAGAAATATCAGGCAATTTGTATTTTTTCAAAGACCGCTTGACTATATAAAATACTATTAAAATTAAAAAAGTGTTAAAGCACAAAATGTGCGCACTGCTGAGACAATGAAAATTGCATTAAACTTTTTTTGTCGTTCAAGCGGCCTTTAAAAAAATCTTATTGCTTGATATTTTTGACCGAAAAAATAAAAGGCACATAATAACTGTTATTTTTGAACTAAAAAATAAAAGTCAAAAGTAACAGTTATTTTTGCCCGAAAAAATTAAAGGCATAAAATAACTAGTATTTTTGTCGGAGAAAATAAAAGTTAAATGATAACTGTTAACATCTGATTTTTTTGATAAAAACCATAACCGAAATATACATAGTTTTATTTCATAGAGCCAAATTCAAAATATTTCAGGTTAAAAATGCGTAAAAACTTTATCCTATAATTATTGCTATCGCACTGTCTTTAAAAGACACTCTCCTAAAATTATCTCTTGCACTCTTGTCTGGCGTGAAGACTTTCAAGCAAGTTTTTAAGAAGGCAACAACAACTCTGTATACTCACACAGCCGACCAGACAGACTGTTTCGGAAGGTGCTTCCCTTTCTATCTTCAGTAGCCTTGAGTAATTAAGCTATTACTTACCAACCCACTGTTGAAGTTTTATATTATTTAACACTTCGTTCGAATAAACTCTTCGAAATCATATGACGTTTAAGCAAAGGTTTTTATTTTAGGTCAAGCCTAACACCTGCTCCAATAGCGTAAAATATCGCTACTCGAGCATTTTTAGGACTCTTTGAGCGGCAACACGCTGAAATAGCGTGAAAAATAGAAGAAAAATATACCTATTTTAAAAAAAACGCTGAATTTTTGACATAATTCAAAAATGTTTGTTTATTTCAAAATCGCAAATTTCACAACATTTTTTGTAGTAATTTTTCAATCCGTTTTTAGAGTGTTGATTATGACTGACCTCGAACAGTAGGTCTTTGCATTTTAATAGTGCCTTTTCGCCACGCCCAACTTAAAGGTTTTTAATAGGGAAGAGGGAAAAGTAAAAGTTTTTTAAGTGGGTTAATTTTGCACCCATAAAAGTTGAGGATACCAGATAGACATGGATAACGCAGCGCTGAGTTATGATATTGCGTTGATACACTTTTTTCATTAATATTAGCGCAATAGCGCAGTAGTGGCTATTCGAGTAGTTTCTTGCTTATTTTTCTTTTTTTGTTTATTCGAAAGTAATTGATTTCAAAATGTCAAGTTTATTTGGATCAAACTTCAAACTTTTAACTCGTTTTTTTTAAGTTAATAAATATGTTTGATTGATGCACCAACTTTAAAAGAAGTAAGGAAAAGAGGTATATAAAATGCAAAAAAATAAATCCAAAAAAAATAATTCTAAATTCGAAAAAATATTCACATTTTGACAAATTATCATAAAATTTAATTGGAATCGAATATGAGTTTTGCCCAAAAATAAAACTAAAAAATGCCTTAAATTTCAGAAATTTTGTGTTTTTACAAAAACATTATTCATTATTATAAAAAAACACTAGCTAACCCTAGTGCGAACACCATAGCATAAGAAACTACATCATGGCGCAATTGCGTTAACGCATTTGGGTGATATAGTAAACTGCGTGTGAGTTAGTGTATCAACGATAAATTTTGGTGCTGCGTTAGGCTGCCCGCAGAGTAAACGCCAAAGCAGGCGAACAGGCAGGCGGACAGGCAGGCAAGCGCAGTCAATGCCCTACGAAGAAACGAGATAGAAGTAACTTTTTTCCCGCTTGTTCACATAGTTTTCCTGCGGCTGTCTGCCTGCTTCGGCGCTTACTCTGTTTGCAACCTTCCACAAGTCTGTTACAATGTTAATTTTGGGATATATTAAAGTAGGGTGCACCCACTAATTTTCAAATTTTACTAACTTAGAAATCATATTATTCTCTTTTTCCTTTACTTCTAGAACGCCACGGCCTGCGTGAGCCTAAGAAAGTTGAACAACTTCAAATGAAAATTATCGGCAGTCTTCGTGATCATGTCACCTACAATGCAGAAGCTCAAAAGAAACCGCACTACTTCAGTCGTCTTCTTGGCAAGCTGCCCGAATTACGTTCATTAAGTGTACAAGGTTTACAGCGGATATTCTATCTAAAACTGGAGGATTTGGTGCCAGCGCCAGCGCTCATTGAGAATATGTTTGTAGCAAGTTTACCATTTTAAATATAACAGAAAAGTAAAGTAAAATTAGCTTATTAAAATCTTACCATGGCGTAAAATGTATTTTTCAACTAACATTATTTATGTTTATAGAATGTGTTTATTTTTTTTTTGTCGATTCATTTATCAAGCATAAATCTTCCTTTTCTTAAACATATTCTTAAGCTAGATACTAAACTATTTATTGAGTGTTAAGCAAAAAACAAAAAGAAAACTAATTAAAAGTTGCAACAGTTTTAGAAACTAGGCTATATACCAGAGACCTGCATAAAATACATAACTTAGATAGGACAAGACAATTAGTTTTAAGTAAGAATGAAACTAATTTGCTTAAGTTGACATTTAAGCCTAGCTAGCTTTCTTTATACTATACAAACATATATATATCCCCTCGTCAATTATTATTATTATTTGAAACAAAACTTATAGAAAATTATTTTTAAATATTTATAACTACATTTATACGAGTAATTAAAAGAGTTAATGTTTAGAATATTATCATTGTGAAATGCAGCTTTAGCATTTATAAAAAAATTTGTATAGTGAACTTTTTTTAGATTGACTCTAAATGTGCCTATTGCATTTTTTATTTTTTGCTTTATCTGTTGGACAAGCTTATCTTTAATGATATGACCCTTTGCGCAAAATTTTCGTATGTGCTATTTTTCAAAATTGACTTTTTGATGCAAATTTGTTCTTTACCTCAAGACGCATTACCTAATAAAATATTGCAGCTCAAATCTCAAAAGTTACGCTTAAAATTAACTGTTTATTTTAGGTTTTGATAATGAAAGCTTAAGCTCAGAAAAGTAGAAAAAACCCCTCTCCGGTAAAATTTGGTTTTTAGCACATACGATAATTTCACGCAAAAGGGGTCGTGGATATATGAAAAACACCGCTTTGCGAAGCAATTTTAATGAAACTATCATAAAAGCATATCATAAGAGCATAAATATCTAATAGTAATTGATTTTATTTCGAGTTTCTGTTTTCTCTCAGTAAAGTGAAATTAGTTCCTTCTTTAATTTTTTATTTTTTTTTTCTTGCTGAATCTTGCCAGGTGTCATCCTGAAAAAAAAGTAAAATTGCAGACTATGAAATGGGTTTCTGCGTTTATCGCTGTGAGACAAGTTCGATAACAGCTATAATGCTAATTGTTGTTTTGTTTTGTTTTGTTTTGTTTTGAGTAAATATTCGTAACAGTTGCATATTCGTCTATTACATATCAAAAAATTATTGCGATCGGAGAAGATTTTTTTTTGTACTTTTGGCATTCTAAAAGTTAAAAAAGTCGCACTGTGTGTCAAATTGAGTTAAAATTTTTGGAAAATTTTTACCTAGGTGTCCGATTATTTCGATACAGATACAGATATACAGATACAGTTGTGGTTCACACAACGGTAAATGAAAAAATAAACAATACTCACAGAATAAACCGAGCAAACATTTGGAAGACAATTGGAAGATAAGTTGATTTTGCGAAGCAGTTACGATTCGCCTAAGGGTTCTTTGGAAGATGTATCACTTTTCGATCGCCCAAGCGATGACTGCGCGATTCGAGAAACCTTTTTTAAAATCTTCCTTCATTCATTCCGGCGATCGTTGGAAAATTTATAGCTTTTTGATCGCCCTAGCGATGAATGCACGATTCAAGAAAAATTTTCAAAATCTCCCTTCGTTTATTCCAGCTATCGTTGGAAGATGGATCGCTTTTCGATCTCACAAGCGATGAATGCACGATTCAAAAATAATCTTAAAAATCTTTCTTCACTCATTCCGGCGATCGTTGGATCCCAAGCGATGATTGCGCAAGAAAAATCTTCAAAGTCTTCCTTCGCTCATTCCAGTGATCGTTCGAAGATGATTTTTTTTATTTTCAAAATCGATCGTTGGAATATGAAGCAGGCTATCAATATACTACTCAGAGCTGGGTATTTTGAGATTGCAATTACTTTCCCATTACAATTAAAGTAATCGTAATCTTTAAAATTAACGATTACTGTAATTGTAATGTAAAATATTATTACGATTACTGTAATTACGAAACTGTAATTGTTATGTAAAATATTATTACAATTACTGTAATCGGTATACACGCAAAATGCAATTACGATTACTGTAATTGTTATAGAAAAATCTATTGATTACAATTACAGTAATCGTTATGAATGAAAATGACAATTAAAATTACTGTAATCGTAATCATGTTTACTGTAATTTAATTACTTGCTATGTTGGAAGTATTTAATTACTTACTATCACAAATAATACCGTTTCAATAAAAAAATTTTCATGTGAAAGTCAAGTAATTTAAATGTTGTCTTATTTTTCTAATTACTAAAAAGCAAATACATTGCAATTTTATTCCGAAACTTCTCTATTTTAAACAATACGTTTTCTCAATGATATAAATCAAAACGAACTCAATAATTAGGAATGTATAAATTGATACGAGAGAAAAACAAATTAATTCTGAAATATTAAAAATCAATATTTGTCTTTAATAAGACTAATTATTCGAATGAAAAATCAACAAGAGCGTGCCGCCATGGACTATTCACTATTCCAGCAGGGCTCCACCACAAATAAAGATTCTAGAAAAGAATGTGTTCTTTGTGAATTGCATCATGAGAAATAAAGATTTATGCAGTAATTCAATTACAAAAAGAATGATTACGATTACAGTAGTCATAATTATAATTCTGCTGTTTTACAATTACTGTTATCGTAATAAATACTACTTCCTTCACTAAAAAGAATCATCAAAAAAATTTTTAAAAATTCTTTTTTGTTGTGAATTGCCGCATGAAATCACGAAAATATTCATATCAGCACCATTTGCGGTGATCGATCTTTTTTCTGACCTATTTTACAAAGAATTTCCCCTATGAGACAACTTGTAAAGTTCAACAAAGACTCTTCGCAACACATCACTGAGGAGCCCTAAAAGCGATTCATTTCCCACTCATGTCGGAAAATCGCTTAAGACCCCGATTCAAGTGCGACTCTTTCCGAAAATCACTAAGTACTTTTCTTGGCGATTCGTTTAAGACACTTCCCAGCGAATCGCTTAGGACCACTCTCGGCGATTTTTTAGCAACTTTTCCCAGCGAATCGCTTACGGACACTTTAGACGATTCTTTCACGCATCTTCCCGGCGAATCGCTTAAAACCCCTCTTGGCGATTCGTTAGCGACTCTTCCCAGCGAATCGCTTCAAGTCCTTAAGACGTATAGGAAAAGCGTAGCAAAGTGCCCTGGGAAATATATAGTTTGGTATATAATACATACATACTTAAAAACATGCTGTTGCATCGATGCGTTAATTAACCCTATAAGGACGATGATGCCATATGGTCAAAATCAAAAGTAGTTCAAAATTAGCCCATGTGTGAACAAATTGTCCCGTCTTTAAAAAGTCAAACTACTAATACCTATATTAAAAGAATTATGAACAAGAGCTCGTGCTCGGTCAGCAAGAATATGAAAGACTAATGCTGTGCTCATTAGGGCTGGTCAAATTTTTATCGACCAAGCGTATAGCAGAAACGTATTCTATGATGAGTTCTGAGAAAATTTCCCCAAAAAACCATAGGTCTAAAATCGATCCCAAAATAGGTCAAAATTTTTATTTAGGTTTAAAAAAAACTGTATAGTTTTATATTAAAAGGGGCATTCCATACAAAATTTGCTACCAACATTTTTTTTTAATGAATTTTTTTTTTTATGGTTCATTAGTCAAAAATATTTTATACGTATTTTTTATTTCAATATATCTTTAAACAAGGAATAATGACTTAACTCAAAATATCGTAAAAAAGCGATATAGAATTTACTTTATTGCTCATTTTTGGAAGTATGCAGGCATCCATTTTTTACCCAAAATTGATCATCATTTATGCCTGCACATATTTTGTTTGTAACGGTTCTTATATTTCAAAAAAATGGGTCGTAGTTCGTGCAATTAAAATATCGTTTTTTAAACGACTTTGAGTTTAGTCGTTATTCCTTGTGACCACAGATATAACAAAAAGTTTTCGAAAAAAAACATTTTTTTTATTTTACGATTTTGAAAAAGTACTTTTTTAATAGCTTATATTCATTGGCGTCGGAAGCGGGGGGGAAAGGTGGGCAGTTGCCCCCCCCACTTTTTTAGCTAGATAAACAATTTAAAAGGAAAAGTTATTCAAAATATCAGTTTTTTTACAACGATAATATTTTTGTATTATATATTTTCCTCTTCTTTCTCTCTTCTTCATGTTTCATGTGAAGAAATTTTGGTGAACTTTTTGTACTGCCCCCCCATTTGTACTGCCCCCCCAGATGAAATTCGCTTCCGACGCGCTTGCTTATATTGGAAAAACTGATGAAGATAGAAAAATTTGTCCCAGGTAATACTTGCGCGTCTTTTTGTAAGCTTTCGAATGATGTTTACTTAAACTTAATCGTATTATTTGTTTTTAAATTAAAAATAATCAAATCGTTTTTACGATGATTTTTAAATTTTTAGGCAAATTTTTAAATATCAGTTAAGAAAAATGTGGTTTAAAAGCTAGAATAATTTTAAAATTAAATCAGATTTAGAGAGCTGGCCAAAATTCCTTTTCAACAAGCCCAAAATCAATGATATACGCTGCCATTTTTGGACTATTCAACAGTATTTTTATGTAAAACCATAGCTTTTTTTATGAAATCCATATACAAATTTTGATCCGCTAAGCGCGATATTGCGATTGGATTTAGACCTATGGTTTTTTGGGGAAATTTTCTCAGAATCCATTATATATTACGTTTTTGCTATACGCATTCTGCGTTTTTTCTCATGCGAACAATTTAACCCAGCCTAATGTTCATACTGAGAGATAAATGCTCATTTACAAAACCCCCACATTTACGAACGGCACTTTACTCGTTGTAGGAGTAACAGGGACAAATATATTCAGTAAATGCTCTAAATAAGCATTTAGCTTTCAGTGTGAACATAGCATAAGAAGCCTTGTGAAGTATCCGCTATTTTAGCACGACTTCATTTTTTGATTTTTGAACATAGACATTTTTCAACTCATAAAAATAATGGTTAAAAAAACTATTTCAATTCGTGCAAAAATAAAATGATTTAAAGGGTCTTCACGTGAGCCCCCATTTAATAAGCTTTTTGTCTGCTTACATTTCATTTTGTTTTTTTATTAAGGCTACCCTTTTTTTTCGTATAAGCTCATTCAACTCACAATCATTTCAATTATGTAAAAAAATTAAATATTTATGCTCAATTAAGTGCATTTCCCCCTTTTCGGCCCCCCTTCCTTTTATGATTTTCTTGACAAGACAAGGAAACAAACGTACTTAACTCCAATTTCATAGTTAACACACCCTCAACTTAATTTTTTTTTAAGCATTTGTAGCAAATTGTTACAAGTTAAGAGAGGAAAATACAAGCTGTCAACAGCGGCTCAATTAAAGAAACAAAAGGTTTTATTTTATATTTGTACAAGTTATGTTAGAATAGTTGAAAGATAGAAAAAATATATACGGGTACCCATTACTATTGTTCTTAAATCGTTTTCTAGTCAATTGGTCTTTAGGTATTTTTTTATAATATTTGTTTTTGTTAACTCTATGTTTTTTGCCTGTATTAACGATGCCAGTACGTACTACTTTAGTATTTAGTACTATAACAAATGATTTTATTTTCGGTGCTTGCCCAGTAATTTGGCTGATTACGCGCGCGAATTCAAAGTTTATTAGTTAGTAGCAGAAACACACACACACTCACACACACACACACACACACACACACATTTAAGCCTAGTTTAAGAGCCTCGAGGTTGCATAAACCAAATCCTAAAGGCTTTCAAGAGAGTACAGTACCTTTTAGATTTGTGTCTTATATTAACAAAAAAAACCACAAAAATAAGCAGGAAACTTTGAGTCCTTAAGCAACTAACTTTTAAAAAAATATCTTTTATAACTATGTACTATTAAATAATGTTTAGATCCAATTTTAAGCAAAAACAAAATGCAAGTTGTTAGGTATATTTTGTATAGGTTATACTATATGTGGATATGTATTGGAAAAATTGTCGATGTTGATATGTGATACCAGACAGCAAATGTATGTGTGCTTTGAACAGCTGTTTCAAAATTAAGATAGCAAATATTTCGTAAGCTAAATATAATGTATTTATTTGTATAAATGTTTCATTGCTTCTAACAAACTATAACTTTTATCTACACTTTATTATTTTTTAAAAAAATCCCCAAACTTTATTACAAACCTAACATTTACTATGTATTTATTATACATATACATACTTTTATATTCACATGAATTCACATAAAATATATTTAAGTATTTGCTGTAGTTAATTGTTATATGAAGAAAAACACAAAAATATATGTTCTATGCTAGTTAAAATATCTCTCAATATGTATAAATGTTCTATGAAAATATTATAAACCATCCATGATGAATCGATAAAACACAACAGTTCATGGAAACACAAAATTCTTGCAATCTTCGAAAGTAATTGGTAATATTTTGTCTATTATGTGATTAATGAAGCAAATGTTTATGTGTTAGAATAGAAACCAATATGAAAACACTTTTGTTAATTATTGATCGGACTTCTTGTATGTGTTATACAATATTTAATATGATTTTCTTAATATCCTGAAAATAAAATTCTATATATATTAAAATTTTCGGCAATATAACTTAATGATGTTTTTTTTTCTAATAAAAAAATGTAATCAATTTCGATTCCAAATAATGTTACTTATGACAATTTTCCTACATTATAGTCAACATAATGAAGTATAAAGGAATATTTTGTATTCAAGTTAGCATGTTTTTTAAATCACCTTAAGTCAATATTCATGAAGTAGTTGCACAAATAAGACATTGACGAATTTACACAAGCAAAGTATCTCCGAGAAGTCTGACACTTCTTATCCTAATACACATGTTGAAACTGAACCTGCTGGCATTATAGATCCCTATGTTATCCATAAAATCCCATTTATTTATTAGAGTGCATAACAAGCCCTTGAGCAGTGGTTATAGTAAAAAAATGACTTACAACAAACCGAAAATATTTGGGTTATACAAATTTTACTGATTAAAAAAAAAATTCAGCGAGCTCCAAAATTTGTATTAGTTTTTGAAGTGAAACTAGCATCGTTCGCATTAGCACCGTTGCGATTTGTAGCTCGATGAAACGAAAACGACATATATTTACAAACAAACCAGCGCTTAGTAGGTACACAAACCAGTTCAAAGATATTTTAAACGTTGCAGTAGCTGTTGAACTGTCAGAAAATGTAGACAGAATTTATAAAAGTCAATCAAAAACTTAGACGGCAAACGCATTTAGCTTTTCTCCTCTTTGCGCGTTGCTTTACAAAAATACAAGAACAACATTTTAAAAATATATAACAATATTAAGCAAATTAAAAACCAAAGTAAAAAAATAAGAAAGTCAAAACTTTGATTTGCAAAGTCCATTTAATCTCATTTTAAGGTTACGATGTTTTATGAAAACATTTCATAAAGCATTTCAGTTTTCATAAAACATCGTTGTACTAAGAATTTCTACAGTTTTCGGAAGGTTTCACTTCTACTGTGCGTTTCGTCCACATACATACTTTTTTAAACAGATATATCTATAAAAAGTTAAAAAAAATTAGCCTAGCTTATTATAACAGAAAAAACACAATTTTTACAATATTTTTAACTCAAGATATACAAAATAAATCAAATGCAAAGATCTGTTTTGTCAAAAAAAATCTTCTTCTTAATACTTAGAAAGAGAAAAACATAAATTATTTTTTTAACTAGTATAAAAGCCCGTCCTTTTTTGGAGCCATTTGCCGAAAGCACTTTTTCTCTTTTCAAATATACCTCTTTAAGTATTGAAGCAGTGTTGAAAAATTAGTTCAAGTGTAAAAGTGCAAAAAGTCGAGTTTGATAGCAATCATATTTATACCATCATATACGTAGCAACCAGTGTAGCCATAACTTTTTGAAGATAGAGGCTAAATGGGCAAAATAAAAAGGCTAAAAAAGGCTAAATCAACACTGTTTAAAGCTAAAAAAAAAGCTAAATTTTAAAACAGGAATTCAAATGTTTTATTAGTTTTTATAACATTTTTATAACAATTTGGTAAAAATAAAAAACCATAAACATAAATATATTCTTTTAATGAAAAAGAAAATTAATAAAAACAATTGTTTTTTATAGTTCAAAGAATTTTGAAGCTATATATCGCCTATTATATATTCTTCTTCGTCAGTCGAATCGGAATATATATCACATGTATTCATTAAACGTATGAGATCAAGTTCTATAATGAAATTATCACAGCATTTCCCTTCTCTTTTTAGTCCACATCTTACACATAATAATGAATTTAACATTTTAATTTTTAATCGGTTTCTTAGTTTTGTTTTTACAATATTCATCGAACTAAAAATTCTTTCAACTTCGGCGTTACTGAGTGGCAAAATTAAAAAATTAAAAATAAATTTCGAAAGTTCGTTAAATGGACTTTTTCCAATTGCATTTTTTAATTCACGAACAACTTCAGCCCAAAACTCTACTGTGGATTGTAAATTGATCTATTGATAAAAAGTTAAACTTTTCGATTGCAGTGATTTCATCGCTGCTATATTTGAATTTTTCCTTTTCTAAATGATCAAATATTTTTGGTTTAACAACTTTTAACGCATTTTCCACCGAAAAAAAATCAATTTTTTTAAAGTGTCGATATTACTTGGCAAACGTTGGCGCAATTGCTCTATTACATTAAAAAGAAAAGTACGGCAATTTTCGCGCATAATTTTTTCGGTGTTAATATCAAACACATTTTCCTGTATTTTCTTTTGAATAAAATTTTCAAAACTGTAGTGAAAGTGCGGAACAGTGATCGAATTTTTCAACGGAGAACTTAAGGGATCAAAATCCTCTGACCGCGGTACAACAAGGAAGCAAAGAAAGGAAAGTAAAATTTTTAATTCGCTAAAGATTTTCAATGGGTCTGCAGTATTACTTTCAAAAAGTTTATTAACTTTTTGAACCTCTTGCAATACTGGCCACAAAAACTGTAAATAAGCTAGGCCCCTATTATGTATTACAACTCAACTTAAGTTGACTAGATTCAACTAATTTTTTTTCTCATAATTTATTACATACATTCCAGTTGAACTATGTTGTTTGAAAATTCTTAAAAGATTAAGGCAAACTACATGGTTCAACTAAAATAAATGTAATACGTTATATGAAAAAAATTTAGTTGAATCTAGTCAACTTAAGTTGAGTTATTTTACATAATAGGGGCCTAAATTTGTGTCGTTATATAGATTAGTCAAAAGTTGAGCTTTATGGCAACATTCCGCTACCGCTGCGATCTTGAATTGCGTCTTCAATTCTAGCCATTGAGTTAAAATTCTTTTAACTGCAACTTCGATGGATATTTAGTGGCTCAAGTCCATCATTTATAGCAGAATATATATAAGCATAACTCATCTGCCTACCCGAAGACTTCGCAAACCAATTATAGGTTTCCGCTACCAGAAACTCAATTTCATTCGGAATAAACTTTGAAGCGTATGAAACGGCTAATTGTATTGAGTGACACACGCATGGGACTAAAACTATACTTGGATTGTGTTGTTTTAATAAAGCAATTACGCCTTTATTGATGCCAGTCATCACACTTGCGTTATCCGTACCCAAACCCTTACATTTTTTAACATCAAGTCCAAACTCTTGCAAAGTTTTTAAAATAGAAGTTACTAAGCCATTGGCTGTAAAATCTTCTAGTTCTACTAGTTTTAGAAACGTATTTACAATTAATTTAGTATTTATACTGTAATATCTTATGACAATGCCAAGGTACTTATTTACGCTTATATCAGTAGATTCGTCAATGATTAAACTAAAACTATTATTTCCAATGTCAGCTAATAAACGTTTTTGAAAATAAGGAGAAAGAACATTTTTAATCAATGCGCCACATTTTGTTCGACCCAGTTTAATTTCAGCAGCTATTTCGCTATCGCAAAATGAATTTTTCTGAAGTTTTGACAAATGGTCCAACGATTGAATTGCTGTATGAACAGCTACGTAAAGTGCATTAGATAATTCAGCTTTTTTACATTAACATCAATTTTAGTAGGTTTAAAAGGAAGTACTGGCTGATTTCCTTTTAACAATGCAGCGGCTGCCGAAATGTGCTTACTTGTTTTTGAATGGGCGACGAGACCACATAGCTTTGGTTGCAATTTGCAACTGCAACATTTGCAAAATATTTTACTCTCATCTTCAGCAATCCAATCTTTAAGCCTCTTATCTTTTAACCAGGCTTTACGAACTTTTTGTTTATATATTCTGAAAATTTATATATTTTCCCAATATTGATATTAACTTTTTATTGGAATCTTATTGTCCAATCGATTGGCCAATAACATTTTAACATATCTTATACCTCATGGACTTGCTGATTTTTCGCTTTTTGCCTTTGCACTCTGCTGATTCACTGTTTGTGTTAGAATCTGTTGAACTGCTACATTCTAGTTTGTCTTCTCTTGGTATTTCATGCATGTTCGAATTGGAACTTCCATCGCTATTAAAGAAAAATTTTAATTGTGGCTCAAGTTTATGTTTTTAACAAGCAATACTCTGATTGACACTCTTCATTATCGCTGCATTGAATTTTGTTAAAATACCTATTAGAATATGATTTTTTTAGTTAAGAACAAGTATTTCTAAGCAAATTAATATTTTTACTTACCTCTCCATATTTGCGCAAATTTTGCCGCCAGCTGAAACAGATGATAGTGATGTGCGAACTAAGCACTGCGGTAAAAAACGATAAACTTTAAATCAATAAACTACTGGCACTTGTTTCGATATTTTCGTAACAGAAGTTGCCAGATTGCTTACGTTGCATTTGATTTTTCCGGATTTCTAATCGTAAGTAGAAATTTTTTTTCCCGATATAGAAAAATAATAAAAACGGCCAAAAAATGGCTAAACGGCCAAAAAAGGCTAAATTAATTTAAGAAAAGGCTAAGAAAAAGGCTAGAGGCTAAATCCAAATTTTTCCGGCTAGATGCATTAAAAAAAGGCTAGATCTAGCCGGTAAAAGGCTAAAATGGCAACACTGGTAGCAACACAGGTGTCGTTTCACAGTTGATACAATTATGTATGTTGGTGCGGTCCATAAAAAAAATTTCATTAAATTCGTCATAACTTATTTATAAACGGATGAAAAAAATATGTATCCCTATCTTGTCCACTGATAAGTATCAAATGAATTTTCTGTGCATACTTTCAGGCTGAACATTTTTGAAGACAGTATATGTTTTAAAAGCACTGTAATATAGTAATGGCCAAAAATCATAACAGCTTGAGCAATAATGTGCGCGCAGCAGCATGCTTGCCTCTTATGTATAAGGTTAGGTTAGGTTAGGTTAGGTTAGGTAAGTGTGGCTGTTTCAAACAAGACACACTTAGCCCAATGAGGCTCATTGTGATACCAAAGGGTTGATCTTTCATATCTCTATTTAAACCAATTTGAGCTGTTTACTAAAGGTGCAACCAGACTATATGTTTCATACAGATGACGTGTCAAAAAAATTACATTTCGAATTTCATCTGTGTGTCAAGATTTAGTTTTTGTCATTCAGTTTTTTTTTTTGGTATGTTTAATCTTTGAGCGTATCTGCTAATAAGGCAGTGCCCTGTAAGGATCCCTACCATGGAGCTGATGTGGTCTCTACTGAGAGAAATGAGCTCTTTTGAACGTCTAAGATTAAGTTTGGGCCAGCTTTGCCGCGTTATATTACACGTGTTACCTGCTGACCATCTGTTATTTGTTTTGATGCAGGATAACTCAAGTGTAAGGAGTTTGCATGTGGTGAGAGGTATACCAAGGCTTGCTTTATCTAAAGATAGTTGTTTGGTAGTACCTGTACGAGCGAGTTAATCTGCTTTGCTAGAAAATCCTTTTGTCCAGTAATCCTGCTTAGAAGGATTCTGAGCTGCTTTGCCATCTCATTTAGAGATCTGCGGCAGTTGAGAACTGTTTCAGATGTTATTTCAACAGTTCCTAGGGCTTTTAAAGCGGCTTGACTATTGGATAGTATGCAAATATCCATGGAAGATATCTCATATTTCTGAAGCCGAGTTAATGCTTCATGTATAGCAGCGATTTCAGCTTGAAATACTCTGCAAGGATCAGAGAGCCTGAAGGCTAAGTTAATGCTCAATGCTTTTGAGTACACTCCTCCACCTACTTTGCCATCTAGTTTTGATCCATCAGTAAAGATCTCAATGGCATTGTGAGGTGAACGGTTTCCTAGTTTCCACTCTTCACGAGAGGGAATGGATACATCGAACTTTATGTATTAGGACTGATACAAAGAATTTATAATTTATTTATTTCGAGTATCTTACCTTTGGCAGCACCTTGTCTGGGATTTTTAAAAAGGGGTAATTTTCAAAGGTTTTTAGTGTCTTCATGTGACCCTTAAGATTCCCTGACTTGTAATTAGAGTTGTGCTGCTGAAGGGCAGGTTTTCATGGCTCCTGTGATTACATATAGAACCTGCCCTACAGCGGCACAACTGCAATTACAAGGCAGGGAATTTTACGGGTCATATGAAGACACTAAAAACCTTTGAAAATTACCCCTTTTTAAAAATCCTAGACAAGATGCTGCCAAAGGTAATATACTCGAAACGTTACAGGGTCGTAGGCAACTGTAGAGAAGTGATAGTTTCACAGTTGATTCTAGAAGTAATTCTCTACCTAACCCCCTTACACCTCTTCATAGAGGGAGTAGCAAAGCGAACTCTGGATGCATCGCTTAAGAGGGGACAGGTTTAGGTACAACTATCAGCAGTAGAGAGAAGAAGGATATTGAAAAGCAAATACTTTACATCGATCTACCAAGAGATGACATAGTAAAAAGGTACAACTTCGAAAAACACTTTGATATGAAGCCTAGTACCAAGAAGGATTGGGACAGCGAGATAGCATCGCAAGCCAGGAAACCACATAGTATATTATGGTACACGGATGGCTCCAAAACATTGAAAGGTGTTGGCGCAGGGGTTTACGGGCCAAGAACCAAGTACTCTGAACCTATGGGGACAACACCCATTATAGGACTAGATTCATTCTGCGGATTGGTTACACATTCTATAAAAGAAGAACTTAGAAGGGAGGAGAGACACAAACGATCAAACCTTTGGAAAAGCCTCTCAAAACTAAGACAACCTAAGTTGCTCCTCGGAGATTTTAGTACTCGGAGAGCGAGATTGTGTATAAGCCTAGGCAAACAAAATCTAAGAATTTAAATGGTGTTTCTTAAAGGACACTGTTAGCTTAAGTATCATCTGATGAAATGGGGCATAGAAACCGATAGCAACTGCCGTTTCTGTGAAGAAGCTGAGGAGACTCCAATACACTTACTTACAAACTGCGACGCTGTGGCTCGCAAACGTAAGCTAATGCTTCATCCCTTGACCTAAAAACATACTCAAATTCATAAGAGAACTGGCTCTGAATGAAATTCTGTAATCCGCCAACCTAGCGGAGCCTTGAGAACGAGGTACAATAGATCTTTTGTAAAGTTGCAGAACGCATCTCCACCATATAACATTAACATTAATCACCTATTTCCTTCATTCTTAGTGCACTTAAACATGCCTCATTTTCGATAATTATCGTTAGAGGGGGTAACCAAATTATTACACACAGAGCTTCAGATTTCCACGTTATCATTGCCCCAGTGATACTGATGCACATCATTATTTACAGCTTTGTTAGTTGGCTAGCTGCTGTACGTTGTTGGACCTTGGCCCACCATGCAAGTGCAGGATACGTAACCATAGGTCTAACAATGGTTGTAAACGTCTAATATATGATTTTCGGTTTGAGACCCCACACTTTGCCATGAAGGCGTTGACAGGTAAAAAGGGCATGTATTGCTCTGCCTGTAATTGAATCTAAGTGGGTTTTCCAACGGAGCTGCTTGTCAAAAATCACTTCTAAGCAAGCGCGTCAGAAGCGAATTTCATCTGGGGGGCAGTACAAATGGTGGTGCAAAAAAAGTTCACCCAAATTTCTTCACATGAAACATGAAGAAGAGAGAAAGAAGAGGAAAATATATAATACAAAAATATTATCGTTGTAGAAAAACTGATATTTTGAATAACTTTTATTTTTAAATTGTTTATCTAGCTAAAAAAGTGGGGGGCAACTGTCCCTTTTTCCCCCGCTTGCTACGCCAATGCTTCTAAGTACTTAACCTCATTTGAAAAGCCAATGTCTTTTCTATCCAGGGTAGACCTTATTAGATTTAGGCTTCTTTTCCTAAAAAAGGGTACCAGAATTGTTTTGTCAGGATTCATGCTACCCCCTTTTTCCTTACACCAATTGAAAAACCCCACGACTAGGGTCCACAGAAAAGGTGATATTACCACTCCTTGAAGGCAGCCTCAAGTGGCAGTGATTGTGTTACGAATTCCACCAAGCTTAAACGTTATGATTCTGCTTTTAAGCATGATAAGAATTCATTGTATTATTAAATAAGGAATATTTGTAATCTGAATAGCTGCTTTAATCGCATTGTATGACGTGTTGTCAATTCCCTTTCAATATCAAAGACAATACATGTCAAACGAAATAAAAACATTTCTTCTTTTGTTTTTTATTTTGGAGCGCCGCACAGTGGGTTTTTAGTGGGAAAAAATGTGGTCATGCAGACTTAAAAAAAATGTTTAGTTATGAAGAATTCATTATTGCTTTGCTTAAAATTTAATTTTTTTATTAGAAAAAATAAATAAATATCATAGACGGATATAAGCAAAAAATTTATTTAAATTTTCATGCAACTTAGCAGTATATTTGAATTTAAAAATTTGTTACTAGCAAATTATTATAACTTGCTATAAAAGTATACCTTATTTCATTATTCTAACGAAAATATTTTGCAGATAACATGAATATTTTAAAAGTTGGTCCATCAAAATTGGTCCATAAAATAAATTTTTTTTTTTCTATTTTCTATGGAAAATATAAATTAAGCTCGGTCTTCCTCGGTCGTCTCATTATAATATTATGAAATCTGGGAATTTCCTCTTTAAATCTACATAAAAAAGTTGGTACATGTTTGCGGCCGTCGAACAGACTTTTTAAAAATTCGGACATATGTAAGTCACAAGAATTTCAATACAAATAAGCAATGTTAAATGCAATGTTAAATTTTGGGAATTAAAGAGATAGTGGGCGTGGCACAAATGTATGCATATAATTCAGATTCTTGAGTGAATTGTTTTAATAAAACTTCAATACGAAAAAAATTTTGCGTTTTAAATTTTTGTGCTATATAGGCGTGGTTGTAGGCGGATTTGCTAAATTTTTCGTAAGTAATCGTATATAGTTAATTTCAACTTATATACAAAATCGTATTGGTATCCGACTACTCTTTCTCAACGCTATACAAATATTGTATAAAACGTATAGGAGGTGGGCGTGGCAAAAAAATTTTTTAATCTACATACATATTTAAGATTCTTGAGAGAGTGTTTTCGATATAACTTCAATACTTAAAATATATAGCGTTTTAAAATTTTGTGTTATATAGGAGGTAGACGTGGTTGTGGGCAGATTTTAAAAAAATGTATAATCTTCTAATAGAGATTATTTCAACCTTATATACCAAATTTTATCGATCTACTAAGACTCCTTCTATTTTTTTTCAAACCTTGTATGGGATTAAACCACTGTGCGCCGCTCTGCATTTATATGTATCCCACTTTTCGCCTTACTCAAGACTCATCTGTTTTTTTTTTTTTTTTGTTGCGCTATGCTGGCTTAGTAAAAAAGAGAGTAGTACAAAGCAACATGAGTTAATTCGCGCAACACAATCTCGAGAAAAGAAAATGATTAAGCAATGCTAGGATGATTTCTTAAATAACTGAACATTTTAATAATATATAAAATATTAAAATTTCGAAAGGAAAATACCCCAAAAATTTTATGTAGCACAATTATGATATTTTAAAACTTTTTTCACAAAAATCGACCAAATATTTTTGGAGTATACCTTCAACAAAAAATGCTCACTTAATGTGTATATAATAGTATAGATATCTTTATATGAGTTGGTATAAGATTACAGATAATAATTTTTGAAATCCATCTACAGCCACGCCTACCTTCCATATAACTGAAAAAATTGCAAACCTATATTTTTTAAATGAGTGTACAAAAAAAAAACTCCGTCAAGAATCTTAAATACATAGTTGTTTTAGACCCAGACCAAGCTGGGTTGACGGGGTTAAGACCCCCTCCCCCTCTTAAAGTCCGAAGGTAAACAAATTTTTACATTAAAATAAGAATATTAAAATCAAAAAATAAAATTTATTTCAAAAAATATCTTAACGTGAATGAAAATACATTTTTAAATAATATTTCTAGAACAGGAGTGCGCAAAAGGCCGCCCATGTGCGGAGAGCTTTAACGCGCATTTGTTGAGATAAAAATGAAAAAGCTTCCAGTAGCAGCTATTCAGACTTCAAGCAAGCATGTTGCGGTTTCTCGCTGCTTAAAATGTTATTGTCTTTACGTAAATTATGCGTTCAAAAAAAGAGATACAAACTGATGTAAAGTTAGAAATGCCTTTTTACTGAAAAATAAAATAAAGTGTTTTTATTTTTGGAAGCATTTATTAACGTTATA
Source organism: Dichetophora obliterata (assembly GCA_963920525.1). Taxonomy (NCBI): domain Eukaryota; kingdom Metazoa; phylum Arthropoda; class Insecta; order Diptera; family Sciomyzidae; genus Dichetophora; species Dichetophora obliterata. The sequence continues at coordinate 236,475,318 of OY986436.1, read as the reverse complement.
TAAAAACTAGTTTATTATTTGTGATATATTATTTAAATTATATATATATTATAATATAAAAACATAAAGTGTCCTAAATGTAGTAAAGTAAATTTTTTATAAGGGCTAAAGAACTGTTAAAAAAACCCAAAAATAACTCTTAAAAATTTCAGTTTAACAACTCTTGTATAAACAAGAATTCAAAATATTTGAATACATTTTATTTTCGGTTACAGAAATAAGAGTTAAAGCCCAAACAAGTTATGCTTAAGCAAACAAAAGTTTCAAAGCAAAAGCATGCACTTTCACAGCATTATATGAAGTTGCCCAAGTTTTGTCTAAGCATTCCTTTCGTTCAGTTTTTCAACTTTCGTTTACTTTTTGAAACTTGAGAGAGAGTGCTTGACATCGTAGTTTGCTAAGCAAAATAGGGTTGCTAACAGTATTGAGAATGTGTTTAATTAAAAAATTTTTATTTGCATGCGAGATTTTTCTATGAAAAAGATTGTTTTATTTTTGTTTAAATCTATTTAAGCAAATTATGAAAAATTCTATCTTTTTGCTGTGAAATTTTGTGTTTACCACAACTTATAAGCCAATCAGAGCAATAAACATATTTTTTGTGTTACCTGATGGTCCTTTTTAACATATTTATCCAAATTTTTTTTATCTTTCAATTGAAAAAGTACGTTAATTTATTGATTCAAAATGAATGTAGATCCCAATTTCGTGAAAAACATTATTATAAAAAGTGTCCAATAACATAAAAGCATATATGAAAAAGCTGACAGGCACTACTTCAACAAATTTTTCAAAGAACTTTTGAACTTTTTTCATATATTTTTGTAAAGGTTTTGTGAACGTTTGACATTTTGTTAAGCATGAAATCTGCCAACTTGGGCGAATTTTCTACTTAATCATACTTTTCGTCAACTTTTCTCTGAGACTTTTGTTTGCTTAAGCATAACTTGGTTGGGCCTTTAAAAAAAATAAGTCCCAACAAGAAATGAATAAAAGATAGTTTATTGAGTTTAATTTTCACCTCATTTATATCGCACATAAAAAAAAAAGAAAAACGGAACAGCAAGCAATCACAACCTGCTAGCATAAAATCTGGACAGCTACTGAAAGTTTGTTGCTTTCGTTTCGTTGTTGAACTCGTGCTTTTGTTGAACTCATGCTGGAGCCAAAAGTTCAGCATTTTCAGTACAAAACTTAAAAAAAAAACGGTTAAAAATTTTTTCGTTTATCTTGAATCTGATTAAAGATAAATTTGAAAAGCTAAACTATTTTATAAATTGTAGAAAATTATGTTTAATTTTTAAACGTTAAAAAATTTACTTTTTTTAAATTCATAAAATTATATTTCAAATTAATATTAACAATAGCTGCGTTCCATTCGCTTCAAAATAATCCAGATTATTTTTTTTTTACATGCAAAGCAAAAATAAAAATAATAATCCTATAACAAATAGGATTATTTTTGATATCCATATAAAATTGTGATATAGCCTTTAAAAAATTTGAAACAAAGGTGTTGCACCTGTATATTTTTATGAGCTGTCATTTCATTTTTTTAATTATTTGTTTATTTGATACAATGACTATTAGATAGCCATGACAGCTACCTATTTCCTCACGAGCTGCGATCATCGAATGTTAAACAAAAGAAAACAAAACAAACCGCGTGTGTCACACACATTGGATGCATTCAGCGGAGCCAACAATTGCACTTTTATTATTTATATAATTGCATAATATTAATAACTAAATTAAATAATTTACAATTTTTCTGACGTTTAGAGTAAAACACATTCAGAGAAAAACGTCGTTCACTAAGGTATCGCTACCATAACAGTTCACAGCAGTTTTGAACGATACACGTTCTCATGATACCTAATAGTTATTGTATCATGACTGCTTCTTTGAATTTAATTTGACTGCAACGGTAGTGCCCTCTACTCGTCGTTACTCTTTCCGTTCCTTTGAGAAAATTTGTTATCGCGATTATATTATATATAGGCGAAAGGAACGCAGCTAATAATATACATATTTCGGGTTATAAAAATTAATCATTGCAGCACAATTTTTTTTAAGTTTCATTTTAGATTTAGTTTAGAATTTTTAATAATTTATTTTTTTTATAAATTAGTAGAAATTGTGTAAAATGTATTTTATTTTTTTTTTAGATTTTGGAAAATTTTCAAGTAGACACAATTTCAGGCGTTTATTTGAACTTAATTGTGAATGGATGTTTATAAAATTACAGCAGCTTTTAAGTGAAAAAGAACTGTAAAATTGGAATATTTATTTTTATTAGACTTTTCAAGACGCAAATGTTTAAGAATCTATTATTTTTATTTTAGGGAAAAAATATGTTTTTTCATATCACTCATATCACTTTATTCTTTCCCAAATTAAAAAAATAGCGCAAACAAAATTGTTTACGATTTTATTGTTTTTTGCATATCGTCATTGCGTTTACGTATACGGAAACGTAACGCGCAACGAGGATATAATTCTTACAAGGTTCTATTGAATCTTATTAAAATTGTATTCACTTTTTTCTATAGTTTTGAAGAAAAAAGTAAGCCTTTTTTAACTTTTGCTGCAAAGAGAAATAATAATTATAAATATTGAATTAAGATTGTGAGCTTTAGATCAAGTGAGTTTTCAAGAAGGCAACAACAACAACAACAACTCTGTATAGAGTCAATCACTTAGCTGACTAGACAGTCTGTTTCGGAAATCGCTACATATTCCTCATCAGTAGTCTTTGAGTGATTAAGCTGTGATCAACTTCACTGTTTAAACTAGCATATGAATGTACAGATCCTCTAATTCATTCTTATGAATTGTATGGCTGCTAATCATATGACACTTCAAAGCAGTAGTGGAATTCCCAAACGCGTTAACGACGATTTTCGATATCGTTAGTTAGCGAAAACTGTAATTTACTATGAAAGTGGCACGCACAATGACCGATAACGACAACGATTATTATCGTTAAATTTTTGGGAATTCTACTACAGGAGGCCATTTTAGATCACCGCCATCAACTCTATCAAGGGTTGCCATCTGTTCTAGTTGCTTCTTCATTTATTTCAATATTCATTGGTGTTCCATTGTTTGTCGAAATGCACCATAGAAATGAAACGAGTTTTTGCTTCGCCAGAAGCTAGTGTTCTAACTGAAAGGTGGCTATTTTCACAACCAAATGTTCAATTACACATGACTTTGACCGAAAAATCGATCAATTATTAGATTTATTTAATTAATTAATCTTAATTCATGTAATTATTCAATAGATCATAACAATTAATTAACTTAATTATAAATATTTTTATTATAAAATATGTACTTACAATTCAAAATATATAGTTTCAGTTGAGATATTTTTAGAAAGCTAAAAAGAAGCCTGAAATTTCATCTCCGTGGAAATTCAGGGATTAAATTAAATTTGAAAAATTATCTTGAAATAATGTCTTACAACTACTTTTTTCAATAGACAATGAAAGAATTCTTCATTTAGATCATTTAACAGAGCATGATTTGGATCATCACAGGAAATAATAGGCAAAAAGCATGGCCTTTTTCTTCTTTACTAGACAAAAAGGTATATGAAGCCTCGGTGACAAATTTTACTCTGACATTTAGAGTTCCAAAAAAGTAACAGTCACACTTAAGAATCTATACTATATTTGGGCATTTCCACAGTCACGCACGTAACGATCGTACGCCTTTTTTGTTGTTAAAAATTAAAAAAAGCAAAGAAATATTTAAACTTTTTTGTCCTGTTTTAATTTTTGGATAGCATTCTAGTAGTACTATATTTAGTGCAAAAGGTGGAAGCGATCGAAAGTATTGTCCAAAGATATAAGCAATCAAAAGAGGACGCGTTACGATACAAAAAATAGAAGTGGTTTTTCTCTACACTAATATAATCGAAAAATCTGGGAACTGTGCACGAGTTTTTTATTAAAAATATTTTTATGTTTTCTGTAATGATGTTGCTATATATTCATAATTGTTTCGTTGAAAATTCTTTTCTAATTATTTTTATACAAGCCATAACATAATACGTTACGATACATACGTTACGATACAGATTTTTCCCTTCAAAGTAAAAATTTATCTAGTTTTTTTTATTTAACTAGCTGAAACCCGGCGCGTTGCTGCCACTCTCCCTTGTCAAACGCCCATAAAATGTTATCAGTTAAACAGCATGTCTAAATTGAGGTCAAATACTGAATTCCGAGACTGTGCGACCTATATCCACAAAGCTATTCGATATAACAATTTTGGGTTGTATAGGAAGTGCCACGCCCTATTGATCACCCCTCATAGCACTTAATCAATGAAACTGCATGTGTACATGGAGGTTGAATACCGAATACCAAAACTGTTCGACATATAACTCCAAAACTATTCGATAACACAAATTTGGGTTGTATGGGAGGTGCCACTCCCCTTTCCCTACGCCCATAAAATTTCGCCAATGAAACTGCATGTGTAAATTGAGGTCGAATACTGAATTCCGAGGCTGAGTTACCTATAACTCCGAAGCTATTCGATATCGCAAATTTGGGTTAAGTTGGTGGTGTCACACCTCCCCGACAAACTCTAAAAAAATTTATCAGTAAATCTGCATGCGTAAATTTTGGTCAAATACTGAATTCCGACGCTGTGCGACCTTGAACTCCAAAGCTATTCGATATCACAAATCTTTGTTGTATGGGAGGTGCCACTCCCCCTTGATCAACGCTCATAAAATGTAATCAATTAAATTACATGTGTACAATGAGGTCCAATACTGAATTCAAAAACTGTGCGACCTATAATCCCAAAGATTATAGGTCGCTTGATATCTTTAATTTGGGGTAAATAGGAGGTTTCACGCCCCCTTTTCGTACGCCCATAAAATTTAATTAATGAAACTGCATGTATAAATTGAGGGCGAATACTGAATTCTGACGCTGTCAACCTATAACTTCAAAGCAATTCGATATCACCAATTTGGATTAAATGAGAGGTGCCCCTCCTCCTTGTCCAACTCCCATAAAATGTTATCACTGAAACGGTACGCTACACCTGCACAGCAAGTTTCACTATAAAAATGTATAGAACTCCGGAATTGCCATTATTTCGAAAAAGTGGGAGTATATTTAATGCGACCACGCCCATTTTTTGTACAGTTACTGACAGTAACTATCTGAACAAAATTACTAAATCTTAGTTTTTACGATCGAAACCGTCTGATATATATCCTTTATTTGGTTTGTGGTCGATAGCGCAAATTTGGCTTGTATGGGAGGTACCACGCCCCCTCGTCGAAACGTTACCAAACCTCACAGGAACACTCACTATCCTCGGCAGACATTGTTCTGCCACAGACCACCTTACTGCCATATACGAAAATGTCAAGAAATGCAAAATATATTCACCATTTCCAGTATAGCTGCCGAAAGTAGCCATACGCACTAAATAACCAAATTTTAGTCTAATACGATCAAAACCATGCGAAATGTAGCATTTTTGTTGTTTTGCAAGCGGTAAAAAGGGGTGCGGGAAAATATTTCCCTTGAACTATCTCGTAATCGAAACAAATCGACTGCCCAAATTTCAGCTCAATTTAGGTTAAGACTGGCGCACTTTACTTCACTCGACGCTAACTCCCTGAAAAGTGAGTTTAACTAAAGTGGGACAGGCCTATTTTTAGTGCACTTGCCGAGAGTAATTTTTGTCCAACACGATACAAACCGTTGAAATAAAACGTTTTCATTGGTTTGTGGGCAGTAAAAGGGGGGCGTGAAACCAATTTTTAGTATAGTTGCTGACAGTAACAGTACAAACTAAAGCAACATTTTAGCTCAATAGACCCAGTAGTCAATTTTAATGATTTCTCAAAAAGTGGGTGTGGGTGTGGCTATATAGCGATGACGCCTTTTTTTAGTTCAGTTGCCGAAAGTAGCCATACAAACTTAGGTATCACATGTTAGTCTCATACGGCCAAAACTGCTTGAAATATAGCATTTTCACTGATTTGTGGGCGCAAAAAGGGGGCGTGGAAACCAATTTTTCGTACAGTTACTGTCAGTAACTACACAAACCAAAGTACTAAATTTAAGTCTTATACGACCAAAACCGTCTGAAATAAAGCATTTTCATTTCTTTGTGGGCGGTAAAAGGGGGCGTGGAAACCCATTTTAAGCACAGTTATCGACAGTAACCGTACATACTAAATTGCAAAATTTTAGCCTTATACGACCCAAACTGACTGAAATATAACATTTTTATTGATTTGGGGGCGGTAAAAGGGGGTGTGGCACATTTTTCCCCTCAACCATCTCGTACCTGAAACAAATCGGCTGCCAAAATTTCAGGTCAATCGGTTTAGTAGTTTTGGAGTCTATAGACATCACACAGCCAGACACACATCGTTTTGCTTTTTATATATATAGACATTGATTTGTGGGCGGTAAAAGTGGGCGTGAAAACATTTATATATAGTGACCGCCTCTTGGAGCACCTATACAGTAAGTTTCACTGTAAAAGTGTATAGAACTCTGGAATTGCCATGATTTCGAAAAATTGGGCGTATTTATTTTACGACCACGCCCATTTTTTGTACGGTTACCGACAGTAACCATCTGAACAAAATTACCATATCTTAGTTTTTTACGATTGAAACCGCCTGATATATATCCTTTTTTTGGTTTGTGATCGATGGAGCAAATTTGGCTTGTATGGGAGGTACCACGCCCCCTTCTCCAATCGTTACCAAACCTCACAGGAACACTCTCAAGATGTGGCTTTATTTTCTCTGAAAATTTCATAAAGATCGGTTCAGCGGTTTTGGAGTCTATACGTGATATAGCCACATACCCACATACCCACATACCCACATACATACATCCATTTTTATATATAAGATTAATTAGAGTAGGGAGAAGCAGTGACCGAATATTTTTTTTAAGAAATTTAGTTGCTTTTAACAGGTCTTTGCATTTGTATGATGTATTTTCACGCATTGTGGATTGCGGATTGTGGACACGTATATCTGCCAAATTCCAAAAATGTGGATCCAAATTCGTATGAAAAAATATGGTTTTGACTTTAATTTTGTATCGAATCAAGATAAAATGTATGCAAAAAGGTCTAATTTCGACCACTGGCGAACACTAGTAATAATAATGTCCTTACTTTTCAACAACAGAAAATCAACAGAATAAGAGAGTGAATTTATTCATTCTACAAAATCAACACAAAAAAGTGTACAATAAAATAAAGTTGCTGCCACGCCCACTTCTCATACAAAACTTTTGTCTACATGTGCTTAAAAAAATTACTCTTTAACGATGCATAGCATTTAAAAGTTGGAAAAAAGTAGAAGGAATCGTTGCAGGGTTGTAATTTTTTTTACACAGGCGTTTTTAGTGTCACTAATTTAAAAATTAAAAAAATAAAAGAATTTTTTTTGGACTATTGGATTTATTGATTTTTTTTAAACTTTATTTTTGACAATTATGCATTTACTCTTCTGTTTTCATACCAGCATGTAACCTATTTTTCCAACAAGTAACACCAGCTTAATATTGGAATTGAAAGATGGTTTGCTCGAATCAGTCTACAACTACTTTTACTTCTATAAATTATATTTCTTGTTCATATTTTCGGCTCTTTATTTATTTCCAATGAACCTTTAAGGTTTTGTTTTGAAGTCAATTTAGGGTTCTATTAACGATGTCAAAATTTATGCGTATGACAACATTCATGCCTATTGAGCAGGAAGTACCGGGTTCAACCTTCATATAGTAAAATCTATCATACAAAAATATGTTTGGGAAAATTCTAAAATTAAACTAAATGAGGAAATTTTTACAAGCAATTACAATAATATTTCATTAAAGCTTTAAAGATAATGAATTATTTTAATATTTCAATAATAATATTTACAATAAATTATAATAAAATTGCATTTCTCCTGAAATGTTTATTTTCGTATTAAAAATCCAAAATCAGAATAAGTTTACAAACATTTTCATGAAATTATACAAAACAAATACATGTTTATTTCGGTTAAGAGAACACTCATGATCGTGTTAAATTTAAAATAATTCGTTTCAACTTATTGGTTATATTCCTATAAAGTTGGTTAAAAGAAAGAGAGCGAATTTGCAAGAATAGTGTTTCTGGAACATTAGTGAAAAAGAGACTCATCCACAGCTTTAAACAAATGTAAAGAAAATATAAGTAGCTTTTCAATTGATCCAAATATATAATCAACTAATTCGAGAACTGATAAAAAAAAATTTAAATTGAGAAAAAATATCTGCATATTGTACATATATCTATATATTTTTGGAAAATTTCAAACATATCAATTTAATTATAATGCAAAAACAATAAAAAACTAATCCACTGAAAATGCAGCCTTTAACACATCCATACGTACCTTTGTATATATATGTACATGACCTATAAGCTACAATTTTCAGTAACTTATTTTTATGAACACCATTCAAAAACATGCAAATTACGCTAATATAAAATTAAATATTAAACTTGAATAATTTAAGCTAGTTAACAGCACAAAAACAATTTCATTTATATCCAATATAATAATAAAAAAAAAGTTTATTTTACTTGCTGATTCTACTATGTTTTATAATGATAGAGTAAGCAAAGTAGGTAGATGATTAAAAAAAATATTGGAGAATTCCGAGAGAGGAAAAAAGTATTGAGTACCTTAAACAGTTAAAAACTGAAATGTAAACAGCAGGCCATTAAGTAAACGGATATAACTTTTATACAACTAACTAGATGCTAGAACTAAGGCACATTAAACAGTTCATCCTTTTTATGTGTAGTTTATGTAAATGCAGCAATGAAGATGCTATGTACTTAGTAAAAATGTTTTACATATTTTTCATAAAATGTATTTAGGAACCTTTTTTTAAGACATATACATACATCTGTATGAAAGATAGAATAAAAAAGTGTAGCTGTTGATAAGCAAACGATACAAATTTCAATACTCAAAATTATTTAAAGACATACCAACTTGTAAAATACCACCAGAAATACTTATATAAATATGCAATAAAATATCAATTATGTTTTAAATTACAGTTTAAATTTGTATAAACAGTAACAGACACAGCTGTATCTTAAAATTACGTTTACGCATATTTTGCTAAGATAAACAAATCACAAAAAAACTGCATGTGTATAATAAAAATAGCTAGTTTAAAAGTCTTGAATTCAATGCAATAAACAAATTATACCATCCCTTCTTCGTCCCAATTAAAGTATGTTTAAAAAATAATTAAAAATAAAACAAAAATAGGTACAAATTTAAAGCAAATATTTTTAACAACATACAAGTTACATAGTTGCATTAACAGCATTCTGTTGTGTGCCTGTTAAACCTCTGCTGCACAATTTAATTTTGTCTCTATATTAATGCTAAGTTATTAACATAACAGTTGGAAAAATAATAACATTACAAATTGAAAGTGTTTTGACAGTTTTCAAGTTTATGGCACAATATTTCTCATATTATTACCAATGAAAATCCTTTAAAGAAGCTAAATTATACTTATTCAATTTGATTGTGTTTAAGAAAAAGTACATTTTTAATTTAAAAACACAAACAGTTTCAATTAGTTTAATATTAAAAAATATGTATTGTGTATCTTTAAGTTACACAAATTTAAATATTAAATAAGCCAATTAACTTATCTTGGATCGAATGTTTTAGAATTATCAAACTGTAGCTTTTGTAAACACATTTTCTTTTTATAATTATTGTTATAAATATCAATATAAGTTCTATCAGAATTATGTATTAGTATACCTACCTAGTTTTAAAAATATATATACATACTTGAACAATAAAATTTACTTTCGTTTCCTTGAAAATATAAACCGGAGTTATTTCATTTCACTTTTTCTCTCTATTTTTTTTTTTTTTATTCAAGGATGACAACGATTGAAGATTGAGGGTACTTAGGGATCGCTTATAATAATAAAAATAATTCGCTTATAATTTAAAATAAATCTATATTAAAAATATATATTACGTATTATAATTACAATTACACGTATTACACGTATTATGATCTTTGTTACAATTTTTATATATTATTTTCGGATTCTTCTCTTTTCCTCAATCTTCTTTTTAATTTGAACTAAACTATACCCAGTGGTAAATGGACAAATGACGTCATCAATTATTTCTTAAATACAATATAGCTGCGAGGCCTCCAACACCTGTATACAATTCTGAATTACATTTTTTCGGACATGGCCGCTAATACACTGATGATACCTACCTTACACAGTAAGCGACGATGGGAGTAGGTATGAACAAGATAGGAAAGAACAAAAAAATGACGTACAAAATTTTAGAGAACAAAAACAAATTGAACCAAAGTCCGCTCTACGCCAAACACACAACGAAAACGAAAGAGAACACGCGCATACCACGGGTTGAATTTTTTTATTTGTTTTAAACTACATTAAAGTGTAAATTATGAGTTTTGTAAACATTTCTCAAAGTATTAACTTTTACAGTAACATGTGAAGTAATTTTGTAAAATCGAATTTCAACCATTTCTACTTCGAAGAAAATTAGCAATATTTCTCGTTTGTCTGACGCTTGTGCCTGAATATCTCATAATATTATCTAAATAGTTTTTTCCAAAAATTACACTTTTTGCTCTTAAAGATTTATAATAACAATTACTTGCCGGATTTATTACCAAATGGAATTTTTTTTATTTCTTAAATTGCAAATTTTTTAAGTTTTATCGTTTTTTAAACTTTGAGGACATATTTTTTAATTGTTTTACTACTTATTTATGATATAAAAAATCTATTTTTTTTACTACAAAGAATCTATTCACCCCCTTAAACCAACTCATAGGATTTAAAAAAAAAAATAAATTTTGTATCTATAGATGGTTCTTCAAACATCTGCATACTCAGATTGCGTCGACATTTCAGGTTGAATAAAAGTTGCTTCCTGCACACCGTGAAATTTTTTTGTCGCAGATGTAAGGATTTACATATTTCAGGAAATTTAACATTGCTCTTAATATAATTACTTATGATAAATGTAGTTTAATATAATAACTCATCAAAAAGTTTTTAATCTTTTTTTTAAAAAAAATATTATGTCTGTTTGCGTACTAACTTCAAGTAACCGACTTAATAATTTGATAACAAATATTCTTTTTCTTGAATTATAACACAGTGTGACGAAATCGACAAAAAAAGCACAACCAAACTTTATAGATATTCTTAAAGAGGAACAGGTTGAGTGTTAATCGCCCCTGATTTGACCTCTCAATGTCATCACAAATTTTTTCAATTTATTTTTTTTAAGTTGGAGTGTTCGAATTTGTTGTGCAGACATTCATGGAATTTTTCCAGCTATTTGTCTTGTTCGAAATTGAAAATAAAATCCATTTCTTTCCCGTAAAATTTTCCAGGATTGCAAATTTTTTTAACCAAATATCCTAAAAAAATTTACCAAAAGTAGATATAAATTTTTTCAATTTTTAAATAAAATAAATATTTCTAATTTTAAAATAGGTATATATAAGAATTTCCATTGACTGACAATATTTTCAGTATCACCGTCTATTGAATTAAAAAAAACTTGATATCAATGGTAATATAGATATTTCCGATGTTGACAACATAGTACTTTTATTTTAAGTTGATGGTTTTTTATGTCGTTTCTGCAAAAATCTTAAGGTTAACATTTATATTTTCGGAATAATGTACTTTTAGGTAAAATTAATTTTTTTTCATTTTTTTTTGCTAGTGGAACAACATATGTATTAAGGGCTTTGAGTTTCAAATCTAAAAAAATTAATGCCTACTCCCATCTGGTTAAGAAGTTATAGGGGTCCAAAGTAGAAAAAGGGCTCGAAAAAACGAAAAGAAAGGCTATCAGGGGTGTTTCGAAAACCGACACAGAATTGACACAGAATCGGAATTGAAATCGATATCGGTTTGAATTGGTATTATGAAACCGAGAAGATTTTGCTTATGTCGAAGATAAGCAAAACCGATATTCGAAAACAGCATAAGCGAACAATAGCCTCATCTGAATTGGTAAGGTGGTGGTTGGAAAAGGGACCACCACCAGTTGCTCGTGCTTCATTTCTATTGTGTGCTCACTTTTTCTTAACCTCACTCTTCCACTCCGTGCATACCTTTAGAAAGTCGAAGGCGTCAAGAAAAGTTTAATTTTGTTTTTTTGCAAATTTACCTTTTTCCAGCCAATTGTCTTTTGTAGGAGGACCAATTGCATTTAAACTCACAAGTTCTTGCCATCTCGAATCTCTGGAAAGCTAAGAAAATGGCGCACATTTCTTGTTTAGGACAAGTTTTTATATCTTCGTCAATCATTGTTAGTATAAGCGATTGAAAAAGGTAATTTTTTACGAACGTAACATAAGTTTTTTCGACTATTCCTTGTTTTATATTGAAATAAAAACATATCAATATATTAAGCTTTGATATAGCAACAAGTGGCTTGTCTCTTTTGGTGAACCCCTTGGCCAGGTCCGGGTGGTTCTCCATAAAATCAATAAGGATTGAAATTTGTGCTGCGTTCTTGTTTTCCCCTAAAATAAAAATAATAAAAACTCAAAATACAAGCAATTACCTAAAAATAAGTAATTAAAATTGTTTCCTTGCATTTTTCCAAAATGTTCGCTACTTTGAAAAAATTAACGATAATCGATACAATACTAATTTCGAAAATGAAACCAGTTTCAAAATCGATAATCGGTTTCTATAACACCAAAAGGAATTCTGTGTCGATTTCAATCTGATTTTGATAGTTGTCGGTTTCTATAACACCCCTGTATGTATGCTTTTACCTATTCAATAAGCTGCTAACCATAAAAGTCCACGCATTACTTTCTAAGATATAACTTTTATACGTCCCAACTCTTTTCAAGAAATTTTTTTTCAAAAAATAAGTTTAGTTTTTATTAATTTTATTTGGACTTTCAGCTTAATATATCAAAGCTTAATATATTAATATGTTTTTATTTCAATATAAAACAAGGAATAGTCGAAAAAAACTTATGTTACGTTCCTAAAAAAGGACCTTTTTCAATCGCTTATACTAACAATGACTGACGAAGATATAAAAACTTGTCCTGAACAAGAAATGTGCGCCATTTTCTTAGCTTTCCAGAGATTCTAAGCTTTGCATTTTATAGTTTAGAGCGCTCAAACAGGAAAATCCGACACTGTGTGTTGGAACAAAAAACTTCTACGAAATTCATGACTCGAGTATTGCTTTTAATGGTGCATTATTTATGACTAAAACTTTACTTATCATTAATGTGTCGAATGAAAATATCATTAAATTTTAGTTTTTAATGTTTTTTTTTATTCTTCAATTTTTAAAAATTGTGTTTTTTTTCTGTTGTTTGATTATAATTGGGAGAGAATTGCAGATATTTAAGTATTAGTTATAGGTTGAATATATTATACATATATTTCACTTGTTCTTAAAAGAATAAAATACCTATGCCTTCTAGAGATATTTCGTAACTTTCAGAACCATTCTTCTTTCAATAATCTTTATATATATAATAATGTAATGCGGCGAATAATGCGCCAATCTTATATTAATTATTGTGAAAAATTAATATTTATTTTAATTTAAGTTATTTAAATTGCTTATAAGGCTAAAAATTTAAATAATTACAGAAGAGACCATTTCGAAGCAATTATGTTTTTAAGAAAAACAAAATAAACAAAATGAAAACATACAAAAAAAAAACAAATTAAATCACATCTGTAGTCAAAAAAAAAACACCAATTGATTTGCGAAAGTTCTCCACACAATTCATTTAAATTCTTAAAACTCTACAATTCTCAGCATTTAAATAATTTAAAAATATTTTTAAAATGTTATATGATTTTGTTTAAGAAATATCTTTGCCATCGTGCAGTGAGAAATAATGGTGACTTCAATGAAAATTAGGAAATTTTCTTCAATAGAAAACACAGTTTCACGAAGTAATGAGTTAAAATAAAAAAAAAGTTGTTGCTATAATACAGTAGCTGGTGGTGTTTTTAAGCAGCATGTAGAGCTTGGCAACTGAAAGAAAAAATACAAAAATATTAGAAAAAATTCGTGTCTTACCTGCGACAACGTGGATAATATATTTGGATACGCTTCGCTTGGAATAGTAGTAATTGAAGTGGTACTTTTATGTTGTTTTTGTTTTGTTCTTTGAAACGTGACATATTCTTGCAAGAACGATAACGACTAGTTTTTCAAACTCGAAAACATTATGGATCGAATAATTAATGGAGGTGGATCGAATAATTGTGTTTCAAAGAGCAATCGAACGAAATTAGTATTTCTTGTAACTGCGACGATTCCTGTTGTAGTTACCGCCACCGCCACCGCCGCTGCCGTTGCCACCACTGCCGTTAGAGCTATTACGTCCACGAGCACGATTTCCATTGCCGCCATAGTTCTGCACTTTAGCCGAGTATTTACCAGATGGTGGTGAATAGATTTTTTGTTCCGAACTGTGCGATGGTTTTGATTTTTTTTCTTCGCCATTGCCATTAGCATATTTGCCTTCGAATGTTATGATTGTGTGGCGTTTCGAGCCCAACTTGTGCTGAAGAAAAAGGTGAACAGTTCAATATTTTTTCCAATTGGAAGCATTCAACAACAAATACAACATACATTACGAGTTACCCAAGAAAGATTGATATCGTGTTTGAAACTAGGTGGTGAATGAAACAAATCACGTATTAAAATGCTGATGTTGGATGTAGTCTTTAATGCTGTCACTTTCAATTGATTGTCTTCAGATTTGAGATCTTCGACAGTTTGTCCCTTGACAGCTTCCTCGAGTTTTTTAATATAGCTGCAGAAAAATGTATTAAACAAATTGTTTAGGATTATTATCTATGCAAAAATTACCCCTGTGTGCCTCTTGCTAAATACTGCAGCCTAGCCCGGAAATCCTTTAGTTTCTCCGGATCGCTAACGCATGTCAAACTGTCTGGATGTTTTTTGCCGAGTGTGTGTAAAGCATACAATAAACATTCTGCGTGTGAAAATTGGAATGAAGGTGGTGGATTGCTAACATCGTCATCACCGCTAAGCTCTGGGAGAGGCATGTATTCCTAAAACAGACAAAAATAATTCAGATATAATTAAAATTTATGAAAACACAGTATTAAGCAAGAAGACCTACTCTTAAAACGGTGTAGACGGCATCTAGACGCGCTGAAGCGTTTTCAAGCACATCACAAAATTGGCACATTTCTGCAAAGACCTTGAGTAAACGCAGCTGTACCTGATCATGATGCACTGCTGTTGCTATCATATTCCATGTGCTCAATGGCAGCAACTTGTCACATACATAAATGACAAATTCCGTGGATTTAATGGTATTCTATGGTGTTGTTGTGAGAGGAGAGACTATTATGGATGATGTCAAAAAAATTATTTTCTAACTTACAGAGAAATACGGCATTGCTTGTGATGAACATTGTATGAAACGTTCTACAATTTCATCTTCTATGGTTATAGCATCGATATCTGCGCCCAGTTCAGCTTGTTCTCTGGCCAAATTAACAAGTTCTGCATGTCCGGTAATAGTTGAACCTAGTTTTGTGGAGCCAAGTATGCTCATACATAAGTGAAATTCATCAGCTGTTACATCCTTTAAAACAATTTTACACTAAGTATTAGTTTGATTGATTGTTTGCCTTTATATATATATATATATAAATATATAAATGCATTGCATTTTTGTTTTTGCACTCACTTGTAAAGCTTTTTTGATTTCCTCAATTAAAAATTCCTCGACTTCTTTGGTTATTATAGTCGGTCCCATGGGAAATAATTTCGTAGCAATAAATTTGAAGCAACGTTCTCTTGTTGTCTCTTCTCCAGAAGCTATTTGTTGGAAGATACCAGATAATGCACCCTTTGCATCCATCTAAATTATGATATATTATTTGTTAATTTTTAATTATAATTTTATCAAGTGTTTTTATGCGAATGCTGGATTTTCCAAATATGTATGTCATGATTTTGTTAATTAGAGAAGAGGCTTGCAAGTTATGTTGGTAAGAGGAAGTAAAAAGGTTACAGTCCTGAGTCCGAAATCAATTGAATTCTCAAACAATATGAGCATTTCTATAGTAACGGGTGTGACAGATTTGGAAAAATTCTTTGCTTTTTTGAAAAACCTGAAGAACTCTTTGGCAATAGTTTTGCTTATTTTTGTAGCTTTGAGTGTTGACATATTGCTAGTATTTTAAAGAACCCCTGAAAATGTATTTTTATACCTTCAATACCTTGAGGAGAACGTAACGGGTGTGCCATTAGAAAGTAATAGTTTTTAAGTTTTTAGAGTTAATTCTCAATTTAGTGAATTCTGTCATTTCTGTGATAGTACATTGTTTCGGTATTGGGAAGTTTTTATGTCGATTTTGAAAGGTAACGGGCGTGACAGAAAAAGTAACGGTTGCGACAATATACTAGAACGTTCAAGATGCTGACGCCCTAACAAAGAAAACACGTTTTTTGCCAAAATTATTGTATGAACTAAAAAATGAAAGAACTGGTAAATATTTAAGAAATCTGGTTGTAGTGTTCGATGAAACGAACACTAATGTTGACACTTGTTTGTGGGAGTCAGGTGTGGACAGATGTTGATTTTTAGAAATATTGTTTGGTTCAGTGGCTACCAAACCTCATAGTTAGTTTTTGTTTTTTTTTCTAATTCTATATTTTTAATATAATTAAAAAGAAAGGTGTTTTTGAACCCTCCCCGCAACGAATTATAGATGTGGAGGGGGGTTCAAAAAGTTTTTTTCGAAGAGCTAAAATACCAAAGTTATTATTGCAGCCAATTATTTTCCCAACATCACTTAACATTATAGACTAAAAAATTATTGAAAATAGGCAAAATTACTGTTCGATGAAACAAACAGCGGTAAAATTTGGGTTAAAGCTCCCTACTAAAAGAAATATTAATTAAGAACAGCAATTTACACCGTTTTCTTCAATTAGTTCCACCAGTGATTCTGATGTGTATCGATTTTTAGGTTTTCCGTGCCAAATGGATTTGCCAATAAGGCACATTACACCCAGTGAAGATAAAGCTGAAATAGCCAAAATTGACAAAGAGAAATCTACTGGTTTTGACAAAATTGATAACAAAGTAGCTAAGTGTTTGCCCAAAAAAACATTATAGTTTTAACGCTAAGATTTAATTCTATTTTAAGATTGTCATTTCCCTACACAATGGAAATTGAGATAATTATGATTCCGAAACCAAACAAGCCTGAAAATATTTTAACGTAGTATAGACCAATAAGTCTACTGGGAACATTCTCAAAAGTATTCGAAAGAATATTTTTAGGAAGAATGAAACCAGTTCTGGAAATGTATAACATTATAACCGAATATCATTTTGGATTTCTTAGCCAAAATGGTACTGTCAAGCAATGCCATTGTATTATAAACATTGTAACCGATACGCTGGAAAACAAAAAATTTAAAATAAAAAGTCTGGCACCAAGGATACTCTTTAAATTAAAGTCTTTACTTCCGGCTAATTTCTATTTAGTGCTGAAATCATACTTGAGCGATAGATGCTTTTATGTAAAAGTTGACCACGAACGTTCCCATATCTGTTACATACAGGCAGGAGTTCCACAAGGAAGCGTCCTTGGCCCAAAATTATATACAATATTTACTTCAGATATGCCAACTACTGAAAATGTAGCAATAGCTACATATGCTCTAACCATCTGATGCTTCTAACATCATCCAAACTGAACTAGATAAGTTACAAAGCTGGTTAGAAAAATGGAAAATAAATATTAATACTGAAAAATCAGCGCAAATAACATTCTCCATGAAAGAGGGGATTGTCATGACGTGCAATTATATGGAACTCAAATTCCAAAAGCAAACAAAGTAAAGTACTTAGGACTCCATTTAGACAGAAGGTTAACGTGGAAAGACAAATTAAAGCAAAAAAACAACAGTTAAATATTAAATCAAAAAAATGTACTGTCTTCTTGGTCCAAAATCAGAATTGAATTTTAATAATAAACTGATTCTATACAAAGCCATCCTCAAACCAGCGTGGACCTATGGAATACAACTTTGGGGCACTGCATCAAACTCAAATATAGAAATTCTGCAAAGATTCCAGTCAAAAACATTGAGGTTTATTACCATGCACCTTATTACAATGCACCTTGGTTTGTGCACTGGCAGATGTGTATCTGGCATATCAACTGCGACTAATCTACATCTATTTTGTTCTTCTGTAGTTAGAAACTTTTCTTATGGTTTGCAAACGTATGTTATCTTTACAGATTTCGCTTAAGCGTTCGATAAAGTTAATCATGAAACTCTTTTGCTAAAACTTTCTGCTATTGGATTTCATTCAAGTCTATATGCATGGTTGAAATCGTATCTCATTAATCGAAGGCAAAACGTTAAAATCAATGATTGCTTGATCTCAGCTATACAGATCTCGCCAGGTGTTCCTCAAGGGAGTCATCTTGGTCCACTTTTATTTCTTCTCTTCATTAATGACCTTCCTCTAGTCGTAGAATACTCAAGATTTTTTTCTTTTTGCCGATGACCTAAAACTTTTCCGGTCAATAGAATCTGTCAATGATTTTAAACTTCTTCAATATGACCTTAACTCTGTTGCCAATTGGTGCTTTGTTAATAATCTTTCCTTAAACATTTAAAAGTGGCAGTGTCTCTCCTTTATTAGGTCTTCATCCCTATTATCTGGAATTATTCCATTAATTCTACCACTCTTGATAGAGAGTCCTGTAAAAAGGACTTGGGAGTTTATTTGGATCAGAAATTATCATTTAAAAATCATATCGAATTGATTATTGCGAAAGCGAACTGAATGTTAGGGTTTTTAAAAAGAAATTCCACTGATTTTTCTGACCCATACACCCTTAAGACACTTTATTGTTATTTAGCGAGACCGCACCTTGAATATTGCTTTACGATTTGGAACCCTTAAAACCTTGTATACTCCAATAGACTAGAATCGGTCCAACGTAATTTCACAAGATACATGTGGTTCAAATTAAATTCGGATCTACCCATAGTGCCTCATTATGCTACCCGATGCGCCCTAGTTAGCCTCACTCCACTTACTACTCGTAGAAAAATTTTGTCATGCTTATTTGAGATCTAATTCACAATAACATCAAATGTCCGGAATTACTTTCTCAGCTCGACTTCTATACTCCATCACGGTTTCTACGCAGCCATTTCCATTTTCGGGAGTTGCTCCATAGATCTAACTACAGTTGAGCTTCGATTAACCGTGACTCTATTAACCGTGATTATCTATTAACCGTGATGCTGAGTGGTTGATTTTTTACCTCTATGAACCGTGATTTACCGCTATTATCCGTGATGCACATGTCCATATGACTGCTTGTTTGTTTTTTTCGTATAATACACACACATCTCTCATATTAAAATTCGGTGATTCCCCTTTTTCATGAAAGTGTAATTTTCATATCAATTTTCATATGTATTCATTCATCAGTGTGAAATTTGATCTATCAAGACGTGTTTTCCTTACATCATGCCACCGTCAAAAACTAAATCCGCGAAAGAGCAAGAAAGGTTCTTTCAATTAAAGAAAAAATGGAGCTGATTAATGAATACTCAAAACGTAAAGTACCTTTTAAAATGTTGTCTGAAAAATATGGAGTTGGCATTCAAACTGTATCCGATTTAATAAAAAACAAAGATCGCATTTTAAAATTTTGCTCCGATGCTGATTCAATGCTTGGCCTTAAACACAGATATACACTAAAAACATCCGAAAATCCAAAAGTTGATTTCGCAACATATGAATGGTTTCGGCAAAAAAGATTTAAGGGAACTCCAATTTCAGGTAAGTTAACTGAAATCGAGATATTGTATGAACTTAAACTGAAATTTGCTTCTGAACTTCAGGCGAAATGATTGTCGAAAAGGCAAAAATGTTCCATTTGAAGTTAAACATGAATTCATGAATTCACTTATTCATTTGGTTGGTTGGATAAATTCAAAAAATGTCATGGAATCCGTCGACTGAAATCTACGGGAGAAAAGGAGTGTGCTGATTATGAGTCTGCTACGATGTTTGTGGACGACTTGGATGAAATCATTAAAAACGAACAACTTACAACTGAACAGATCTACAATGCAGACGAAACCAGTATATTTTGGAGGTGTTTGCCTCAGAGTTCTTTGGCTAATGGTAATGAATATTCTATTGAAGAGTACAAGGAATCCAAGGAGAGAATCACAGTGCTAGTTTGTTCAAATGCTGCAGGAACTCACAAGTATAAATTGATGATAATAGGAAAAAGTGCCCATCCAAGAGCTTTAAAAAACGTTGAACACCTTCCTGTGATTTATAAATCTAATAAGAAAGCTTGGGTAACACAACAGCTATATCTGGAGTGGTTAAATCAAAATTTTGTACCAGCAGCAAAGGAACATCAACGCCGCATCGGTCTCAAAAATAACTGTAAAATACTTTTACTATTAGACAACTGTCCAGCACACCCAGATGTAAATGCTATGATATCTGAAAACGTTACAGTAAAATATCTCCCACCGAATTGCACGTCCTTGATTCAGCCTATGGATCAAGGAGTAATTCGGAGATTCAAATGTCACTACCGTAAACGGATCGTTCAAAAACTTGTTGGTGCTAATGACAGACGTGAGTTCGTAAATCTTTGAATATTAAGACAGCTTTGTGGGCAGCCGCAGCTTCGTGGGACTCTGTAACTCCACAAGTTTTAAAAAGAGTTTGGAATAACTTACTATCTCATAATGAAGATGCTCCAAATAGCCTTGTTGAGATACAAACAGATATAACCATACCGTCTGGATGTACGATTGATGCTGTCGAAAAGTGGATGGTGTGCGACTCTGATGTCGCTCCGTTTGCTATTATATCTGAAGACGAAATCGTAGACATGGTTACCCAAAGCCAAGAAGATGAGCTCAATTCAAATTCCGAGGAATCAGATGGAGGAAATGCGGACAAAACGCCTACATTGGCTCAGGCAATAGAGGCTAGTAGTATTTTGTTAGGTTTTTTAGAAAACTTTAATTGTCCACGTAGTATTTCAAAACCAGATAAAATGCAAATATATCGCATACAAACTCATTTGTTGGAAGAACAATCAAAAGCTTAAAAGAATTCCATAAAAGATTTTTTTAAATAAATGTATGTATTCCTAGAGTTATGATAAGTTGTTTATAGACGCAGATTTACATGTTTTTGTCAAAAATAAATAAAAATAATAAAATTTATACATGTAAAATTTTACCTCTTTTAACCGTGATTTTCGGTTATCCGTGATTAGCCCGGTCCCGTATGCCAATGGCACGCAGTATTCAGGTAACTAATAAATTGCTGGGTGCAGCGGACTAATTTCGTAATATCTCTTGAAAAGCTTTTAAAGATAACCTTGTATTAAGCATTACGGCTCGTGAGTTTTGATCTACCTTATTTTTAAAATTTTATCTCTTTATTTAATAAGTTCAAATTTCTCTAAATTTTTTGTTCCTACAATTGTTAAATATTTTCATCCGTAAAATTTCTGGTAAATAATGGTTTATGTAAATATTTCCTATTATAAGCTATCTTAAGTCTGTAAGAGTCTGTAAGAGTTTCACACTGTTAGGTGAAAATAAATAAATAAATAAATAAATAAATAAATAAGTTCTTAAATTATATAATTGTATGAATAAGCTTTAATTAACTAGTGTTATAACTTGCATTAAGTGAATTATTTTGTACGTATGTTTATTGTGTACACTGGTGCACAGCAAAATATATTAAGTTTTAATTTTTTATATAATTTATTTAGTGTTTGTAACAGATTGCAAATAAAAATATAAAAAAAAATTTTTTTTTTCTTCCAAATAGTCCCCTTTCAGCTCGATACACTTATTCAACGATTTTATAACATTGTGATGCCCATTTAATAGTAAGATTTCTCAAGATCTCCGAAATACGCTTGTTTCCAATTCGACCTGTTTATTCGTCGCAAATCGCCTTCCCTGGAGCCACCGTTTTAAGTTTGGGAACAGATAATAGTCACGGGGGGCCAAATCTAGAGAATATTTGGGATGAGGAAGCTGTTCGAAGTGTAACTCGTGTAATTCGGCCATGGTTTTGATCGATTTGTGCCACTCTTTTGCGGTTCCTTAGATTCTGGTGTATAGTGGTGGATACATGTTTCATCCATGGTCACGCAAAAATCAGTGGAATTTTGTTTAAACATGTCAAAACATTGTTGGGAAGTGCGAACACGTTCATGTTTTTGATTGATTGTTAACCCAACTTGCAGTCAGCTTTCTCTTACCCAAATGTTCATGTAAAATTGAAACAATCGACGGTTGAATACGATGGAGCAGATTCACAAAAATATTTATCGAGCTTTTCTTATTTTTATTTCACACTTCTGTTACGCAAAAAGTAATGCTTAAAAGTATAACCATAATGTAATTAAGTAATGCACGAAATTCTTCTTTATCCATTTTTATAACAATACTAAAAGTTATTTAATTCAAAACAATGTAACGTCACTATTCATTGACAGATCGATCTGATATTTATGGTGTGTTCATGTTAATGTTGTCACCCATCAAAAATTTCATACATTTGAAGAGTGGTGGTACCATCACTTGAACGCCCTAGTGTATTGATACATTGATCGTGCAAATCTCTACCCTACACATATTTTAATTAATTTTCTTCTAATAAACTCGAAAATAAAGAACATGCGTTCAGTTTTAAGGATTAGGCCTATTACGGTTCACAGCAATACACTGCTGTATTAGCAATGTACACAATAAAAACAGAAATTACTGTTGTCTTGTGAACCGTAATATGCCAATAAGTTTGAAGGAACATTTATGGTTTATAATTCTAGTAAATACCTACATTTATTTCAAATATGCTCAACTAATTAAAATCAGTTCTTGGAATGGCAAGTAAAATTTTTATATTTGTTGTAATACTCGTAACATATAAAATTTAAGTTTCTGTAGCCTAAAATAGCATTAAATTAGAATATGTTATGAAGAACATAAGTACTAAAATGATTCGATTAAAATTAGCCAGTAGTATTGTCTCAAAAAAGGAAAATTTTAAAAGAAATGATAACAGATTGTTTTTCTAAAACTTTCCTAACTACACTAGAATCATTGGAAAATTAATTCGCGTAAAAGTTAAGCGTTCGGTTAAGTCAACCGAATTTCAGCATCCACGTACCGCTCTAAAACGTTAAGTTTTGAGTTAACTTTACCGAGCCCATGCATTTTTCAAACCAACCGTTGTTTTGGCTACACAAACAAGTGCGATTTTTTTTTCGGAAAACAGTTTTAATTTTATCGTTCTCGCTTAGGAAATCAGTCGCCTAAAAAATTTATTGTGTTGTAGTACTGATTTGTAGTAAATGACGATTTTGACGATTTTCATGGTGTGAAAATGACAATTTTCGATTTTGTTTCATCCCATCCCTTGTCTGCTCTGATATCGGAATTGCATTTATTGACACTGAAAACCATTGTCCACACGTTTAGATCTATGAGAGATCAGTCTTAAAAATGTGTGATCAAATTTTCAGTCACTTAATGCAATGTCATTGTCCGAATCGAATTCTGGCAGCTACCAAATGATCAGATTTTCAAGGAATTAATTTTTTAATTACATGTGCATAAAACCTTCATCTAGCAATATATCTAGAAACTTGGAATATCTTGGACTCTACATTAGGTTAAAGTCAAATTTAAGAACTGAATACAAGGTTTGGACTGAGAAATAACTGAATTTTAAGGGCTATTAGTGTTTGCAACAGTAAAATGACATTCAATAAGTTAGCGTATTATTATAAGTGAAAAAGGTGTAAATGTAAAAATTTATCCTTCTGATTTAATTTTTAAATTTTACCCAAAACTCCATTTTAAATTAAGAAAGCAAAAATTTAGCATCCTCGTATATTTTATTACCTTCAGAATGGTTTGCAGTGAATTGTGCACTTGCTGTAATTCCAATGGATCATCCAAGATCAGCAGTTGTGCTAATGTGTCTCCTACTTTAGCAGTAGTACCAACAGTGTCCTGGCATAGTTTCGGTAAATCCTTGATGGCTTGGCGACGTATCTATATTTAGAACAAATCAAATTATATAAGACAACTTTAAGAGCATGTTGTGATCCTAAAAAAACACACCTGCATATCATCATCCTCGCATAAATCCAACTGCGCATCAATGGCTGTTTCGGCTAAATCAGGAAAATGTTTGAAAAATTTGCCAATGAATTGTGAAGCCAAACGTTTTTCTTTCGAGCTGCCTTTGACCGCTTGTAAAATTTCCTTATATTCAGTTATATGCTGTGAAAAATAACAAATATTAGAAAATAAATTATGCATGTCCTTTTTAAAGCAACTCACTTCGGATATTTTATCGCCCGCCTCCGATAGTATTTCATAGCATTTGTACAAATGTTCAATGTTGTCCATCGTTGTGCTTTTTATCTTTGTTTCTATGATCTACAAACTGTCCAAAGTTAATATTTGTTTTTTGGAGCTTCTTTTTCTCTATAGCGTGTCAGCGATCTATAAAACGTTTTACACTTTGATTTTACTAGGCTTTGATATTGGATTTCAGCAATTTATAATATTAAAAACAGTTTGAATTGTATGCTGCACAAATCTTTACTAGTTTTAAACAATATTCTTGATTTTTCCACATTAAAAATGTGCTTAAGAAGCAAGAGCTAATGAAAATTACAGAAAAATTTTTTAGACAAATAAATCTAGTGAATGCGGTGCGTGCTATTATATATGCATTTTTTTATGGAAGTTAACCAATGTTGTTGCCTCTCTTGCGCTTGCAAATAGCAGGTAGAAGCACTTGTGGAGAAAAGGGTAAATCATAGTTAATGGCTTTACAGCTAGCTCGCTTGCTGATACACCTGAACGCTTAGCATCAGCGTTTGAGTGAGTGAAGTAGCAATGTGACACGACTAATGGTCGCCATGTTTAGTTCGAACAGCGCTGCCATATGTAGCTAAAATCGTAGATGCCAGATTTGTGGTAAAAATTAAATTCTAGAGAAAGTTCTTTTGATATATGTATACATTTTTAGGCCTCTATAGACACGCAACAATTTGCAAAACTGTTTGGTAAACTATTTGTGTTAAATAAACTGTGTATTAGCGAGTAATAGCTTTGACACATTGGCATAGGTAATCTTGGTTATCTTTTGTAGTTTAAAATAAAACCATTGGGGATGACACACTCAATATTTTTCTTAACTAGTTTAAAAAAATAACGAAAAATATAGAAGCAAAGGGCGAGCGTACAACATTATCATCGTAAAATTTCAGCGTGTGTGCTTGAAAGAGAGCACAGTAGCTATCAACGAAAGTGTAGAAAGAAGAATATCAAAATCAGCTGTTAAATCTCGTTTAGCTGCGATAAACGACTTTCGGAAACTATTTTGGACTAAACGAATTCTAAAAACAGTTTATCAGAAAATTAAACTAGAAAAGCGATTTAAGCAAGTTTAAGTCTGCCAATGTGTCACAGGTATAAGGATATTAGTTGCGTTTTTTTCATGGCAGTTTAGATCATTTGTGAAAAAACGCTTCAGATCAACTTTTGCGATGTATTCTACTTACAGACAAATTACACTATTTTCTACTTACAGATGAAAAGCTGATGTTCTTATGCAGCTGGCAGATAAGTTTTGCGAAAAACAAAAATTCTTTTATGGAAACTGCCTTATAATTTATTGAATTGCTAAGTCCCGGTTTATTCTCGTCATGAATTGCCGTCAATTCTTGGTCATTCCCATTTGAACTTCCTCCTCTCTCAAGTTGATGTCTACGTCTTTCATCCAAAAGGGTAAGACTTGACCGTCAACTCTTGACGAATATAAATCGGGAATTATGGAGTTGGAAGTTAAAGTAGCGAAGATTTAGATGAAAAGTTTGAAAAACTCGTGTTTTCTTGTCAGCAATACCATTGCTACCAAACTTTTAAAATGTCAAATAATGCAGTATTGCAAGTTTTTACAGTCGCAGCGTCATCTAGCCGTTAATAACGACTAAGTGTTGTCTACTTTTAAAGTTGCGCCCTCAACACTTTAACACGTAGAATTGGATAAATTTTAATGATTCAGCTCACTTTCTGGATCATTTGTTGTTTTTGATTTGCTATAATATGATCCTGATCTCCCATGAAAAAAACGCAGCTATTATATCTTGAGTTTATTGCCATTATCCGCATTTCGTCATTGCAAATCTGTTGAACAGGAAAAAAGCGCAATTGTAGCAAAAAAAGAGCTCTACAATTACAAAATACACGTGCTGTCAAAATTGCGCTTTTTTGCACAAGAGCTCCGACTGTGCCCTGTAACTATATTTGTTGTGCTAATGAGTTATTTTTTGCACTCATAGAGCATTCTTTTCTGAAAAAAATTTGCCTTCACAAAATTAAGAATTTTTTAGATTCTGACCTGAATTTACAGAATATTCACCTCTTTTGAGCTAAGAAAAGAACAGAAAAATATAGGATTTTTCATTTCATATTGGCTGTATTTCTTTATTCATTCCAGACGTTCAGAATGACTGTTTTTGTTTCTTTATTCAGTTTTGATTATCCGGAATATTATTTTGTATTTCTTTATTCTTACGGAATATTCCAAACGCGTTCTTTTAAAACTATCAGCTTAGGTAGAATAAAAAGAATACTCCTTGTGTGTGAGGTTATATTAGATTGTTTGAAGTAAAATATCGCTAAATGAAAATGGAAAATTTTTTTAGTTTAAATGTTTTAGATTGCTTTGCTGCATTTTTATTTTTTAAACTGTATCTGGTGTATTTGTTGTCTTTAATTAAATATGAAAAATATGTTTCTGGTTTTAACAAAAAAAAAGTTCTTTCTTTTCCAATATTGTTTCTTTATTCATTCGATAAACAACAATCTATTCTATTCGTTCTCTTCTTTATCCGGAATGAATAAAGAAATACACCCATTAACTGCACTATGGCTTTGAATTTCGATGTATTTACGATTAAAGTTATGTATAGTGCCGACTGTAGAGAATTTTTAACAAATATTCATAAAGCAATTCAGTTTATATAAAACTAACCACTTTAATCAACATCTTGATTCAATTTCTTGGATTCAATTTGAGACATTTTTCCAAATTTAAAATTTTCAAAATTATTTTATTGTGTTTTTATGTTGGTATTACTGAAGATTAGAATGCAGAACCATCGAATTTCACAGGTCAGAAAATTCTGCATTTGTTGTACCATTGCGGTCAAAATTTTCGAGAAAAGAACACGATTTATTTTGAGGTCAACTTTTTTTAGAAAAGAATTGAAAAAATGCAGATCTTTGAAGAGGTCAGAAAAAATTCAGCATTTTTTGCTGAAAATAATGCGCTATTAGTGATTTTTGAATGAATAGTGATGGTGAATTCTGTACACTTCTAGTACCAACCAAATGAAACATATCCCGTAACTCTGTGAATTTAAATTGTTTTATTGATATTATTGAAGCATCAGCCAACACCAGCAGAAATATAAAAAAGAAGCAATCAAATCTAAAAAGCTTTCGTTGATTTTTAAACATAACATAAATAGTTGGCTGCAAATCCTTTCCACATAACCATGATAGAATTACCAGGTGTTATAAATAGCGACTGCGCTGCCGAGCTGTAGGGATAAAGTGTGAAATACAAGTGGTGTAAGCACATTAAAAAATTTAAGGGGATATTTTCTATGTTTACTTGAGCGTTTTATGAATACATTTGCGCAAGAAAGAGTAAAAACGGGCTTTTCTGTTATTAATTATTACGAAGGTAGACACTGGGCAATGAATTGTGAAATTTTCAAATAAGAAAGCACAGAAAAATTAAAAAAATTTAAAATCCATAGACAAGAAAATTCCCGTTTCAATTATTAACATACAAGAAGCATCATTGTTTTGATTGCCATCATAGACTTTTGACATTCTATCCCTACAATGACAGTTCAACCCTTTCGATTTATAATACGCGTGTAATTATACTATGCCACATGACTAACTGTAAAATAACTTTAATTTTATTTTGTCTGTGTGTGAGGTGTGTTCACAGTTTGTAGTTATATTTTGCACAAGAGCACCGCAAAGAGCTTCCACCGGATCATAAACACCCCGCTGAATTTCGGAATTATAGACGAAATACAGAGTGACACAAAAAAATGCTTATAGTTACTTATTTCTTGTGAAATTTGTTTGGAGAAACGCTGCTTTTTATGTTGCGCTTAGTTGCTTTTTAAAAAAAGCAAATTTTTTCTACAGCATGAATAAGCTTTCAGATTCCATTCTGTAAATTTCTATTTCGGAATAAATAAAGAAATACACTCTGCAAGTGCTGGTTGGATTTTGTATTGCTGAGCTTCGTAGCATGCTGCATTTTTTTGGTGTAAGACTACTCAGTTGCTCAGTTTTGTTCGTTGGCCAAATTCAAAACATAACCAAAAAAATAAAATGCCGCAGTTTCATTTTAATAACAAACATTTAAATCTTTGACTAAACAAACAAATGCTAAGTAATTTTTTAAGTGCAAGAGCTTGTAAACAGCGCTTTAAATACAAATATGCTGCTCATAGAGGCTGTGCTGGCAGTTATACACTGCCTTAATACGATTTGTTATTGCATCCTGGCCGTGAGTTACCACATCGGACGTGGTATCTTTTGGATGTTGTGTCAGGCATGCAACTATATAGTTGATGCATTTGCAGTTCTGACCATAATTTGTGAGGAATTTCATCGTTTTATGCTCGAACTGGATATGAGTTTGAGTGAAACTTTGCGTCATGTGCGAAACAGCACCAACAGTGGCATTGGAGGCGTCATCGATGCATTGCTGCTATTTTGTACACATATATCGCATTTTTTCACCAGTACCAAGCTTCAATCTAAGCTATTGGCAACGGAGTGTGGACGTTGTGTTGCACAGAGCTTGATGCTAGTACGCAATGCGTTGCTGCTGATAGCAGATTGGGCCTGGTGGCTATTGACCATAATACCAAGAACGCTTGTGTATTGCTTAATTAATGTTGGTGACTTTTTAGTGTTTAGTCTAAGTGGCGTCGTGTGGCTATTAACATCCATCGTGCGAAATATCATCGATGATATTTTTCGCTATACAATCGCGCTGGTTGTAATCTTTGTTTTGACTAAACAGCGTTGGCGGCTATTGCGCTTGTTGATCATTAGTGTGGAGAATGTAAAGCGGGTAAATAAGTTATTAACGGCTACATGATACATATTTTGATTTAATGAGAGTCTTCTCCAGTTTTTCCGCGTCACGGTGCTACCAATATTTCGCATTTTGGATTTACGTCCAACACGCCGTTTAGAGATTTCTGCGTCAGCAATAAATCACCATGTAACAATTCGCACTCCACTACCTCGTCGTAACCGCCAGTTGTCGCCACCAACAGCTTGTAGGGACAACCTGCATGAGTCTCAACGCTGCGTTGTTTGTCGAGATCAGCTGAAATGCGTGCTGCTGCTGCCCTGCAAGCATCTCTGTCTGTGCGATGAATGCGCCAATTTTATGGTGGACACGGAACCCATCAGTGCGCAGTGTCCGCTTTGTCGCACTAGAATACGACAGTCAATGACTGTTTATATTTAATCACCAATTTAAGTGAAAGTATTTTTTAGATAAGTTTTATTTACAAGAGGCTTCGAGGACTTTTAAATTTAACTTAAGCCTTGTCCTAGTTTAGAAAGCAAAGTTAATTTAAATATTTGTAAGACTTTTTTACCTTTAAACGCAAATTTGTTTTTCCCAATCTAACCAAATAAATTTGTACGAAATATTTTGTAAAGCTAGTCTCATTTAATGCAGCTTTTTCTATGGTATTTCTTTTTTTAATCAAGCAAAATATTTTCATTTAACAAAGCGTTTACATAAATTATAGCGTAAATACTATGCTATGAACTATGAACTTCAATGCAGCAGCCTGAACTCTGCATTCCGCATGCAACAAATAGGACGCACCTACGAAGGTGGAGGGTTTTGAGGGCCAGGCTGATCTCCATTGCCGCTGTTTGGGTTGTCAGTACGTTGAGCTGCATTTACCATTTGATTGGCATACATTTGAAAGTCTTCAATTGACATGGGTGGAAATGCTGCACCGCCTGGATTGGCGCCTTGTACACGTGACAACATTTGACTTAGCATATTCAATGTTTGTGGGTCCTGCAACATATTCTGCACCAAACTCAAATCAAAATTATTGGAGAGCATATTGGTGATAGTTGGATGCGACATCATGGTGTTGATACCTTCGGCTAGCGAAGATACATTTGGGTTGCGCATCTGCTCCTGAGCATTGCGCGCCACTTCAAGATTATTATGATAGTCTTGATTTTCTGGTTCCAGTTCAATGGCTCTAGCATATGCCTGTTGTGATTCATTGTATCTGCCCAAATTGGAGTATGCAATTCCCAGACGTCCGTATGCTTTGCCATAGTTGGCATTATATACCAATGCTGATTTACAGTCAGTAATAGCGCGCTCGTTGTCACCCAGTCGTATATAGGCGGCTGCACGATTGCAATAGAAAATTGGATTTTTTGGATCAAATGTGATGGCGCGATTATACTGCAGTAATGCTTCATTGTATTTGGCATCTTTCATCAGACGATTGCCTTCATTCTTAATAGACTCGGCCAGTTGCAGCGATTGTGGATTACGTTCAATATACAACGATTGGAATAGTTCGAAAAGATCGATTTCCTTGGCATCGACTGTGACGGTATTTGGGGCGGTAGTGTTTGCAGATGATTCATTTGATGATCCCGCTGCTGCTGCTAATTCCGGTGTCTGTGCAGCATCAATTTGTGGCTCCACGTCCTCATCATCGATTACATCGAAGGCCGCTTGCAGACATTGCATGGCCACCTCAACACTCTCCTGTGCATCAGCTGTCAGCGTCTGACTCTCCACCTGCTTCTTCAGATAATTGATGAAGGACCGCACAAATGTTTTTTGCACTTCGTCGGCCATTTTTATTATAGGAAGGTGTAGTGTGTATGTTAGTTTTCTTTTTTAAAGTATTTAATTTTAAATTAAATAAATGTTTTCCTCGCTATTCTAGAAAATACGTGTACCGACCATCAAATGTTGAAAAAATTAATTGTCAAAGTAGTGCCACTAGAGATGTCACTAGTTGTTATTTTCTTCAAGTTTTCACGTTTATTGGTTGTTGTCTAGGCTAGTCCTTAGTCGATTAACAAGGTTCAGCCATTTTTAATCGATTTGTTGTTCAGAGGCAAATTTTGTTATTGGCCGCATTCAGCGCAGACAACAGTTGGCAACTGTTGTGTGAAAATTCGCTGAATGGTCGAATTTAGGGAGCGCTAACTAAAACTTATTAGATAGCTGATGCCTTTTAATCGAGCGAACAAATTCTATGCTACATGAATACAATTGTTTGGTTACCTGTCAGATGCTGCTACTGACGCTGTTAAGTTAATAAACACAGAAAGGTCGCAGCAAATTTAAGTGAGAAACCTTTGCAATTGAATTAAATTTACATAAAAATTAAATTGAATCTAACTTCTGACGTGTAGAGAAGAAACACATTCAGAGAAAAACATCGCGCACTAAGGTAGCGCTACCAATACAGTTCCCAGCAGTTGTCTGCGCTGAATGAGGCCATTCTGTTACGATTTCCCATACAAATTTTAGAGCTGTCAAAAAATCTGTTACGAGACCAGAATTGGTATTCTGCACAACAATCTTTTATGAAATCTGTTATCATAGCAGATTTTTCGAACAGTCAACAAATCTTTTACAAAATCTTTTATTTGGTATTCTGCTTGACAAAATCTGCTATGAAATCTGTTCTGAAACACAACAGAATGACAGATAAATTTTTCTGCCTTTTATCATAACTAAGTTCAATAAATTTAATAAGTCAAGCTAAATCAGATTGTTTTGTGTTTCGTTATGTTTAATTTATGAAACAAAGACTTGGAAGACTAAAAAAATAACTTTTATCCGTGTAGTTTTTTTAAAGTGCATATAAAATGAATTTTCAATTTTTGTGCAATCATTTATAATTTTTATAATAGGTCTTTCTAAATAAAAAATTATTAATGTATGTGTAAAAAATGCAGCATAAAAATTGTATAAATGTCAAGCTGACTTATATCTAGAAAGGAATTTATTCTACTTTCTGGAATTGCAGATTTTGCTGCAGCTTTGGTTTTTGATAACGATCTTGGCGTCCACCGCCCGCACTATGAAAGGTCCTTTTGAATTTATTCTACTGTACTATTGTAGAAGTCGTTTGGTAGGATGAGCCAGTTTTATCGCCACCGTGCAGCATCTTTGATGTTTCCTTTGGAATTTCCAGATATGGTTACCACCTTTGTACCCTTATCTAAATCAACGCTTACATTGTAATCAGATTGTATTGTCTGAATATTAGATCCTGCGCATCCAATAATTATACATACACAATCAGAACGCACATATAGTTGTTCGGTAAAGTCATAATTGCGTCCACCACCACCATTTCTTTGACCACGGCGATCGCGATCATCATGCTCGTCTCCCCGTTGTTCCTTACGTTTGAAACTTGCACGGGTACCTCTGTCCCTTTCGCTACCACTTTCACCATAACTGCGTCCGTCACGACTTTTATTTTAAACTTGAGCTTCTGCTATCATTTTAAACGGGCTCTGGGTCATCCTCTTAGTCCGAAATTGTTTTAAAACAAGCAATTTATTCAAAACGGACATGCAAGTTTGTAATGCTTATGCACGAAACTTCTTTAATGCTAATTTTGCAAAAATATTTGCAATTTACACGTTAAAAGTGACAACTTCAACTTGCGGCGTTTTCTTTAATTTATTGACAGCAATCAGCTGTTTCATAACAGAAGTTAACGGAATTGTAATAGATTTTTATTTTCGAAGATTGATAACAGGGTACCATAAAAGACTGAAAGGCAGAATACCAATTTTAACAGATCTTTTATGGTCGGCATCTTTTATGATTCATAGCAGAAAATTCATAACAGCATAACAGATTTGACAGAAAAGGCCCAAATAACACAACATATTCTCTTTTTATGTCATTTTAGCTGAAATACTTACATTTTCACAACAGTCAATGACCATGGTAATCAGAGCATCGTGCAGTGTTCCAGGGAACTTCAAAATTTAAAAATGCAAAGCATACAGGCCGCTCTAGAACTTTAAGCAGCCATGAATGCATCCAGATATTGAAAAAAGTCAAAGTGGACGCCAAAATATCTTCAACACAGATCGCTGCTGAGATTAAACAAGAGTTTGGAAAATATGTTGATCCCATTACGGTCCAGAGAGCACTAATTGAGATGAACGTAAACCTCTTATTTCGATGGTAAACCAAAAGAAGCGATTAGCATATGCCAAGGAGTATTTACGTAAGCCAAATCATTTTTGGGACCATGTGCTATTCTTGGATGAAAGCAAATTTAATTCTTTCGCTCTGGTGGCCACCAAACGCTTCTATTGATTTACTATTGAAATAAGAGGTTTACGTCTAGTAAGACGACATTTGTAGTTCATCTCATACAGTGCTCCCCGGACAGAAGATATCCTCCGTAGTCGTATGCCACCTACCCTAATAAAACAATACATTCTAACAGTGGAAAAAGATTATAAGCTTTGGGGCAAGGTGCATCATGCTTAACATCACTGATGCTCAAACGCGCACAAATGTGCAGATAAGCTTTTGTGGTTTCACACGTTTATAAAGGTCACGCATACAAAAAATCATCACAGTTCGCTCTGGCATTTCAAGCGGTGAGAACTGTGTCTCTTAGTTTCTTTAATACACTGGGAAAATGTTTGCATGAACTATAAAAAACTTAGTTAATTAGGACAATAAATACATTTTTCGAGTAAGTTATTTTATTCAAAATAATTTCTACTAGTGATCAAATAAAATATTTTTTATAATGAGTGCTTTTAATGAAGCGCAATGTTGGTTTTGAGAGACATCATAAGTTAACACATGAAAAAAGAAAGGCATTATTGAAAATTGCTTAAAGTGTATGATTCCTCTTTCGGGAATGAGAGAACAAAATTATTTTATAGCTTAAAAAATGATTTTTTTAAAAATTAGATAGTGAAAATAATATCACATCATCAGTAGTCAGAGAATAAAATTCCATTAAGGGAAGGTTCTCCTGGATTTTTTTGAAAAAATCCATTTTTTTTTACATAAAATGAAAGTTACATATATGTAGAATGTTTGTGCCAAGGGATATTTTAATTCGACACGTATTTCTCGAGCTAGAGCGTGTCAAACGTACCCATGTCACGCGCGCGTACCAACTTTCTAAAAACTTTAAACGCGTTTTTCTCGGAACCATGTTTTCTAATCTAACGGACAGCACAGGGCTTGTTCTATTGATCCGATTTCCTTCATTCAAAGAATGTTCGAAAGTATATACTTTTTTGTACGCCTAGAACCTAACATTGGCATAAAAAATTGTTTATTTATAATTTTTAAACGAGATCTAAGTAAAAAAAAAGCAAAAAATTTCAATTTTTTTTTTAAAGTCCATAAAATTGGTTTTTTTTTACCAAACTTAATTGAAGTTAGGTTCCAGGCATATGAAATGTTATCAATTTTAATAAATTTTATACATTTCTCATTTCAGTTCACTACCTGAGGCCCCACATTGTCCGCGGGAGGTCGATGTTTTGCGCGCAGAGGTCGACGAGATCCGCCATTTTCAAGCCGCCATTTTGAATTTTTCAAATATATTTTTTTTTTACTCGTCAATAAACCACGAATCAAAGTTCAAAAGCATAAGTTCGTATGTCTTTTCATTTTCCCACAAACCATTCTCAAATTTTGCTTGTTTTTCGGCCAAATCCAAAAAAATCCAGGAGAACCCTCCCTTAAAAGAAAACCCCACTTAACAGTAAGCATGAACACTAGGCCGGGTCGATTTGTGGGGAGGCAAAAAAATCGCCCATTGCTCAGTGAAAATCGTATTCTATGGATCAAAATAAGAAATTTGGTCCGAGGAACTATACCTCTAAAACGAATTCTAATGCCTCTTTGGAGGGCCGATCCACCCATGCCAGTGGCGACCCCATTTCGCTGATTTTTTCATGTTAAGTGCCAAAAATTCTGATTTTTTTAAATGTTTGTATAGGGAACCCCCTAGGGGGTTCCAGGGGGTGTGCCACTGGCATGAGTAAATCAGCCCTCCAAAGTTAGTGAGGGTTGGTCATACATTTGGACTCAATTGGGGCACTCTAAATGGGTCACTCTAAATTCAGTACTTTTGTAGCAGAAATAAGCAAGTTATAAAATTTGAGAGAGTAAGCGGAAAAATGCTCTCTTTGCGAGAAAAATTGCAAAAATACGGCAACAGGTTTTTATCAAAAAATTGCAACTTTTTATGGAAAGTCAAAAACATATGTTTATTTCTTTTGTAAAAATTGGACGAATGCTGGATGAATAAATTGGCTTTCCTGTTGTTTTAATGGCTGGTACTCTAATTTAACATCAGTCGTTAAATCATGGCAGGTTGCGAATTGTTACTATTTTCTGCTTCGCCAAATTTGTGTAGCAGAAGATAGCAACACTTGGCAAAGACTGGATTACTTATTTTCGCTCTCTTTTGCGAATTTTTGGATACGGGCATGATTTAATTATTATATTTAATTATTATGTTTAATTATATATATGACAATCTGCCAACAGTGTTTTGTGATGTTGGGAAAAAAAGGTATGTTTTAGTGTTTCTTTGTGCATTTTTTTAGTGTAAAAAGTAGTTTTTAAATGATTTTTTGCCAAGTTAATAAAAAAAGCAATGTAGGTATTGCGCAAAGCATATGCTAGGAATTTAGAAAGTGCCTTTGCAAATTTAAAATAAAAAGTTATTTTTGTCATTGCGCAAGACCTGATACATGATTCAATTATATATAAGGTTGAGTAAGCTGAGAGCACATATCTGTCGTCGAATGTCAGAAACAGTTGTTTGGTGTTTTTATCTTTTATTTTGATATTCGCTGATCTAAATTCCATCCATTCAGCGTTTTTGTTTAAAAAGGTCACTGGGTACTTGACCTTTTTAGGAAAAGTTTTCCTTGTTCAAATAGTTTGGCGAATCTCGTACTTTTTCAGCAGTTTGAAGAGGTAACAAAAACTCAAACTCCAAGAGAATTGTTTACAATTATTTTAAGCACAAATTTAATATTAAAATCAATAGTTTGACTTCTAGTCAGAAATTTCAATTTGATTGTTTACTTGTCTGTTTTGTTTTACTTTGACATTTTGCTATCCAAGTTTCGTTGTTGTATGCGAATTATTTCATAGTTACTTAACCTTATATATAATTGAATAATGACCTGATAAGCAAATTTAATAAATTGAACTAGCAATTTTTAAAAAAGTGAGTATCAACAATAAGCAAATTAAAACAGATACTGTCTATAATAATTAATTTCAGATTTTTAAACCAAAAAATAATTGTAAAGAAGTTGTCACACCACCGTTTTGAAGGTACCATTAGAATCCTCTTACATTGTAGAACTTGATTTCCTATTAACTTTTAAAATGTTGGATGACAAAAAAATAATAATTATTTTTTGCTTTTTAATATAAAATACATACTTGGTACGGTCTCTGAATTAAAAATAAATACTATATGGTATTGTAACATAGTTCCAATTAAAATTTTTTAACAGAAAGTATGCCTGTAACGTGTGTTATTTGTCACAAAACATGGATTGGCGAATATATAAGATAATATGCTATTCCATCAGAACTGAAAATCCGTCAGCGATGGGAAAAATAGGCAGTATTCAGTTAATTACTTTTCAAGATAGAACTCTTTTTATGTATCAAAAAGTTCGCTTTTTTTTTAATTTGCTTCCAGCTTAATATATCAAAACATGAAAAGTTTAAAAAAATCGCGCGATTTTATAAAATTTTTTCGCCTACATCCCTTATTTCATTAATCTCAACATTACGTATGAGTATACTTAATTTAAAAAATGTTTAGAAAAAATAGAGTTATTTTTAAAACACTTCTTATTTTCTAAATCACAATGCTATTTACAAGCTAACCTTAAATAATGTAAAAACTTCGGCTTTACATTAATTTGGGACCATTTCAAGGATAAAAATATCTTATCACAAAAACATCTTCAAACGTAACAATTTCTAAGTCCAAAAAGAGCTATATCTTCAAGAGATATGCATGGATTTTCAAGTTTTATACCTCGTTGAATAGAATTTTGCATTAGCTTTCTTCTGATACCCATAAAGATTAGATTTGTTGGAAAAAATCACATGTTTTAAAGGACATTTTTTCTAACTTTGGACTCCTATAACTTCTAAATGACTTGAGAGTAGCCTTTAATTTTTAAACTAATAGCTTTTTTAGCTCTAAGTACACATTTTGAAAAAATTAACAAAACAAGGCAATTTTTCTTAAAGATATAAATTCTATTTTAGTATTTTTATTTCTTATAAATTAATAAAATGAATTTTCATTCAAATTAAGTAAAAAATATTTTAGTAAGTTATTGATGCACTAAGAAAACGGAGTATTAAAAGTACTAGAGAAAAATTTACTGTAGTCACTTTAGTACCAAATAGTATGATATTAATGCGATCGTGTGTATTTTTTGCTCTAACCATGGTGTAAGAAAACCAGGTGTTAGTGAGTTTTTGACAACACCATGCACTTCTTTGCTTCTGTCAACAAATTGTGAGCGAAAGAGCAGAACTGTTGATAGTTGTCAAATGGTGTTATTTGTTTGAGTTGCTAGATGGTGTGCTATAGTTTTTATAGTTTATTGTGCGAATTAAGTATACATAAATATTTAATGCAATTAATTGTGCCGTGTTGTGTTGACAAAAAGTTATTGCAATTGTCTTCGCCGATTTGCCAAGTTCGTCATTGAATGTTTTGGCCATTTTATCAGAAACGTGCACTGGAAGGTGCCGTCGATAGGAAGCTTTGGCCAGCATGCAAATTGTCTTGCATTCATGCGAAGAACATATTCTCAATTTAATCTCACTTAAAAACATATAAACATGCAGAAAGACACGAATTTATCAACATTTTTTCATTGCGATTCACCATCAGCTGTTTTTGACAAGAGCGAGGAAACATAATTTTATCATTTTGAGAGAGAAGTGTCAAATTCACTTACACCTCGATTTCTTGCACCATGGCTCTAATGACATTGCTCTCATGCTTTTATTCTGCTTTCATTTTCAAATACTAATTTGAGAAAACGTCAAAAATAAGAATAACCTTTAAATAATTAAATCATGGGTACATGGGAAATAAGAACAGGAAACAACACGAAATAGCAGAAAATAGTACGAATCCGTACGAACAGACGAGAACAGACCATGGTAGAAGAATACAGGTATATGCACCAGATGAGAGCATACTGCCGGAATTGTCAAAACGAAGCAAAACTTTTTCTTTACTTTCTTGTTTCCATTCGCCACACAGCTAAATTTGATAGAGTTGGCAGTATGGAAAGAGAGCACAGTCAACGCTGCATATACCTCTATCCTTCTACCATGGAACAGACCTATAATCTTTACAAAATCGATATCCGATTTTTTATACAAAACTCATTACCTCACCACTATGCTGACTTGCAGCTGGGAGTTCCCACTCACTGAACGTACGCCGTGTTGTCAAAAATGTAAATAAACAGCTTTGCAGCTTTTTAGTCAGTTATTTTGGTGGCATCAAAAAGAAAACTTAGTAGCAGGTAGAGCGGCTGTTTTCTTCACTGGCAAGAAACGATTTCTTGTGGTGTTTCTGTAGATTTGTTTGCCGTTGTGCTGCTGTTGCTTGTGTGTATATGGAAAATTTTGTGAATTTATGAAATATTGTAAAAAGACCAACTATAAAAAAGTGCCGTAAAGAACTGTTGCGCAAATTCCACGAGTGGCAGTGTGCATCATCGAGTAAAGGCTGTGAATTAAATATTTGCATAGATTGATTGGATCCAATAAGAAAAAGAAGGGATTTTCTTGCTGCTGCAGCAACTGGCGATTTTGTGTCATATTTTTTAATAGCTTTTCCAAGTCTCCTGGTTCAGTGGTTAGACGTTTCCTGGTCAACGTCTTTGCTAGGAGCTGATTATCTGTCATTGGTGCTATAAAGTGTTGTAATATTTTTGCACGTGAAATGCGACTAACACGTAAGGAGCGTATGGACAAGGTGGAACTGTTGTCCAGCATCAACAGATTTAACATAAGCGAAGAAGTCGAGGCGACCGACAATGGTAGGTTTATTAAATTGTTTTGCTCACATCCACTTATGCATATCACTATTTTCTTTGGCCATGGTCCTCGCCCATATCCACAGTATATTTTTATTTCTTTTTATAAGGTTCTTCTTTAGGTTTACCTCATGCGCGTTGATTTTTATTTCTTCCTCTATTCGTTGAATGTGTGCCATTGTTTTTATGTATGGTTGACTGACTCATTGGCTCCACCACATTTGACGCTTCAAATAATCCTGTTGTAAAAATCATATGAAATAAAACAATGATTTTATAGATCAAACTGAAGACTCCATAAATACAAAATTAAATAATAAAGAATTTAGCTCTATGAAAGTTTCTAAGTGGGCTATCTTATTAGAAGTTTTAATATAAGGAAGACATATTTTCACACAAGACTTCATTGATTGAAGTTTCGAAAGTATTGGAACAAGGACATTATTTGGTAACTTGTAGAAAGAAGTTATTTATTAAATACTTTGGCTAAAAAGCCGATTTTTGGGGTTTTCCTAAATAAACCATTGTGAATTCAAACTAAATCTGAACATTGCTCCGAAATCTGAAATTTTCATTGATTGAAGTTTCGAAAGTATTGGAACAAGGACATTATTTGGTAATTTGTAGAAATAAGTTATTTATTTAATACTTTGACTAAAAAGCCGATTTTTGGGCTTTTCCCGAATAAACCATTGTGAATTCAAACTAAATCTGAACATTGCTTATATCCTCACACTTGGTTGTTACTACTAACTTAATGCCATAATCTTAAGATGAGCATACCAAAAATAAAGATTTTATTTATCGAAAAAAAATTTAAGGATAATTATGTTCGTGTGAGGTTTAAAAAAAAAACTCGTCGAAAAAAAGCAATGAGTACCTGACATCAACTTATTTTCTGAAATTCTCTACCAAATTTTCAACTGCCTTCTTCATTTTTCCCAAAGGCGTTTCAACATAAGTAATAATTTATATCCATTGAGAAGTTAAAAACAAAACCTGCCGAAAGCTAATCGAGATTTATATATGCTATCTGCAGAATTCACGTTTATAAGGGCTAATAAGAATCTTAAGTCCCAAGTTTGGAAGATTTTAACATCGCAGTTGAAAGCATCGGACCAGATAATTTTTGTTTATGAAAAGATTTAGTTATTTCAATTACTTAACTTAACATTACTTAACAACTATTATAATTAGAAATAGGCTTAAAAAATTAATAAGAAAAAAAAAAAAACAGTAAGTATATTTACATAAAATGAGATTATCTGAATACGAAAATATATAGAAATAGAAAATATTTGTAAATTATAGTAACGGCTTTATACATAATTAAAATCAGAAGTACGATTTTAATTTAGTTTCTGATTGAATAAGATTGATTTAGAGAAGTTTTCATTTAGTTTCGTTTAATTGCAATATTCCATATATTATTTACTTTGAAGTACTGACTGGACCTTTAAACCAAAGCCATAGAGAGCAATAAGCGGGGTATAAAAGCCAAAAGTACATTTCGGTGCTTATATCGCCCATTTGTAGACTCTGTAGGTGTTTCAAGGTAGGTGTAGGTGGTTTGCTACGGCTCAGTGAATAAAGGCCTAACGAACTAATGCCTAATTTTTCAAAATGAAAGAATGCCTAAACAAGAACGCCTAAGAAGAAAGTGAAAGAACGTCTAACTTTAAAAATGAAGGAAAGTCTAATTTTAAAAATGAAAGAAAGTCTAAATTGTTAGGGTTTCTTTCATTATGAATTATTGTTTTTATAATTTTAAAAACTAATAATTTTCCCTTTTACAGAATGTTTACAAGATAGTGTATGCATTTTGTAAAAGGGAAAATCAATTGCTTTTATAATTTTAAAAGCTAATAATTTTCCCTTTTACAGAATGTTTACAAGATCTGTATGCATTTTGTAAAAGGGAAAATTAATACCATTATTTTAACATTTTGTAAAAGGGAACTTACCTTTCGTAACCAATCAAAAATGAATAAATATCTAATTAGGCGTTTTTTCATTTTTGATTCTTAGGCTTTCTTTCATTATGAAAAATCACCTAACAATTTTAATGAAGGAATGCCTAAAATATTAGACATTCTTTCATAATGAACAACCGCCTAATTCCTATATAATTTTTTGTTGCAATTTTTAGGCATTATTTCATTTTTTTTTAGGCGTTAGTTCGTTAGGCCTTTATTATATACTTAAATATATTATATATATATAAATATATAAATAGGCCTTAAATATATTAATACAAATAAGACTGTAAAATGCAAAAACATATAATATTTTAAAACCATTAAATACATTATATAAATTTTGTCGAAGTCGAATAGATTGAAAAAAAGTAAAAAACTGCATTTAGATGATTTATTAAGTTTTTAATCGGCAAGTAAAAATTTTGAGAGTGTCTAACAACTTTTATGCTCCGTTTTGGTTTTTTCCTGTACCAGACTCTTTGCTCTATAACACTAGATAACTCCAAAAGTGAAAAGAATATTCAAACTGTATCTTTATTTTAATATCATATTGGTATTAACACATTTTTGCAATCAAAAACACCCGCTTATGAATAATCCTGCCTACGGGCCTGATAGACAGTTCAATAGTTTTCCTCTTCTACACTCTTCTATCCTGAAAATATTTTTTTATGAAAGCAATCAAATGTTTCCATTTTCAAAAATTAACCTATTAAAGTTTTACCTTGAAACACTTATAAATAAAAAAAGTTTTAATGTTTTATTTTACTACCTTAGAACTTAAATGTATTAATTCAAAAGTATTTAAATTTATTGTCTATGTTTATATATTAATTATTAATAGAATATATATATTACAAACATACCTTTCCGCTTATTTAGATGCCTATAAACACTTTACCGACTATAGCAAGATTGACCTTTCCAATACAGATGAAATATTTCTAAAGGGCTTGCTGCTAAGTAATCCTTTAACACCAAACAAGGAGCTACTGGTGAGTTTGTTAAACTTAATTCCGACATTATTCCGATATTGAGCTTTTATTGCGATAGATATGTAGTTATATTTTATAAATAAGAAAATTAAAATAAAATATAAAAGCATATATAAAAAATAATTAAATAATAAAAAAGATTCCACGCGCCTTTGTCAAACGCCCATAAAATGTCATCAGTGTAACGAAATGTGTAAATTATGGTCGAGTACCCAATTTCGAGTCTGTGCGATCCATAACTCCAAAGCTATTCAATATTGCAAGTTTTTATAGTTTTGGGTGGTAATAGGGGGTGTGGCAATTTTTTCTGAAACCATCTCGTACTCGAAACAAATAGTAGTTTCGAAGTCTTTAGATTTTTTGTTAAAAGTAGGCGTAGCTATAGTGTAACCAAGACCATTTTTAGTATAGTTACCGACAG
The DNA here is from genome assembly GCA_963920525.1 of Dichetophora obliterata. Lineage (NCBI taxonomy): Eukaryota > Metazoa > Arthropoda > Insecta > Diptera > Sciomyzidae > Dichetophora > Dichetophora obliterata. The sequence goes on along the minus strand of OY986436.1, from coordinate 236,432,502 downwards.
ATCATACGAACTTATTTACCAAATTTTAGTTTAATATGACTAAAACCGTCTTAAATATAGCATTTTTATTGATTTGTGAGCGGTAAAAGAGAGTGTGGCAACATTTTCATTTTTCCTAAACCTTTGCGTAGTAATTACGAACAAACCCGTAGAAGGAAGCATCCAATTTGGTCCATTCGTTTCCAAGTTGTAAGCATCCGAACAAATCACGATCCATTTTTATATACCTACTAATAATATAATACATACAGTATATTATACAGATATTTTTTAAAGAAACAAAATAGTTTGCTGGGCATTTTGAGCAAATATTTAAAGTATTAAACATTTTTTTTTTAATTATCAAATAATTTTGTATTGTTTTTAGGCTCTATGAAATAAGGCCCCAAACTACAAATGAAAACAACAACAAAACAACAACACAAATAATTGGGATGTTATTTCCTATTTTAGGGCTTTATTTAATTTTTGAAAAATGGAGCTTTCTTTCGTAATGAAATAAGTAAGGCCCCAAGAGTTAAATTAAATAAGGTCCCAAAAATTGTATTAGGAAACAAAACCATGAATATTTGGGGTGTTATTTCGATTTTTGTGGCCTGTTTAATTTTTTAAATTATGGCTTTATTTCATTGTAAAATAGGTCACCAAAAAATTTAACACTCCTTGAGGGTCAGACTTGGATACGGTAGTTATAACACCTTTTCGATTTTTGTTATTTAAAATCAATTGGAAATTTCACAATTGAGAAATTTTAAAAAATATGTTAAGTTTTGATATTTTTGCATAGTGAGGACATAATAAAACATTAAAAAATAAAATGAATTGTGAATAATTTCATGGTAAAAGAAGGACCAGTGAATTTCTCTCTATGTTCTCGATCAAAAAATGATGTATAGAAAAAAATGCACTTATAAAACTATAACAAAATATGAATGTCGGCAAGGCAACTGTAAAGCAAGAGTTAACTTTTTGACAGAAGGAAAATTTACCGACGTTCGCACTTCACAAGATCTCTTACGAGTGGGAAAACAACTCTTTGAACTTAAATTGGACTCTATTAAAATGAAACTTTAGGCACGAGATATAAGAGAACTAACAAAGTTTTCTTAATAATTACATATTTGTAAATTAAGCTAGATTTACAAAACAATAATTATATCATCTAAGCTCAAACGATTTGAATTACAAATTTATAAAAATATTTCGTACAGGGAAATACTATTTTTTAAAATTCTTGATAAAATTAAAGAATTCTTAAAGATATTACAAATAAAAATAAAAACAATTTTGGGGTGTTTACATTTATTGTGGGGTTATTCTTCTTAAATTTTGGGGTGCTATTTCCTTAATATTGGGGTATTTTTCCCAATGGAACTATACCCCAATTTTGGGATCTGATTGCGTTTTAAGATTTGAGACCTTTTATTTTGAGGTTCATTTTCGCGCAGCCTTTTAAAAAACGGGCATATTTAAGTTTGGGGCTTTATTGCATCATATTAGGGTTTATTTTATAAAAACTTGTTCCATAATGAAATAAAGCCCCAATTTTAGGACCTTACTTCATTTTTGGTTGGGGCTTTATTTCGTCAAATTGGGTCTTTATTTCGTAGGGTGTTATTTCATAATAAAATAAAGTCCCATATTTGGGGCCTTAATTAGTTTTTGTTTTTGGGCCTTACTTCTTGGAGCCTTATTTCACAGAGCCTTGTTTTTACACTGAAATCGTTTTCTTTAGAGTATTTAAAACACTTTTAAGTATATAAAAACTATTAAGTATATAAAAACTATAAACTATATAAGTATATAAAAATAATTTATTTGGCATAATTTTTACACATCAAATTTAAAAAGTTTAAAAATCCACTGAAATCGTATTTAGAGTTTAAAAAATACTAATATTTTTATGCCACTCTTGTTCTAAACACATTCAATATCCTTTTTTTAAGTGTATAAAATCCACTACTTTCTTCGAAATATTTTACACCTTTTAGACAAACTATGCACTGTAATTTGGAGAATTATTATTTTTATATGCGTGGGAGTATAAAAACGACTATAAACTAATGTGCAAAATGGCTAAAAAAAATCCTACATTAGTCAAAAATTATTACAAAATTGAGTGCAAAAAAAGACTACAAAAAGCGGTCATATAATATAGTTGAAAGTCACTTCAAAACTGAGTGAAAAATGACTAGCAAAAGCTATTATATTATGGTCAAAAATCTCTTTAAAAGTGAGTAAAAAATGACTAGAAAAATCAATCATATAATAGTCATATAATAAAATCACTTCAAAAATTACTGAAAACTGTTTGAAAAGCACGGTCATAAAAGACTATTCATGTGAAGTCATGTCTAGGATACAGTTTTCTCCCGACAACAGAGTCATATTTGATCGAAAATGCATGACTCAAATTTGATCGAAATTTTCAGAAAAAGCTAGCTGGGTATGGACATATGCAAATCATTATCCAAATCAAATTTATGTACTACACAACTTTGCAATGCAATTGTGAATTGTTATATTACTTACTTACTTACTTAGTTGGCGCTACAACCGTATGTCGGTCTTGGCCTCATCTAAGAATTTGCGCCAGCCATTTCTGTCTTTCGCTTGCTGGCGCCAATTCCAAGCTTCGTCAGGTTGTCCTCTACTTGGTCTTTCCAACGAAGATGCGGTCGTCCTATTCTGCGTTGACCGCCGCTGGAATCGAATGTTTTCTTCACTGGAGCATCGTCTTTCATGCGCTGAACATGACCAAGCCAGCGAAGCCGCTCGATTTTAATGCGCTTGACTATGTCGATGTCAGCGTACTGCTCATACAGTTCATCATTCCACCGTATTCGGTAGAGCGTGATTTTCGTTCGTCGAGAGAGGGCTCGAATTGTTATATTAGGCAATCTATTAAAAAATGTTGCCGCTAGATGGTGTTATAGGCATGGGCAAATCGAATTCGCAGTAACTTTTTCGATGAAAAAAAAAACGTATAAAAGTAAATTTTAAACTCTTCAAATATTTCTAAAGAATAAATTACATCTTTCCATTTTAGAAAGAATGCATGGACACAAAGAAATAAATTTTGTAAAAAATATAAAAGCATTTTGGAAAAATAAATTAGGCAAAAAAAAAATACATGGAGGTGGGAGAGGTACACAACTTATTGCTTTGGTAACAAAAATGGTTCAACAATTTTTTGCGCAAAACTGAAAGAATTTTTGCAAATGAATGCTTATACCATAAGAAAGGTATTAAATAATGCAATTTTTACTTGTTTTTATTGTTACAACAAAAACCATTTTTAAGTAAAAAGTCAATATTTTTAAAATTTTTTAAAAAAAGCTAAAAAATATATATACTTTGACCTAACAGTACACTTCAAAATATTTTTTAAGTGCTTTTATTAAACTCCTGAACAACAAAACTAAAATTTAAATGAAATATTTTTAAAAACAGTGGAGATAGCATTAAGAAGATATGTGAAAGTTTTTGTTGTCAAAATAACAGCAATTTTTTATAATTAAATTGGCAAAAAATTTCGATGTTAAAAATTATTTTAGCAAGTAAATTTGCGTTAAATGAAAAGGGGCGAGGCTAAAACAAAGTATGTTACAATTCAATTTAGAATGCACATAATATGTGTATCAAATATGAGCGAAATCCGTCCAACCGTTTAGATTTGTATTCCGACCAAATAAACAAAAAAACAAACAAAATATGAGCCTTTATTAACCTCCACATGGCCTCGTGGGGTACGCACATACCCCACGTTCTTTCTCGTTTTGCTTTGTTTGGAATTTTTTTCTAGCTTTCCGGACTTTCTAGCGTTCCGGAATTTTTATGAACGCTGATCTTTATTTTTTTCAACTTGGACTATTCTACACTTTAAAGTGGCATCTTAAAAGTTATTCTAAATTTTTTCGAGAGAAAATAATCAATATTTAAATTTTTACAAAGATTTTAATCACTGGGGTTCGTATGTACCCCACGAGTCCAGGTATGTTACTCAGGATGAGCATGCCAAGTGATGGTTAATACAGACTAATTGCAAAAAATCGTGGGACTTGGAATCAGAGATGGGTAGTTTGCGATTAAAATTACTTTGCAATTACAATTACAGTAATCGTAATCTTTAAAAATTAACGAGTAATCGTAATCGTTAATTTTTTATTTTTTTTTGGATAACGATTACTGTAATTGTAATCAACAGATTTTTCTATTACAATTACAGTAATTGTAATTTGCGTGTATACCGATTACAGTAGTCGTAATAATACTTTTCTTTCATTACAATTACAGTAATCGTAATCTTTAAAAATTAACGATTACGATTACTCGTAATCTTTTAAAATTAATGAGTTTTATTGATAACGATTACTGTAATTGTAACCAACAGATTTTTCAATTCCAATTACAGTAATCGTAATTGTAATTTGCGTGTAATCGTAATCGTAATTGTAAACTGTAATTGTAATGAAAGAAAAGTATTATTACGACTACTGTAATCGGTATACACGCAAATTACAATTACGATTACTGTAATTGTAATAGAAAAATCTGTTGATTACAATTACAGTAATCGTTATCAATAAAACTCGGTAATTTTTAAAGATTACGATTACTGTAATTGTAATGAAAGAAAAGTATTATTACGACTACTGTAACGATTACGATTACTCGTTAATTTTTAAAGATTACGATTACTGTAATTGTAATGAAAGATAAGTATTATTACGACTACTGTAATCGGTATACACGCAAATTACAATTACAATTACGATTACCGTAATTATAATAGAAAAATCTGTTGATTACAATTACAGTAATCGTTATCAATAAAACTTGTTAATTTTTAAAGATTACGATTACTGTAATTGTAATGAAAGAAAAGTATTATTACGACTACTTTAACGATTATGATTACTCGTTAATTTTTAAAGATTACGATTACTGTAATTGTAATGAAAGAAAAGTATTATTACGACTACTGTAATTGTAATAGGAAAACCTGTTGATTACAATTACAGTAATCGTTATCAATAAAAAATTACAATTAAAATTATTGTATTAGTAATCATGTTTTTTTTAATTGAATTTTTTATTATGTAAGTTATATGTATCACAAATAATGAATGTTTTTTTTGTGAATTTCATAATGAGATATAAAGATTTATGCATTAATTAAATTACAAAAAGAATGATTACGATTACTGTAATCGTAATAAAGAAATTTTTTGAGATTACGAATACAGTAATTTTAATAATTACGATTACTGTAATTGTAATTAAAATTATTTCGATTATGACTACAGTAATTGTAATCATAATTTTTTAAGATTACAATTATTATTTTTTAATTGAAATTGTAATTTATATGTAATCAATTACGAAAGTAATCGATTACATCCCAGCTTTGCTTAGAATTAAAAGCAAGGTCGCCACTTGGTACGTTTATGTTATTAAAACCATAACAACAAGAACAACTACAACAGGTCATTGCTTTGTTTTGGCTCGACTTAAAATGTTCGTGACGTTAAATTTAAAAATTCATTGCTTGTAGCCTGCAAATTATTGCGGCTAATAACTAGGCTAAAATAGAATTTTATTTTTTTTATATACATATGTTGTTGTTATTAGCTTCACGCTATATTTCACTAAAAAAATGTTTGTTAAAAAAATAAAACCTATTATTAGGGTTTAAATTTTGGCTGGTCTTTTAAAACGTTAAAGCAGCTGTAGTGAATGCTGGTGAAACATAAAAATAAGTAGCTCTAACTACCATGAAATCTTGTTGGAACTTCTTAGCTTAGCCGATAACCTAAACATTTAAGAGATCACTTGCTTTGAAGAGATTTAAGGCATGCACAATTTCTAGCGTCCGAGCTTGTAACGAATGTACGCTAACTAATGCTTAAAACAATCACATATATTGTTGGATTAAAAAAACTGTGGCAACATTGATTCTGTTTAAATGTAGACTTTTATCTTTATTAATATTGGTAGTTAGTAGCAGTAACTAAAACAATAACTATAAGTTGCAAACATTTAAGCTACTTCAGAGTTCTTTATGTTTCTGACTCTAACTCGGGATTATTAAGAATTATGTTAAAATAATAGTTTTTAAATGTGCCTCTATTAACAGCTAATAATCACAGAAAAACCACTTGCACTAGCATAAATGTGGCTTTTCCGTTTCCCGGTTGCTACTGCTGCAAGCATTTTGCCTAACTTTAGTGCAAAGAATTTATTCATGAACATCTAATGAATGAGAACTAGAAGTTGTATAACCACTTATTTTCATTACTTCTTGCCATTTCCACATTAAGAAAATGATTGCGTGTCTTTTGTAATAAAAAGAAAAAAAAGTTACATAGTAAGTGAAAGTGCTTAGTGGTTAGACACTTTATAGATGCCAATAGTTTTTTGGGCTCAAAAAAAAAAAAAAAAGAAAGGAGATGATAGATTCGTAAAGTGTAGCATAAAATGATATTGATGTAATTTGATTGTTTGAATGTGATACACAATTAAAGAATATTTTTTTTAAATGGACACGCCCACATCTTACTGAAATTCGAAAAACTATATCAATTTTTCAATCATAATATTTTTCACTTCACCCAACAATCTTGCCCGAAGAACTTACTAAAACTTCTTAACATAAACTTTTATTTTTTTTCCTAAAGCCTTAACCTGAAAAGAGCCCACTAAACTTCGTTATATCTGTTATTTTTTTTTAATAATTAACATAAACGCGTTTTTAACAAATTTCCACTTATTATAGAAGTAGCGTTAAACAAAAAGCTTCTTCTTTTTATGCTTCTTCACAACTTGTTATTAACTAATGCTATTTTTAAAAAGCGTTCATCTTGCTTTTTGCTGTTTATCTCTGATGACAAAAAAAAAAAAAGAAGAAAAATAGAAGCATCATAAGTTTCCGTAACGTAATGTTCTCTGTTTTAGGATGAAAACCAGTTTCCGTTAAACGACAACATAAGAAAAATACAAATAATCAACATATTTCAAAGCTTAGTTATACATGTTTGTACACACAAAATATTGCATATATAAGTAGGTACTGGTTTCCCGCTTCAAAACTGCATTAGCAAGAAAATTGGTAATAATTTTTATAACCAACATAAACTGGTTTCTTGTGCTGTACTGGTAGTGTATGATTTTAAATTGGGTCACACTTAATTACACCGAGAAGAAAGGGTTTCACATTAAAATTTTTGTTTTTGTAGTATCTTGGAAGTACACATTGACACAAATGCTTCAAAGCTTTATGCAAGCAATGTTTGTGTGAAGCCAGTTTACGCTGGTCGTTTTCACAAAAGCTCCACCAAATGATTCTTTGTCATTTACTTTTTTTATAGGTTCGAAAGTGTGCTGATGAATTAATAAGATAAGCTTTGCAGTATTACCTTTTGGTGCAGTATTCGTTTTACACTGAAATTTTTTATTTTATTTTAACATTCATTACATTACATTATGTAAAATTTAAAATACGGGGTGTCCCAGATCAACGTTTCAATCTAGCGCTGGTTGATTCCTTGCGCCAAGACATGAAAAATTGCATGTAAGGGGGGTCCATCTGCCCCCTGTTTCGAGTTATAAGCGGTAAAGCAAAAAATGGCATTCATAGGTGTCATCAGCTATAACTTAAAAAGTAGTTTAAGGTTTTTGGCTATTTTCAACCAATGAATAATTTATAGCAACTTAAATATGAAAACTAGGTTTTTTTTTTATAAATATGCATTTCTTTATTATGGTTTTATGTCTAAACTAGTAAAAAATTATCTTCGACTGGAATGAAGCTAAAATACCCCGCTGCCGTATTTGAAATTATTTGATGTCTTAAATGTTGTATTATTTTGATGACGTGACTTTTATTGGTCGCGATTTTTATCCAAATATAAAGCATTTGAAACTACAGTCCTTTTTATTTCTTAAAGCTTTTGTGTACAACCACCGTTGCCAGACGTTTTTTTTAAAAAATTGTAAATTCCAAAAAAAGACAGTACTTCCAACAAAAAAATTGCAAACCAAAAAGAAATTAAGTTTAATTTTAATGGTATTTATTTATTTATTAAAATGAAAATAATAAAAGACAATTACAATATAATTTAAAAACCCCATAAGCAGTTAAAAAAACTTTAAATAGCATTTCGTCGCCCTAATTCTAATAAGGCGTATGTCAAAATTGGTCAAAGTACCGTTTGGTCAAAACTACATCTATGTCCTTTTTTAGTTTTTAATGTTTAAATGAAAAAAAAGGAGGTAGAACGTTTGAAACAATACATTATCGTATGAACTTCATACAAATAATAAACAGTTTTCTTTGCCTCCTGAACAATAGATAATTTTGACTTACGTCGTATTAGAATTAGGCCGACGATTTGTACTTTTGAATAGCTCACATTTTGTTTTTGTTTTTGAAATTTTATTTCATTAATTTTAGTAAATTGACTTGTCAATTTTTTTGTACATTTGGTTTGATTTATAAAATTGAGTACAATTATATGCATTCTTTTTTAAAAGATCTTTATTTCTTAGAATGTCACAAAGTGCGGGAATTTCTAACATATTTCTAAGTTTTATTTTATAAAAATTAATTACTGAAAATATTCTTGTGGAATGCGTAGAACAGGTGAAATCATATCTAACAAAAAAAAAAGAAATGTTTCACAACCATATTTTTTCTATTTTTCAAATAGATTCCCAAAAAAATGCAATATTACAGACGACAGCATCTAAAATTAAATCGCTATAATTAGTTTGACGCAATTTGCGCCATTCTTCATCAACTTCTTGCAATTCATCAATGATTATTACATCTGTCAAATGTCAATTCAATTTAGATATATGTAGATGATTGAAAAATGCATAAAACTTTAGTTGGAGATACCCTGTAAACCATATGAGTTTTTAAAGACTCTTTTATGACTCATTTGTAGAAGCCTGAGCCCTCATAATGAGCTCTTATAAGTTTCAAAAAAGAGCAGTTTTTCCGTTGAAAGTGGTCCCTCTTTAAAAGCTCAAATAAGAGTACAAAATGATACTTTTTTGACTCTCAAAAGTAGTTTATTTCAACTTTTAATAGACTCTTTTATGCATCTTATATTGGCATTTTTAGAATCATATAAGACTCTTCAAAGTTTCAGAAAAGTGCTAGTTTTCCTTTGAAACTGGTTGCTCTTATGAGCCATCAATATGAATCTTAAAAGAATCTTTTATGATTCGTATTTTTTATATGTATATTTTTCTTCATAAAATAAACATACAAGTGCCAAAAATGAGCTTGTTTTTTTTTTAATTCAGTCAATTTTTATGACTTTTTTATGAAGAAAAAAAGTGTCAGAGAACGCGGACTACTCCTTAAAATTTTTCCGCTCTTCCTGTGCTGAAATATTAAGTTGTAAGCATATTACGATTACCGAACTGAATGAAATATTTTAAATTTAAAGTGAATGAACAGTATTTGAAAGCATGCTTTTTTTTCTTTAAATTTCTACTAGGAAAATGCTCCCAATTGGGATGTTTTTAGGACCTCATTTTTTTAATACAGAAAATACACATAAAATTTCATACTCAGGAGGCTTTTCACAAAACACTCCTAAATGTGAGCTCTTTCAGAGCTCAAAACTGAAATACTCCAAAAACAATCCGAAATATGTTTTTTTCAGGAGTGTACGTTATGAAACAACAAAAAATACACTTTAAAAACTCATAAATAAGAGGGAACTCATAAAATCCACTTCAATAAGGCTCTTTTCAGAGTCAGAATTATGAGCGCTCCGAACTTGGTTTAAAGGGTTTAAAGGGTAGAAAAAACATTTTTTTTAGAATTATATTTGAGCTTAATGCCAATTAAGTTCATGAAGCAACAGCTTGCAACAAAAACCATTTCTTTGCAGAACAAACCACCAAACCACCAATTTTTACAATTAAAATTTAACTAACAGTTTATAACATAAGTCAACATAAAATTTTACGCTATGTTTTCTGAAGTCGATTTCTTCCGATTGTAGTAATTTATGAGTTGACATCAATGCTACAGATATTTCACTACCTAAATAAATATCTTTCAGAGGCTTTTAAGATTGCCAATATTGTTAACATAAATTTTTTTAAATTCAAACTACATGTAAAAACTACATGTAAAAAATAAATGGCAACCAAATTGACAATCGAAGCAAACTCAATTTGCAGCCTTTGGTATAATTGCAATGATGGAATATGATTGCAGGGCTGCAATGTAGTCACAGGACTTTTATTTATAAAATTTTTTTATTATCAAAAATAAAAACTAAACATATTTCAATTTATTATATCTTATCTGAAATTTAAAAAAAAAACTTATTTGCACTACGAGTCATTTAAAAAAAAACTGCTAGCCTGTTCAAAAACTGTAATTTACAGGTAAAACTGTGAATATGACAACGCTGTGTACAACATAAAATATTAACTTTTTTGGAGTTTATAAAGGTTTTACTATTATAATTACGTCATTTTGTATGGAAGTTGGGCGGAATTTTCAGGTACAAAATTTGAAGTCATTATATTAATTTTGCGGATTTAAAAAGGATTTACCGTTTTGGTAAACACACTTTGTATTGGAGGTAGCCGTGATTTTCATTGGATTTTTGCAAATATCATACGTGCAAAATTTGAAGTCACTAGATTAATTTTTGTGAGATTTAAAGAGATTTACCGGTTTCATAACCTCACTTTGTATGGTAGACGTGGGTTTTCATACTTAAAGTAAATATTAATTGTTAAAACTTATGTGCAAAATTGAAAGTAATTAGATTAATTTTTGTGTAAATTTTTGTCTTTCAGATTTTACCGTTTTGGTAAAGAAAAGTATATCTATACTTGATCAGCATCCTCCACTGAGTAATTAGTTTTTGGTGGACATTAATTTTTCGACGCGAGAGATAGATCACCCGGCAGACCGCGTGGGTTGTAAAGCCATTAAACGTAAAAAGTATTGAAAGTGAAAGAAGCTAAAAAGCAGCTAGAAATCGCACACGATTACTTCTTTCTGATTTAAATTTTTGAACGGAAACCCTTTTTTATGTTTTCGTAAATCTTGAGTGTATATCGTAAATCTTGATGGTATAATTATGAGGTAGGACCGACTCGCTTAGTGCCCTCACGCCAAAACTTTCTATTGAGAAAATTAAGGAAGGAGTTTTTGACGGTCCACAAATAAGAGAAGTGCTCAAAGATAAATATATACCTCATTATTGCTACCTATTGATGCTGCAGCTTGAAAGTCATTCTAGTTTATTGCTTTTAGAAAATAACAAAAGTTCGAATTACGAGAAAATTGGTGAAGATTTTTTCAAAAACTATGCAAAAATGGGTATGCTATTTACATATATATTTTAATTTTATTTCATTTTTTGTCTGTGTAATGTTTTTGTTTAACTTTTTGTGTTTTAAAGAAAAGGACCTGCCTCGAATTTTTGCCGGCGCTTAAAAACGCCACTGGCTCTAAGTGTTTATTATTTTTATTTATCAGCCGGCATAAAAATGCACTTAGGCTTTTAATAAAAAGACAAGCTGATTTAAAGCTCGTAGAATTAATGATCTTTATTTTCAAATTTTTGGTGCTTATAAAGCCAAACAACGGTATTTTGAAAAAGTGCATAATTTTTAACATAAAAAGTGCGTGAGTGAAACATAAATATAAACTTAATGCGTAAGTGCGTAATGCAAAATAAATATAACAAAATATATAAACATTGAAAGTGCGCGAGTGAAATAAATAGAACATTAGCTTAGTGCGAAAGTGCGTAATGTAAATCTAATATATAACCACGGGTCATTGTGCGTGGTGAATAATAACAAACATAAATACAGTGCAACCAAATAGTTTGTGTACGTTTGGTTGCTTAACTTGGTGCGCACTACATCTGTCTTTCAAGTTCATTCATTGCTTTTGTTTACTAAATAATAAATTCTGTTAATTTAATTTCAATATGTCGCTCAAAATGCATTTTTGCATTCCCACTTGGAGTTTTTCCCAGAGAATCTCGGTGACGTAAGTGACGAGCATAATGAAAGATTTCACCAAGAAATGAAAATCATTGAGCAGCGCTATAAAGGATTTTTGAATGAGAGAATGCTGGGAGACTAGATTTGGTTTCTTATCAGAGAAACGAACCCAGAGAAAAACAGAAGACAAAGCAAGGGCACAAAATATTTCTAACCTAAACACATAATATTGAAATTCGATAATAACAATTAATGAAATGAATTAAATATACGTTTTTTATATACTATTTCCTTTTTGGCAAGAAAATGGATGTTTCTCGTATATTTTGGCCCATAAAAAACTGAACCAATTGGATAACAACCCGAGAAACAATTTGTGTCCGTACCAAACTACTCAGGCACAAAAGTCCAGAGTATCGGACTTAATTTTATTTTTAAAAGCTACGAGTAGTAACGAAAAACTGCGAAGTTTATGAAAAAAAAATTAATCGCACATTGATATTAAGCCGAATGCAAATGAGCTTCATCGAACAGGACCCGAAAAAAAATTGTATATATTGTGTCAATAAAGTAGCTATATCGAAATGTAGATATGTATCGAAACTGGCCTGAGTCTTAACTATAATGTACCCGAAATATACCCAACAAGTACCTTGAAAGGTTCCTGAAATAAAAAATATAAGTACCGTAGGTAGTACCGAAGTAGGTCTGTATTATGTCAATAAAGTGTTAAAAAAAGAGCGACTTTATTCGCACACACTAAACTGACGAGTGCCCGAATCGGTCTTCGTTCGTACATTTTGCCTGCCCAAGGTGTTGCAGATCTAGCACTTCTTTCGGTGCAGAGGTCGAACATTTACCGACATGGGTACCGGACATATATCAGCTACTTTATTGACACAAAATATGAAATTCTTTCTCGGGAATGTTAAAAGTGATTGTTTAAAATTTGATATCCGTTGATTTTATGTCTAGTACGACCCAATTGAATTCGACTCGAGAAATGAAAGGGTATAAATACTGAATTTGAAAATATTGAATTTTATGCCATCAATTAATTGCTCGTAAGTCCGGTATTTATCCATAGATTTTCTTCATCAATTACTCATTTTCATCTTAAAAATGTGGATTATACGTTAATTTTTTTATATTTTTTGTAAATTTGTCTGGCGATAGAATAAATTATAGATTTAAATTTTGGTCCAAAAATTCAAGTTTTTTCATATATTTTGGCCTATCACGCTGAAACTATCAAACTGATTGGAAAGTAATATTTAAAAATATTGTTGAAAATTGAATTACCTTTATAATGGTATGTTGTGTGACTCTATTGGTCGTCTCTAACTCAGGATATTGTCTGATATGTGAAGCTACCTCAAAAAAAAAATTAAATAAAAATTCAAAAATTCATATCTCGAAAACCTATCTATAAAAATTTAATGTGACTTTTGAGTTAAGCAGACTATAATCCATAAGAAAAAAAAGTCGCAGTGAATGCACATGAACTTTTGTTTTTTTTTTGTAAACCAGTGTTATTAAATCAGCATTTAAAGTTCTTTTGCTGTTGCTAGTCACTACTGAATAAAGTTCTTCAAATTTCAGAGTACAAGAAAATTTTCACATCTTCGTTAAGATTTTTTCGTATAGGACAAAATCGACTCTTATCAACGCATGTCCAACGCATGTGTAGGCCGTGAAAGGCACTGGGGCGCGATAGTAATTTTATTGAAAAATACTAGAGTTATTTGCGGGAATTTTATAAATATTTACACAATTATGCATTTTATGCATAGAAAGTTTTAAGAAATTTTCATAAGGCGCATTTATTAAATAAATTTTATATTAAATTAAAAAAAAAGAAATGTGAAAAGAAAGAAAAGAAATGTGAAATTGTTCTTTTTAATATCAAAAAGTTAAAAAAAAGTTGAATATGAAGTATTCACAAGTGATTTTTCATTATAATTCTAATGCTACGCACAAATTTTGACCAATAGATAGACTCATTTTATTTTATTTATTTTTTTTATTTATTTTTTTTTTTTAAAGAAAATGTTCACAAATAAGACAGAGTCTTTTAAATGCAGTAAGAATATAGATTCATAACAAAATAACAAGTGATAAAAAAAAAAAAAAAAAAAGAATTAAAAATTTAACTTAATACAATTAATATCATTTAACTAAAAGATCTAATCAAAATAATAATTAATTCAAAATTAATTCAAACAAAAATCGAAAAATCGACAAATTCAAGAATAACAACAAATAAAGATTAATTTTAATTAAATAAAGGTTTTTAAATACAATTGCATAGAATTAGTGAAAGAGAGATACTTAAGAGAAATGTTGGAGAATTACATGCTTAAAGTTGCGTTTAGTTGTAATGCTTTTTATACTTAAAGGCAGTGAATTCCACAATCTGATGGCGTTCACGTAAAAAAGTCTGTTAGAGTTTAAAAAATTATAAGTAGGGATTAAAAGATTCAGATTTCTAGTTGACCTACAAAATTGTAGCACTATATCTGAGTAGGAGATAATTGTAAAAGAAGGATGGCAACATCTTAGAAAAAAAGGAGGTGGCAACTCCGACCAGCAACTGAGTAGTCGGAAAAAGAGAGCGTTGAGTGCGGGTCGCTTTTCATTTTATGTGCCTTGTACATGTTATTTTACTTTTATTTAATTATAATAATGCCTTTAATTGCCTAAATAATGCCTAAATTGACTTTACTTGAATTAACATTTAAATTAACTTAATTCTTATATTAAAATGGATTGCATAAAAAACAACTCGTTTCAATGAATACACAAAAGTATTTCAAGTGCCTTTTAATTCAGAAGTGGGATTTGAATCCGAAAGTGCGCCAGCTAAATCCGTCGTGTAATAAACGTGATTTTTTTTCTGTAAAAGTTTTATTAAAATCGGTCATGAAAATAATGTAATAAAATTTCTAAGGAAAAGTCGTTTTCTGGAAATTTCAAAAATTAACGAAGCGTCGTGGGGAAACTTAACGATAACGTGTTTACTGCAACAAAAATTCTCCTTGACGTAGACGTAAACGATCAAAAGAGAAAAGAAGATTAACAAAGTAACGAAAGTAAAGTGTAACAACAAGAAATAACGAAACAAAACACAAACGCGAGTAACGAGTCAAGCAATTCGAATTGAAAACTACCACGAAAAAAAAAAAAAAAAAAGAAAAGTCGAGTACAAACACACAACAAGCAAATAGCAACGATTGGTATAATTTTTTTTTTTTTGACAATAAGGCTGGAGTAAGAACAGTGTTGATTAACAAAAAAAAGTGGCAAATACCTAATAAAAGTATTTAAAAAAAAAATAAACATATATTAAACGGGTTAACAAAAGAAACAAAATGGTAAAATTATCGAAATTAAATGTACAACAGCTCAAAGAGTTGCTTTCTGAAAACGATTTGCCAACTACGGGCACAAAAACAGAGCTAGTATTACGATTAACTGAAAAGCTTGGTTCCGACGAGGCGGATGTAGTGCCGGTTGTTTCGGTACAAGAACAAATTAATGAGCTAAAAAATATGATGGCGGATCTTGTTAGTGCAATCTCGGCTGTGACTCCTTCTGAGTATTCACAAACCCCTCGTAATAGCACTCCCGCTAACGCTCCACAGTCTGAAATTTCAAGTGTTTCAGTTGCGCGCAGTAAATATTCTGTAAACGAGATTTCTGAGACAATCCCAGAATTCGACCCTACAAATGATCTTTCTTTAAACGCGGAGCAATTTGTCCAACGTGTGAATAGTGCAATGAGTGCCTATGAATGGGATGAAAAGTGTACGCTCTTAGCAGTTTATCGTCGCATGAAAGGTGTAGCGCGACTATGGTTAGACGGTTCGCAAAACCTCTTGTCCAACTGGAGTGATTTTTCTTCAGCTCTAGTGGCTGAATTTGGTATAAAGTTTGACGAAGCGGACATTAGTTTTAAAATGAGCAATGCGACTCGTAAACAAGGGGAGAAAGTGATTGATTATTGTTTTCGCATGAGCGCTTTAGGCAAACGTTTCAATTTAAGTGAGCAAGCAGTTATAAAGTATACACGAGAAGGACTCAAGTACCGTGAACTTCAAACAGCGATCGCCGCGCTTAAATTTAATACAATGAAACACATGCGAGAAACTCTTGACGAATATTTAAAAAACTTACCAGTCGCGTCGCGTAACGTAAATAATAATTATAATTCTAAAACAAACGAAACCAAAACCCCGCAAAATACAGTGAAGAGTGAAAAAATTTTTTCATGTTTTAATTGCTCAGAAAAAGGCCACATTTCGCCTAACTGCCCTAAGCCTCAACGTCGACATCGTTGCAAAGATTGTCAGAAAGTGCACCCGCGAGTTGAACCCGAGAACTGTGGGAAAAGTGCGACGGTAAAAAAAATAAATTGCGAAAAAAAGAAAGAAATTTTCGAAAAAATAGTGCATGTTAACGATAAACCATTTATTGCATATATCGATAGCGGAAGTGACTGTCACATGATACGTCGTTCAGTGGCAAAAATTCTAGGGTGCAAAGCGGAAAGATGCACCATGCAAATCAAAGGTATATGTGGTGGCATGCGAATTACGAACGAGGAAATAACCGTGGATCTACAAGTTGACGAGGTGATACTGAAAATTTGCCTTTACGTTGTGGAAGATGATTTGCTACCAACCGATGTCCTTCTTGGTCACGAGCTATTTGCGGGCGAAGATATTTATGCCACTGTTAAAAAGGGTGAGATAGTTTTTTATTATACTTCTAAAATACCTTGTACCATGAAAGTAAACAACGTTACTGCTAAAGAACCTGTGACGAGCGATGACATAAGCTGCGACATAGAAAGTGACGATGTACGTTCTACTTTACTTCATCTATTAAACAAAAATCGCGATGTTTTTTCTGACGGAATGGCTGATATAGGAAAAACAAATCTTATTGAAATGAAAATCGAGGTGACTAGCAATGAACCGATAGCTCAAAGACCATTCCGAGTACCTGAACCTAAAAAAGCGCTGGTGGCGGACATGATCGACGAACTCCTGTCAAACGATATTATAACTCGTTCCGAGTCAGATTATTCGAGCCCAATACTTCTAGTTAAAAAGAAAAACGGCAAAGACCGTTTATGCGTAGATTATAGACACCTTAATCAACATTTAAACAAAGAAATTTATCCAATGCCTAACATTGAGGAACGGTTGCAAGAGGCAGCGCAGTTTACTTACTTTACGACGCTGGATTTGAATAGTGGTTACTACCAAATCCCCATAGAGCCAAATAGCCGAAAGTATACTGCTTTTGTGACAACGGACGGACTTTACGAATTTAAACGCATGCCATTCGGGCTAAAGAACGCTCCGGCAGTTTTCCAACGTTTAATGACAAAGGTCAAGGAGAAAACGGAGAAGGGTGACATGTTGCACTACATGGACGACATACTAATAGGTAGCCAAACGATCCCTGAAATGATGGAAAAACTTGAAAGAATTTTGGGAGTGTTGCGCGAAGCTAAGTTAACTTTGAATCTGCGAAAATGCGCGTTTCTTAAGCGGACCGTAGAATTTTTGGGACACGAACTATCACCTGCAGGTATAAGTCCAGGGTCAATTAAAACGTTGGCAGTGCAAAATTTTCGAACCCCAACGTGCTTAACGGAAGTACGCCAATTCTTGGGTTTAACGGGTTACTTTCGCAAATTTGTACCCGGCTATGCGCTGATTTCAGAACCCCTACGAAAACTTTTGCGTAAAGACCAGCCATTTGAGTGGACAACTGAACAGGATGCTGCGATGGACGAGTTAAGAAGTGCACTTACCAAGAAACCCGTCATGACCCCATACAGCGTTGATGCCGATCAACAAATACACACCGATGCGAGCTCAGTGGGTCTGGCCGGGGTGGTCATGCAAAAAGACGAGGATCAGTGGAAACCTGTGGCATATTTCAGTAGGTCGACGAGCAACGAGGAAAGAAGGTACCACAGCTACGAACTTGAAACTTTAGCGGTGGTGGAGACGTTGGAGAGGTTTAAATACTATATAGCTGGAAAGAAAATAACGATAATCACGGATTGCAGCGCAATAAAGACGACGATGCAAAAAAAAGAGTTGATTCCCCGCATCGCTAGGTGGTTCCTCCGTGTGCAAGACTTTGACGTGCACATTGAACATCGGTCAGGACAGAGGATGCCGCATGTAGATGCGATAAGCCGAAATCCCGTTGAGCCATATCGTGAAATCGACACTGCTTCACTCCGCATTGACAAGGTAGAAATTGAAGAAGGAGATTGGATTTACAGTATGCAACTCCAAGACGCAAAAATCAAGAAGATCATCGATGAACTACGTTTAAAAAACAAGCAAATAACGAACGAATATGTTGAAAACCAAGGTCGTCTTTACCGCAAAAACAAAGACGCCAAACTTTGGGTTGTGCCCAAGGCACTACGATGGAGAATTGTCTACGAATGCCACGACAAGGCCGGTCACGTTAGCGTTGACAAAACGATGGAAAAAGTGAGGAGGTTTTTTTGGTTCCCTCGCATGCGAAACTACATAAAGTCATTTATTAAGTCATGCATAGAATGCGCATACAACAAGGTTCCGGGCGGGAAAAAAGAAGGTCAATATCACTATAGCGACATCAACCCAGTACCATTCAAAACGATTCACCTTGATCATTTAGGACCTTTTCCCAAAAGTTCCAGGCGTAACGAACATATACTTGTTCTTGTGGACGCATTCACCAAATTTACAATAATAAGAGCCGTTAAGAGCACTGCGACAAAACACGTGCTAACCGTACTAGACGAAGTAAGCAGCTACTTTGGTGTCCCTGAACGGATGGTGACTGATCGCGGGACCGCATTTACGTCCAAAGATTTTGAAAGATACTGCAAGGACCATGACATCACTCACATTTTGAACGCCGTGCGCACTCCTCGCGCCAACGCACATGCCGAACGCACGAATCGAACAATCTTATCGATGCTACTTCCGACAACGACTAACGACAAGCGCTGGGATGAAGGCCTCCGAAACATACAGTGGTCAATCAACAGTATGCAGAATAAAACAACAGCAAAAACACCACAGGAGCTTCTGTTTAGTTTCCAACCACGAGACATACTTCAAAATAAACTCATACTCGCTTTGCACGTAAACGACGAAAATCAATTAGACGACCTACATCGAATTCGAGAGCAAGCGGCTGAACGCGTCGACAAAGAAAGAGCTAAAGCTAAACAACGATTCGACAAAACTCACGCTAAGCCAACAATCTACAAGGAAGGTGATCTGGTTCTAGCTGAGAATGAACCAGCCAGTTCTGGTACCTCACGAAAACTCGAGCCACGATACAAAGGACCGTTTATTGTTTCGAAAGCTCTTGGACGAGATCGCTACGTAGTCGAGGACCTACCAGGGTCGCACAGAAAACAACGTCATTATTCATCTGTTTACGCTACAGACAAATTAAAGCCGTATTGTAATTTGCCAATTTTTGACTCTGAAGATTCCAGTGATGACTATGAAGATTTCGAATGTGGTAATCAGCGACACGAGGACGCATCGAATATTCAGGAAAGGCCGACTAAAAGAAGGATGGCAACATCTTAGAAAAAAAGGAGGTGGCAACTCCGACCAGCAACTGAGTAGTCGGAAAAAGAGAGCGTTGAGTGCGGGTCGCTTTTCATTTTATGTGCCTTGTACATGTTATTTTACTTTTATTTAATTATAATAATGCCTTTAATTGCCTAAATAATGCCTAAATTGACTTTACTTGAATTAACATTTAAATTAACTAAATTCTTATATTAAAATGGATTGCATAAAAAACAACTCGTTTCAATGAATACACAAAAGTATTTCAAGTGCCTTTTAATTGGCACAATCAGCTGAATTACTAATTTTTTCTAGTCTCTACAGGCACAAATGATGCAGTCCACCTAAGGTTTCGCAGTACATAATAAACCTTGCTAACAACGGAATTAACATGATCTTCGCACGAGAGTGAAGAGTTAATATAGAAACTGAGATTTTTAACTTTATCAACAAATTTGAGCTCGATACCATCTAAGAAAATTCCCGCTATATTAAGGAAGGAGTAACTAGATTTAAAAACCGGCAAAACAAATGATTTAAGCGGATTAAGGATAAGGTTGTTAGCATTAGCACAATTTGTTATTTTGCACAAGTCTTCGTTTACCTTCATACATAAATCATCAACGTGACCAATAGGTCTGGACAGGTACACGGAGAAAAATCACGGATTTTAATATGTTTAGAGGCAAACAAAATATGTTTGTGGATGATGTTGCAAACAAAGTTTTGTTTAAAATTATCAAGAATTTGTTCAGACTGAAAGAAAATATGTTTGTGACACCTAAACTGAGAGAGGCTTTGCAGAAAAAGTTAATTAAAAATGTATAATGTTTAGTTTCAATAAACTTTTTCTGTATTTATTGTTTGGTCTTAGCAATAATTTGTTCAGATACAAACGAAATATGTTGGAAAATATTGTTACAAATAAATCTTGTTCAGATCCTAACATACTTTGTTTAAAATTTAAAGAGTGAAAAGAGAGCAGTATGGTAATAATTTCTGACTCCAAACAACATTTGTTTGCATCTGAAAGATAAATATTTACAACAAATGAGAGAAACGATTGGCAACGTTGCAGCGTCATATCGAAATTTGGCAATATTGTGAAAAGTTCATTGTGTCCAAGAAGCTGAAAATTATTTGCTGTAGCTGAAATTATTACGAACGTAAGTAATTTGTAATAAATTGTTCATTTGTTATTATTTCATTATTAACATTAAGATAGTTAAATAACTTAAATAGTTATTCTTTAATAATGTAAAAAAAATGTGTCTAAATTGTACAATAATTACTAATTTTGTTTTATAATTTCTTTTACTTTGTGATCGTAGCTGCCAAAGAGTTTGATATTGAAAACACTGACAGCATTCTTCTGAAGGTAAAAGGATGCATTATAAAGGAAAGTCAATTTAGATGTGTCGTACTACAATTTTGCAACTCTCCTACATTTGTGATTGATATTTTTGTTAAATAAATGTTAAATGTTATGTTAATGCATAAATATTAAATAAATAAAATGTTTCTTTGTACCTGAACAATTCCTTTTAAGGTGGAAACATGTTATGTTCGGGTAAGTGCTATATGCAAACAATGTGTGTTTGTACCTGAACATTTTGTCTTTATGTGCAAAAATGTAATGTTTGGGTAAGTGGTATATGCAAACAATTTTTTGTTTGTACCTGAAAAGTTAATTTTTAGGTGCAAACATATAATGTTTGCGTAACTGCTTAATGCGAACAATAATTGCTCACTCCCAAACATTACGTTATTGCACATTAAGAGAGAGAGAGAGAGAGATAAATTTACAAAACATATCTGCAAAAAGAGAGTGAGAGCAGATATTTCTGCAAAGTCCCATGTGCTCTCAATATGTTGCAAACAATAATATATTGCCAGCAGAGTTTGTTTGGGTAAGCGTTATAAATTTTCTGCGTGTACAACTGAAGATCATCCGCATATGCATGCATGGTAACATGATTGCATATTCTAAAGATGTCATTAATGAACATCGTAAATAAAAGCGGACCAAGTACCGAGCCTTGAGGTACCCCACAGTTTAAATTTCTGAAAGCGGACAAACAATTTCCCACCCTGACTCTTCTGACTAAATAACTATATAACAGACGGACCGCCGAAACAGAAAAACCAAATTCTAACTCTAGTTTCCGACATAAAATTGCATGATCAACTGAATAAAAAGCTTTGGAAAAGTCTAACAGGCACAGCAAGCTTATGTGCCCCAGATCATATGGGTGTCTAATGTCATCCAAGATTTTAACAATAGCTGTAGAGCAGCTGTGGCCTGACCGAAAGCCTGACTGAAGTGGGGAAATAAGATTATATTTTTTTATGTGTTCCGATATTTGCACGGCCATTATAGACTCCAACAATTTAAACAACGATGATAAAAGACTTACTGGGCGAAAATCAGCTGGTTCTTGAGCATTACTTTTTTTGCGTCAAAGGACTTAATATGTACGGCAAAATGATTTTAATAAATTTTATTGATATACCATCCTCACCGACGGCATATTTAATCTTATTTACACAACGAGCAACCTCATACGCATCCACAGCAACGAACTCAAAATTAAATGGACTTACAGAATTATTAAATCTTATACTAACAGTAGACGCTATTTGTGTAGATGATGTGCTTGTAATAAAATACTCATTAAGAATATTAGGGTTTACCTGACACTCGTCCGTCTTAACATTACATACCCTAGCAAGTCTTAAGTTGTTCCAAAGCTTTTTGGATGGTTGTTCAGATTCTAGTTTAGACATGAAAAACTTACGTTTTGCTAATTTAACAGACAAGTTAGCTGCATTTCTAGCTCTTTTGTGTTGCTTCCAATTTGCTATGGAGGGGTTTCTTTTCCAACGATTGTACATTTTATTACGTTTTTTTAGAGCCAACTTAACATTATTTGTAAACCAAGGACAACATTTATCTGAAACACGACGAGAAATTAATGGAACATGTAAGTTAAACAATGCACAAATTTTAGTAACGAAGAAATTTAATTTGTCATTAACAGAACTAAAAAACCAACAATCAGACCAATTTATTGAAAATAGATCATTAAACAAAGATGCATAATCGACAGATTTATAGTCACGAAAACAAAAAGTTCCTTCCGTTACATTTGGTGTAAGATTTATATTTAAAGAACAAAAAATAAGATCGTGGTCAGAAATAAAAGAAAGTTGGTCAAAAAGCAAAACATTAGAAACATCAGAGACAACAAAAAGATCCAATAAACTCGGAGAAGCATTAGTAGCGTAACGTGTAGGTATGCTTGTATTTACTGTATGAAGTCCAACCTCAGCAAGTTTGTCGAAAAATTGCCTAACAACATTATCTATCGATAAAATGTTTATATTGAAATCTCCACATATAACAAGTGATCATAGTCAATTGCTAAATTTGACACACTAGCAAAAAAACGATCCAAGCAACAATTACGATACGGATTATACACACACGACAAAAATACTTTGGCACGATTATCACAAATTTCAACATTAAGAAATTCAACCTCTGATCCACTGGACATCCCTAACAGATTAACATTTAAATAGTTTTTGCAGTAAATAGCAACACCCCCACCTTTCCTATCAATTCGGTCATTGCGAAATAACTTATAATCTTTTAAACTCAAACACTTAATGCCAGCTTCTTTGCTTGTTACCACCTAAAGAGATGGTAACAACGATCACCAGTAACGCTTGGTTGCAGAATACCAAAAGGTTGTAAAAATTGCCATAAGGTTAATTTCATCGGTATTGAGATGAACGTTACCGCGGCAGAATCGACCTGTTGAAAATTATTATTATTAATTTGTATATGAATTAAATTGCAAGCTTTAGATCGAGTAAGTTATTAAGAAAGCAACAACAACTTCAATTTGTTCTGTATAATTCGAATGAATTAATTCTTAATGTGTAAAATCATATTAAAATGCCCAAAAAATAATCCAAAAAGCCTAGAGGTCGAAAATTGGCTCGAATAATGGTCGAAAAACGGCCGAACAACGGTCGAACAAAGCGCTAATTAAGTTGTACTGCCGCTGTACGCCCGTTGTATGTCACAAAATTTTTCAAAGCTCTCAACAACAGCGCAACAATAAAAGTAAGCCTCTCTCGGCGCTGAAGCTGCTTAAAAAAAGCTGCATATTTTCATTGTAGAATAATCACTGTTCGGCCAATGTACGGCCGCTGTACGCCACTTGTACAGCCGAGATTATTTCAAAACGGCCTCTGTACAGCCAAAAAGTCTTGCAAACGACATTTGTATGACCCTTGTAGGGCCGAGAACAATTTTTAAAACTAGGCCTTGTTCGCCCGATGTTTTGCCTCAGCTAAAAAAGGTCTTATTTTTACTCGGGACATAACATACCCATATTATTCATCAAATGAAACACAAAACAAAAATTCTTATTTCGTACAGTAATTGTTTTTTGTATGAGGCGCATGATCGATCTTAGGAGCGTCTAATGCTCTTGGACAGCTCTGTTACGAATATGTTATGCCATTACAATTAAATGGTCTTACTATACTTAAAACTGTAAACAAATATTGTAACTTTGTATATTGATATGAAAAGCTTTGTAATGATTTATAATTCTTATATTGAGAATTTTATGCATGAATGAGATTTTTTTTTTTAATAGAAATCTTGACTTTTTTTCTCTATGCACATTTTCAAAGCTTTAAAAAGTTCATATGCAGGTTTTTATAGTGTTGTTAAAGATCCATTATTCTATGCTCAATAGTTTTTGCCCAGTGTAAGCATGCTTCATGCATTAAACGTAGCCTCCAACCACTAGGCGGTGGCAGAGCCACAAAAATGCTATTTTAATTTGTAGTTTGTCATTATTACCTGTCTCTAAAACATTCTCTCGCTCAGTGCTCTTATACTAACGTACTCATTCTCCATGCTCCATACTCCACATTGCCACCGTAGCAGTCGATTCATCTACATGTGTTTGTTGGTGAGTCGTTTAAATATTCGTTGGTTGGGGTCTGATGAGCGCTCAGCTCAGCACTCCAAGTTAGTATCGGTCTAGACTGCATTGAGGTGAGGCTTAAACAGTGTTCTATCGAAACGTTGAAAGAGCGCGCGTTGCATTTGAAATATATATTTTTTTTAATTGAAGTCTTAGTATAAGTTGTTTTTTTTTCTTTTATGATTTGTGTGCGTGTGTGTGTTTGTGATGTCATGACTTGAATATTCAAAGTGGAAGATGATCGTGCTTTACAAATGCAACAGTTGCAGCAGTGCTTTAAGATACCTGAACTAACGCATACACTTACAAATGCGCTTTAAAATGAACCGTGCCCAAAGTTTAAGCAACGGCTTAGCATGGGGCTTAATTCGGAGCAAAAAAGATATGGAGAGAAATGAGTGCGTCAGCGGGAGCGTGACATTAAGTTTGAGTGCTCCAATAATCGTGCTTTTTATTTAAAGCTACAACTTTTAAGCCCATTTTGTTACTGTTGTTGTTGTTGTTGTTAATGTGGCTTTTATTAAACCGTTCTCTGCTCTTTACTCTGATTGGATTATTTGACCTAATGCTTTGTGACTTCTAAGCTGAGTGTTTTTTATGTGTTCAGTGAACTGATCAGTTTTCTTTCAAGTGCGGGGTTTTTACTCCAATGAACCCATTTATTTTGGACTAATCAATTGGTAGATATCTATTTCTAATTTGCATTCGTTTAAAATCAATATTATCTACCCTCTGTGTATTTTGCTGCATTCCTTTGCCTTGCCCTACAAACCCTTGAATATGCGCTAAAATAGCTTCAACAGTTCGTGAATCAGCCAATTGGGAAAACGGTTTTTATGCAGTGAGTTTTGCTTGCTGCCTTGGTGACGCTTTGTTTCGACCAAGTCGAATAACAATGAAGCACGACTACTTCAAGACTACATTAAGAGCTGTTTGTTGCTTTTGTTGTTGTTGTTGTTGTTGTGGTTGCTGTTGGCGTTTATTGCTGCTGTTGATGACGATGTGTTTTCCTTTTTTTCTTTACTTTACTTTCTTCTGGTTTTTTCATTTCATTTGGAAGTCCCGCCACGAATTCCAAATCGAAGATTTAATACAGCCGTTAAAATAACTTTGCAGTCAACAAAACGTAACCATTGTGTAACTTTTTGGCTAACAAAGTTGCTCTCTTCTCTCGCTTTCGCTCCTGAAATTAACACTCTCTATGAATTTATATTTGCTCGTTTGGGAGTGGCTCAACACGAATTAGTTGTATTTTTAAGCCACAAAATTTTTCAAAAATTTTTTTAATTTGTTGTGTTTATTTAAGCACAGGTGTTAATTTACGTCGTTATCTTTCTCCCAATTTTAGAAGAGTGCCATTTATTGTCTGCCTAATCTTAGATCTGGTTTAATACTTCTGTTAGTAGTCATAGACATTGTTGTTTATATAACCTTAGTACAAGCTTTCATATAACCAGAACATTATACTAACTGGTGAGCCTCGAGAACAGTTGTTTTTGGTCGTTAAATAAAAATAAAAGTCCATTCATTACCTGTTGGCTGTACGTTTTCTTAATGCTTGTAAAAGCAGAAAGCCATATAAAGGTTAAAGCCCTTTTGTCTCGTCTCTCAAAGTTATTTGCTGTGCTAACTTTTTGCGGCTTCGTATTGACCATAATGTTTATGGGGCGACAGCATTAAGTATTTAGTTAAAATTTTTAAAGATACTTAAATAGTGTTAATGATTTTGTCATTGAATTTGGCATGAAACCTTTGAAATTAGAATGGGCTGGAACTGGGTTGGTAAAAAAGTCATTTTTTATCGGTATAAAAATGAATATTTTTAGGTTTAATGTATTATTTTCTTCTTTATAGCTCAATTGTATTTTAGATAAACCGAAAGTGGGAAAGACAACACTCATTTAAGTAAAATATAAATGGAAACAGTATCTGTGTTCGCAACACTCAGAAATATTTGTGGGTAAATATTACTAATTACTGCGCCCATTCTACAAACTTTATTCGTAGTTTTCAGCCACGAATAGGATTCGTAGAATCAACATATATTAGTACATATTACGAATATTTCATTCGTAAAAACCAGCAAAAAAAAAATTTTGTCTGAGCTGGGGTTTGAACCTCGGCTCTTTAGTTTACGGGCCACGCACTCTACCAGTAGGCTACAGTCACTTGACAATCCTACAGTTCCTTATGTTCTGTAGATGTTCTACAAACAAGGCTGAACGATTTCGGTTTTTAATTTTTTAAACTCTACTAATAATTCGTACATTCTACCAATAATTCGTACGGTCAGCCTACGAATGAATTAATATTATTTTTCATTCGTAAATAGTACGAAAGCATTAGTAAATACTACGAATGTAATGAAAGAAATTACGAAGTTATTCGTACGACAAATTTACGAATATTATTATTTATAAGTACACAATCATTCGTACAATGCACTAATACGAATTGATTTATTTTTGTTTACGAATATCATAAGTATTTAAAAAAAATATATTCGTAGATACTACATCAGGCATTAGAAAGATTTGACGAATGAATTCGTAAAGATATCACAATAAAAATACTTTGTATATTGCACGCATATTTGTAGAATGTACGAATATTTTGTTTACAACTCGTAGAAATTTTACTAATAAATATTTTGAGTGAAGCAATAATCGCTTAAGTCGCAAACTTTGTTTGTTTATCACTCGTAGAAATTTTACTAATAAATTTTCAAAAAGGGCTGAAAATGCAGCATTTTTCGAGAAAAGAAAACGCCACAAAAATCATTACCTCCTTTTTTAAACACATAGCTCTCAAGCTAATACTGCGATAAAAATTTTGGCGAAATGGCGTTTGATCACTAGGGAATATAAAAGTCTGTTGAAACGGTTCAAATTTTTTGGTTCAAATATAGATAGCTTAGGATAGGTTAATCCGGATGCCTTCTGACGGAGGCTCACATAGTCCAATTCTGGTTCTTAGTTTTACCGGTTACAAACAAAGGAACCTTTGGGGTTATTTGAAGTTTGTAAATAAATAAATGAAGGAGTGATTCGAGAGATATTTTGGCTACATTTTTTAAAGACATTAACTTCCATGTGTCTAGGTATTTTAGTCTCGATCTGACTATTAATGTGTTCCTGGTGAAAATTTTCATGTAGGTAACATTCAGTTTCGGATTCTACATGGAATTCTGAGTTAAAGACTCCTTGGGACCATATAACTCCGATACAATTTTTCCCACCGAAAAATCGTTTAAACATTCCCATATAATTATTCCATAGAGCCTAAACTGCTTGGCCTAAAAAAAATCAAATTTAATAAGAATATTACTTTGAATGTCTAAGAATGTCTTTAAAGGGTTCAAAGTTGGTAAAAAGGGTAAAAATGGGTAACGGGCTGCTTGGAGTTATACCTAAGATGTATAATTGAAATGGTCACGTCCGAATTTCAACGACCAGGATGGTTCATCAGCGTCACCCTCTAGCGCCATGACAGTGAGATCATCAGTGCTGTACTGAGACATTAAAGTATAGATGCCTTTCTCTATGAGAATGTCTGTTCTTGTTCTTCTTACTGTTGCAAAAAAAGTATTGAAATTCTTTGACTTCAGGCCAGATACCATGTTGCCCAAGGCTATTCTAGGCTCCTGCACAAAAGCCATATCGTAGCCTCCTTTCTCTAATACGAGAAGGAGTTCTGCGCTGGCAATTTTACTTTAATGCAGGTTTATCTGGAGGACTTTCAACTGCATTAGGTTTAATGTGCCTTCATGGGGTTGACTTGCGTAGTCGTGCATCCATCACCCGCATGTTCCAGACGGAGTCCTTGTGGTGGCGCTTTTTGAGGCGCAGATACACACTTTCAATGCCCACGCCATCTTCCCGTAGCATTCGTCGAGAATATCCTCCGCCTCCTTGTTGATTTGAAGAATGTTGTGTTGTCCCTACTACCAGGTAGTGGATCAGCAACCTTCAACACCCTCCAGTCAGCTGTTGGCACGGCTAGATTTTGCTTTTGGAGAAGTTTCAGCGCAGACTCTTGTGGCACTACTCTTGGGAAGAGCACCTTCGCTTTTTGTAGAGACGGGATACTAGTCCTGTTCACTACCTCCAGGTGGACTACGCTCCATTGAAGGTGGGCCTTGGAGCATCGGGTTGGGTTTCCAACCTCGCGAACATCACCTCGAGAAGATTCATCTCTACGAACCTCCATCGCTCGAGGGTCATTTTGCCTTGGGGATCGCTCCGGTCAATCAGTGCTACGATCAAGTGTCGTTTAGTCACGTCGCTGGCCTTGGTTCTCACCTCATGTTTAGGCTGCGGGCTTGCATTTGCGATCTGTTCCTGTCTCTGTCGTTTGCTTGCATTGAGGTGCTCAATGTCCAACTTTCTCACTTATCGCAAATATTTGACGTTTTTGAACAGCCTGCTCTTCTACTCTATTCGTGAACTGCGAAGTCATAGGTGCAAAGCTTGGTCTGTTCACACAGTTTATGCGGCCCTCTTCCACCTTTTCCTTGGTATTGGGCCCTTCCTTGGGAGAGGAGCTGGATGCTTTCCATAAAGTTCCCATGAGTGTGGGACAATGGAAGGTCCACCCTCACAGAGGTCCCTCACAGAGGTCAAGACTGGATAGTACCGATGGGCACTTGGTATCCGATACGCTCCGTTAGTGACTGGACTATTTTTTATGGACTTCCAGTCTAGTTCATCTTCGGCACGGGTCGCATGACATCTTGATTCCGCCCATAAGATATGTTGGGAGGGGATAGGTAAGGGTATAGATAGAGAGAGGGCAGGTATACGGGGGATTAATGGGAAAACAGTGGGTGAATAGCTCTTAGTGCATTGCTCCACAATTTATTTAAAAATTAACACTTTTCTTTTAAAATATCTACTTAAAAAAAATCTCTTGCTCAAAAACCATATTTCACTTTCGTTTTACTCTATAACACTATTCTTTTAAAATATCTACTTAAAAAAATCTCGCCCAAAAACCATATTCCACTTTCGTTTTACTCTATAACACTAAAATTCTGATTTTTTACATTTTTGCTCCATAAATATTTATTTAAATTTCTCGCAGTGTTTTTCAACTGTCTTTTAATATCTTCGTATGAATTTAAAGTGGAAATTAATTTCCCATCGTATTTGCGGTTGTTTTCTATTTCTTTTGTTGTTTCTCTGCTCATTTTCCGAATTAGCCAACCATCATTGTTGTGGCTTCTGTTGCTGTTGTTGTTTTCGTTATTGCTTTTGTTTTTTCAACTGTTGCATGTTGTACCTAGAAAGTTATCGTGGCATTAACTTTATGCGGAAAATTACATTTTCTTCGCATAAACACACATACTATATCGATGACTAAACAAAAATAAAACAGAAAATTTTACTTCCGTACCATTGGCAAAACAAAAAAACAAGACCTACTTTAATCTTGAACTTCACAAGCTTCATACATATAAACTCACTCATTAGCTATTTGCATTAGGCTTAAGTTCATTTTATAGTAAGACAAAAATGGGTGTACCCCAAAATTCGCTTTCATTTATTTAAGTAGCGCTCATTAATTAATTAATAAATTTTGTTTGTTTTTTTTATATTGTTTTATTTTTGCTTTTATTCAGCTCATAAAATTTGTGTATTATTATCTAGACAATTAAGCTTAAGTTTAAGAGTTACTAAAGCATTACAAAAAATAAAACTTATAACTACTGTTATTTAGAATATGTATTTCATTTATCACTTCAGACCTTACACTTTAAGAAAAGAATTGCGTCGTTGCGCGTGCAATACCGCGAATCCGCTGTACGTTTTCATATACGTATACGCGGTATTGCACGCCCAAAAACATCTGTACATACATTGAAAACATGTGGAATTCAACATGAATTAATGATGATGATAGCAAGTTCAAAGGGTAGATTTTGTTTCAATGAGAGAGAACCTTATTGCATTTATCAATTATCCAATTAAAGCTCATTGTTGTTGTTCTTTTTCTTGAGTCTTTTTAATTGTTGTTCTTATGACCTACACAATGGCATGAATGCTGACTAAGTTTTCTTGCGTCTGCCAAATTTATATCAATTAATGCTGTATTTTGTTATTTTTCTCTCACATTCACAGCTTAATCCAACAGAACCCGAGATAGTTCCAGCACTTTTGCCCGCTCATTTGAACAACAAGCCCATCTGTGACGATATAATAAGAAAGTTTTCGCCCTCGCGTCGTTTGGAATCGCGTGAATTAGCAAAACTTTTAGCACAACCACATTTTAGGGTAAGTCTTCATATTACTAACTAATTTGGCAGTTATTAACATCCATCAATATTTCAGGCTCTTATACGTGCCCACGATGAAATAGGTCACATCTACGAAAATCGTTTCAAAGCTGCCGGTGGCTCTGTTTCCAAATTAGAAAAACTCTCAACATCACTGACATCAGCGCTCAATCGACGAGTCGGTGGTTATCTCTTTCCTCCGGAAGTACTAAATAGCAAAATGCCTGTGGAAACCATAAAAATGGTGGGACTACGACGTAATCCCAAACAGCCACTTGGTCTCACAGTCGAGTTGGATGAGCATAATCAATTGATTGTGGCACGCATTATTTCGGGCGGCGTTATTGATAAGCAGGGACTGTTGCATACAGGTGATGTTATACTAGAGGTAAACGGTACTCCTGTTAGAACGCCGGAAGAGCTGCAAGTTGAAGTGTCACGCGCCAAGGAGAATCTCACATTGAAAGTTGGTCCAAATGTTGAATATGAAATGAGATCAGCGCGTCTCACTTTAACAGGACAGGTAAAACAAAATGGCATCGCTAGTGTTGAGACGGGCAAAAAGCTAACGGTAAGTGGTGTTAGTTTGTGCTGGTAAATAAGTTTTGCATTTCACTTAACAATTTAACAAATTAATGAAGTTGAAAAAATGTATATGCAAATAGTAGTAGTATGCTTTGCACAGATTTTGGGACTAAGATTATATAACAGTACAAAATTGCAAGAAATGTATTTTACAGTATGTCACACAAGAGCGTTATTGGCAACACTTTGCCAGTAGAAATGTCTCTATTACGCATTGTATCTGCGTAAAATAATTTTTACACTCAAGAATTGCTAGAAAACTTTTGTAATATTTTTATTCATAATATATTATTTATGAAATGGAAATAACCAAAAACTATGTAACTCAAGTTTTTTAAGGTTCTTCAACTTGAATTCATTAATAGCCAGCCATAAAAATGGCCCGTTCATCTATATAAAAATAGTTTTTCAAATAAAAAGATACGACAGCTCATTTTTTAAAATTTTTCGTTAAGAAAAATATGTTTGTCTGCTCTTGAAATTTATTTTTGCCTTTCTTTATAATTAATTTGTAGGTCTTTATAGCTGAGGTATTTAACTTGGTCAATTCTATTCCGAAAGTTCAGTGTTAGATACATCAAGAGCAAAAATTTTCGAAAAGTAGGGTATAGTGGAGGAGTTGGACGGGTATGGGTCAAGAGAAAGTCAAAGAGTTAAGAGTTTGCTACCAAAAGATGCGTAATGCATTGATGAAAATTTATGAAAATTTATCAAAACATTTCAATATCGTATCTTGAATCGTTTTTTGTTAAAAATAATTAAGTAAAAAAGTTTTTATTTTGATAACCCTCCGACTTTTCGTATAAAAATATATATCTTAGGAATCAGATGCCACAGATAGTAAGACAGTTTACCAACATTTCATATTTAAATTATCTACAATATTTTTATACATTTTAATGACGTCACTTCAAAAGAATGAATGGATGCTATGCCGCAAAAATACAAAAAATCTAATTTTTGCGTTTAAAGAAGGTCACGTAGATGGGCCTTTTTTAAATTTTTAAATATTTAAAAATATTTTTTTAATAATTCGCACGTTTTAACCACTAATGAACTTTGATCATTAAAAAAATGGAGAGAGTGGTATTCTGTAATTTACATTCACATTCAGAATTTTAAGTACAACTGAATAACGACATAAGAATCCATTCAATGAATACAAAATTGATTCATACAATTTGTTAACTCATATTCAATTTTAAAAAATTGATTTATTATTAATTTTCGTTATTCAGAATAATGAATAAATTTTTTATTCATATGAATGCTATTCACTGAGAATGCAATTCACAAAGAATTTCGGAATTTTCAATTATTCTTTTTTATCCGTAATTAATTTTTTATTCTTTATTAAGTTTTTATTAATTTTGATTAATTTTTTATTAATTTTTTATTCATTATTCATTATTAAGTTTTTATTAATTTGTTTTTATTATTCATTTTTAAATCATTATTAATATGATATTCATTATTAATTTTTACTTCATTCTCAAAAAAGGTAATTTTGCATTTAAAGTTTTCAATTGACTCACACCTTGTATAAAGATATAGAGGCATTTCTCTTCTCACGCGGAGAATATTCAAAACAACAACATGACCTTTTTACACAATATGAAGCATGATATAAAGAACAATTCTGCATTATTAACCCAAAAATCTTGTTTTTTCAGTTATGACGTTATTCGAGCAAATTAGCAATAATTATTAATTTTTTATTAATTATAAATTTTTTATTCATTATTAAATGTTATTCATTATTAATTTTATTAAGCAATCAAAAGTGAATAACAAGATTTTATTAATTTTATTTATTGCTCAAAAGTGAATAACAAATGAATTATGAATAAAAAATTAAAAAATTAATAATAAATTAATTAAAAAAAGAATAAATGAAAATTCTAAAGTTCCAAATTCCAATTCAAAATTTAAAATTTGTGAATTCATAGGTCAATTGAAATTCACAACTTCAGTGGAAATTTAGAAAATATCAATTGAAATTCTGAATAAAATTTATTCTGAATTATAGATCGATTAATTAAAATTCGATTAAAAGTTGCACTTATTCGTCCCAAATCTATTTATTTTTAGCATGAAAAAAAAAACAATAATTACATTATTTCTGCAATGCCTGCTATACTTTGGCTTCTAAATTTGATTTTGTTTTTGCTAAAATTGTTTTTGTTAGTTTGTTATATTGATTTAATTTATCCAATTTGGCTCCAAAATTGCAAGATTTACGCAGTAGACTGATAATGTAATTACGTAAGTAAAAAAGTAGTGAACATTTGAACTTAGCTCATATTCTACAATCTTAAACAATTTCTTTACAACGAAAAATTTTCTTTTTTTTATTTTACACAAAATCTAGTGCTATATGCGTGCGCTCTTTACATATAGTCCATCCGAAGATTCGCTGTTGCCATGCAAGGATATAGGTTTGCCCTTCAAATCTGGAGATATTCTGCAGGTTTTTTGTGAAATTCTATGCTTTTTATTTTCAAAATTTATTAAAGCTTGAAAATTACTACTCTAAGATAATAAATGTCAAGGATCCGAATTGGTGGCAAGCTAAAAATATAACCGCCGAGTCAGATCAGATTGGTTTAATTCCCTCGCAGGAATTGGAGGAGCGACGTAAAGCTTTTGTAGCACCTGAAGCTGACTATGTGCACAAAATTGGCATCTGTGGCACCAGGGTAAAAATTGCTGACACACAAAATCTATATATAAAATGCTTATTCATCCTTTACTTTTAAGATCTCAAAGCGCAAGCGCAAAACCATGTATCGCTCAGTCGCTAACTGCGAATTCGATAAAGCAGATCTCATGCTCTACGAGGAGGTCACACGCATGCCACCATTTCGCAGGAAAACACTAGTTTTAATTGGTGTTTCTGGTGTTGGCAGACGCACGCTCAAAACACGTCTGTTTAATAGCGATCCTGATCGCTTCGGTATTGTTATACCACGTAAGCAAAATGTTTTACTTAAATCGATTTTGTAAAAAGTATTAAATTAACTAACTGCATACTTTTGTTAAAGATACCACGCGACAGAAGCGCACTTTGGAGGAAAATGGTCGTACCTATTGGTTTATGGATCGTGAAGAAATGGAAGAAGAAATAAAGAAGAACAACTTTTTGGAGTACGGAGAACATAATGGCAATCTCTACGGCACACATTTGCAGTCCATCAAAGATGTAATCAATAGCGGTATGAAAGAAACATGTTCTATGGCTTTGTACTCACTCTGACCTATATTATTTTGAAATGTCAAGGTCGCATGTGTGTGCTGGATTGTGCACCCAATGCTTTGAAAATTTTGCACAATAGCCAGGAGTTGATGCCATTCGTTATCTATGTTGCTGCACCTGGTATGGAGCAACTTAAAACCATCTATGCCGAGCGTCGTGCAACGGGTTCTACTAAAAATCTAGCTGTGCGTATTTAATTATTTATTTAAATTTTATTTTTTAGCTGCAATTTTTTGTTTAATATTTTTCGTTTTTACCTTCACCTTTTTTTTAGTTTGACCGTCAAAGTTCTATTAGATATAGCTCAAGGCGTGCGCGCACCCTGGAGTCGCTAGCATCATTATACGAAGTATGCTTACTTTTTTTTACTTTTTAAACTATTTTTTATTTATATAATAAATTTTCACCAATTCTTCAACTAAGGATGATGACTTAATTGCTACTGTCGAGGAAAGTGCTTTTGTACAACGAAAATATGAAAAATACTTCGATATGGTTATTGTTAATGAAGATTTTGACGAAACGTTCCGTCAAGTTGTCGAGACGCTCGATCAGATGAGCCACGAACATCAATGGGTGCCAGTTAATTGGATTTACTAAGCAACTTGTTGGTTTTTGACTACTGTTTATGAGTAACGATAACGATTTTACAAAAGCTAAACAGTAGGCTTACCTAAACCTTACACTCCACATCGCTGGAGCAACAAGATTTACAAAAAAGAGTAACTTAAAGTGTTCTTATTTTCAGTTCCATGAAATGCAATTAGTGTTTTGAGCATATTTTTAGCATTTTTAACATTTTAGCATTATATTTTAAATGAAAATCGCAAAGAGCAGCCAGGCGTTAGCAAAAGTTTTTACCAATAAAATAAAACAAAAAATATCTTTTAAAAAACATAAAATTAGCTCTCTATTTAAGCGCAGCTTAAACAATTTATGTATTATTTTTTTAGTTAATTAGTTATTTTCATTGTTTTTAAAAATTTTGAGCCAACAATTTCGTCCATTTACAATTATATTTATCTATATATTAACTACAGTGTAATAATTATACGTATATCTGATGTTTCATCACAAACGAATCTTAATGTTTATTTGATATAAGTACAAGTTTTTCTTTAATATTTTAATTTGTAATATTATAATTAAACGTTGTATTAATATTGCAAACATATAAAAAATATATAAATAATATATTAATTTAAATGTTGATCTGCTTTTGCATTATAAGCTTTTATTATTAATTAAAGTTAATTTTTAATGTTTGCTGTGCATAAATGATTCGCTTGATATTGAATTTAAACGTTTCACACAATAAAAAGTGCGTATTTATATATGTAGCTCAAAATAAATGCTAAGCGTTTTTGCTTTCCAAAAAAAAACAACATATTTTTCTCTACCAACTTCAAACGATTAATATTAATGTTCATCAGAAACATATAGAGAATAACGTCAAACGTTTCCACTTAAAAACCTTATCGCTCCAATTTCGACGAAACTCGGTAATGTTGCTGTACTAACCGAGTATATAAAAAGTGCAAGAGGAGGGGAAGTAAAAAGTATGGGCTTGCTAAGATATAGGGGATCAAAGTTTAGGTCCGAAATATATGTTTTCAATTGTAAGTCAAATAATATCGTTATGTTAAAGAAATTAGTTCGACGTTTTTATAGGATTTTTCGTACTTTTCGATAAAAAAATTAACAAAAAATTTTAGACATATTTATACCGAAAAATTCAATTCTAAATTCAATTCAATTCTTAAATTCAATTCAAAAAATTCAAAATTAATTTTCATAGTTTTCATAATGCATAGTCTTAGCTAAGTTCGACATTTTGTAATTAGACTCAATAGAAACCTTGCTCGTTTTCTTTTGAACACATATCTACGGCATGATGGAAAGCGAATAATTATTTATAAATCCGAACAGTTGAAACTTGCGCATCGCATGCGCCAACTGTAGTGAATGCGGGATAAGGCCGATTGCTTAAATGTTAAATTCTTGGAAAAGAATTAAAAAAAATTTTGAAAAAAATCTAGAAAACAAAATATATGCAAAAGTCCTTAAAAAATATTTAAGTTTTAAATAAAGCTTTATTTCGAAAAAATGTAAAATTTCGAGAAAAAACGGAAAAGTATCAAATTTCGGAAACAAAAATGTCAAACTTCAAAATTAGAAGTGAGTGGAATAAAGCCCAAAATTAAAAAAAAATATATATATCAAATCCTTTTAGATAAAAAGATAATTATATCCAGAAGTAGTTAGACAGCGTAGCAGGTGTTGAACTTGAAGAACTATTAACAGATAAAATTATTTACCGGAGTGTTAAAAACAAGCCCGAAATGCATATCTCCTTAGTCACTTGCGAGCGGGCCTTTTTTGCATATATGGGCTTACGAGGTCCAAATATATATGATAAAAATATGAAAAAATGGCGTGCATGGGCGTAGTACAACAATACCCTTTTTATTTTACAATTTTTCGAAATTTGACGCTTAAAATTTCACATATTTTTTACATTATGGCACTTGTTGCAAAACTTGTTTTCGAAATTTGACACTTTTTTCGAAGTTTGACACTTTTTGAAATTTTACACTTATTTAAAAATATTACATTAATTTTAAAATTTGACAATATCCGAAATTCGACACTTATTCCAAATTTGACTTTTTTCGAAATTGATTCTTATCGAGATACACAATTTTTTCAATAAATAACACTTTTCGAAAGTGTCAAATTTTCAATTAAGTATTCTGAAAATATTTAATTTTAAATATTCTTGAGGTTTTTCAATATTTTGGGTTTCAAGATTTTTGTTTTTAAGATTTTTTTTAAGATTTTTAAAAATTTTTTTTAAAGATTTTTTTTAAAGATTTTGAAATTCTGCGAAACGATCCCAACCCAGTGAAGGCACGTGCCTACGCATCGCTGTAGTTTGTCTTCCGTGCAGTGTTGCCATAAAAATATTTCAAAATTACACAAAGCTTCCCGAAAATTACATAATTCTGGTCAAATTACACAAATTTGATTTTGTTTTATTGTCTTTTATCTTTTTTATTATTTTCTTATAAAAGAATATTAGAAAAACCATAAAAAACAAATTATTTGTTGATATATATGTTTCAAATTGATATATAAATGTAGTAAAAGTAAGGTTAAGTTTTTATATAATTATTTATTATTAATTGTTAAATGCTTTAGATAAATAAAAGACATCCCCTGAAGAAGGAAAGAACAACTTCAGAAACGTTGGGAAAAAGATAAAGAAAATCTTTTAAAATTTAATTTAAAAAATTGTTTCAAAAAAATTGCGTGACCAAAATAGCCCATATAGATGACAACATACTAATAAATATAAAGAATTGGTTTAAAATAACTCTACACAAATTATTTTAATGAACAACTCAAAAATTGGAAACAACATAAAACATTACGAGTACATAAAAAAATCTCAAATTACATATGCAAATGAGGCTATACGTAATTTCCAACTTAATTTATACATATCAGCCTCTGGCTCAAAAAATTCTCATCAACTACTATTTATTCTTTCCTTGAAAAAAAAATGTAGGAAGCTATTGTATCAGTGTTTGGCCTATTTTTTTGTCAGTCTTACATTTCTTTAACATACTAAATATTCATTGGAAAATTGAAGTATTAAAAGGAATCTTATGACCACCAAAAGTTAGGAAAAAGTTCCTCTACGATAGGATTTTTTAGATTAAAATCTTTTTCCAATAAGATTCAAGAGAGGATTGTGATTCTAAATCTATTGACTTGCAGTACAACAACTCTTGGTCCAAATCTTGCAAACTTATAGATAAAAATCTTAACCTAAATAGTTTTAGCGATTTGATTTTGAATTATTGTCAAAATGCGGTATTACAATATCAAAAATTTTGTATACATCATCAGAAAAACCAAAACTGTTTTATTTGGTAAACAATTTCAATATAAAAGTTTCGACAAGTGGGCATTTCCACAGAAAAGTCTACCGTGATCAAAAATTAAATCTTATTAAAAACTTATTATGTTATGATTTTATCTAAGAGAAACATTTCAGTTTTATTAATTTAAGCAATTATTTATAAATTTATTTTAGTTGAAGGTCAAGTCGTCCCCACTGTTTCACAAATGTAGTTTTGCTTTTTCGTAAATCTTTAGTAAATGTTTCGTAAACTTTTTTGTTTTATTAAAAATTCAAGGCATTGGCTAGAGCTAATGTAAAAATTGTTGAGGCAAGGAAAGGACAATATATTAAATTGGTTTTTTAAATACTAAAATTAATTTTACAAATTACTACCTAATTATTTCATTACCCAATTCACCTACGTATGTATGTTGTCATTGTTTTTACTTTATATAGTGCTACTACGCAAATATAAGGAAAACTTTTTTAAAAATAGTCCGTAACGGCAGTTTGGAAATGCCCATGTATTAATAATTTGAATACTGTAATTTAAATAAATATATATTTCCCAAGACTTCTTGAGCTAAAATACCGAGCTAAACGTCATTGTTATTGTTGACTTCCTGTGCCTAAAGCGTGAATTAACTCGAAGTTCAAATAAAAGACACAGTTTGGTTTAAAAGTTGATTTAATGGATTTAATGATCGAGTGAGTGAGTTTATTCTCTACAAAATTCCAAATAAAAAATAGTTAAAAACATGAAACAATGAAATTGTAAAATTATAAAATTATAAAATAAAGCATTAAAGTGTTACAGTGGCAAAAATATATATTGAGTTTTTAATTATATCAAACAAACTTACTTGGCTTTTACTCCAAGACAACTGGACACAGAAAGGACAGTTTCTATTAAAATTCAAATATTTATAGACTTTTGTGTTGCAGTTAGAAATTGCAACACAACTTAATATTTTATGCCACATACGTGTGAATATAATAATATAAACAAATGCAAATAACAATACTTAAACAATAACAATCTGCAGCCATCTCGTTCTCGCCTTTCTCTCTAGCACTCTCCAATGATTGAGTCTTACCAGACCGCTTGTAAAAATTTGTTGGCGATGATATTGTAATGCAGAACTGTAAGCGGAAACGAAATCTTGTTTGTGCTCACATAATTTTCTTTTCATTGTCAAAACAATAGTTTGGCTTTATTCGTCTGTGTAGCAACATCGCGTTTTCTAACAGGCATTTTTACAGTGAAGTGTGTTTGTGAAAGCTATTAATATTTATGTTTAAACCAAAACAAAGTTTTATGTATAAAATAAATTATTATTTAACATTAACCCTGAAGTGCTAGATAAAAGGCAAAAAATTCCTTCATTTAATTGTACAAATAATTGTGGATATAACTTGTGGCG
This sequence comes from Dichetophora obliterata, assembly GCA_963920525.1. NCBI lineage: Eukaryota > Metazoa > Arthropoda > Insecta > Diptera > Sciomyzidae > Dichetophora > Dichetophora obliterata. Next base: position 236,392,428 of record OY986436.1, on the reverse strand, counting down.
TCATTTGCTTTTGATCGCTTCTTTTCGGTGTTTTCTCTTTCGTTTTCGTTGTGTTTTTGGCGTTGAGAGGATTTTCGTTCAATTTATTTGTGTTCTCTCCAATTTTGTGCGTCATGTTTTTGTTCTCTAATATCTTGTGCATACCTACTCACATTGTTGCTAACTGTGTTAGAAATATGTCATCAGTGTTTTAGCGGCCATGTCTTAGCAAATGTAATTGAGAATTGTAAACAGACTTCGGAGGCCCCGCAGCTACATTGCTTTGATCCCGTAATTTGGTATGGACAGCCGAATCATTTGGTGACAATGGTGGGTTAAATTTTTTCCTCGCTCATTCTCTCAAATTTCCCAACAGCTTGTAAAAATTTTTTCGGTAATGACATTGTAATGCAGAACTGTAAGCGGGGTGTGACAAAATCTTGTTTGTGCCCAAATTATTTTCATTTTATTGTTCAAACAACAGTTTGTCTTTACTTTTCTGTGGAGAAACATCGTGTTTTCTATTAGGATGTTTAGCAGTGAAGTGTGTTTTTAAAAATTATTAATCTTTATGTTTAAACAAGAATAAATAAAATAACCAAGTGTTATTAAACACATATTCTGAAATGCTTGATAAAAGGTAGTAAATTCGTTCATCAAATTGTAAAAATTGTTGTGAAAATTCATCTGTGGCATCATTTGCCTTTGTTTGCTTCTTTTCGATACGTACTCTTTCGTTTTCGTTGTATTTTTGGCGTAGAGACGATTTTCGTTCAATTGTTTTTGTTCTCTCAAATTTTTCATTTTTTCTTCTCTTCTATCTTGTGCATACCTACTCCCATCGTCGCTTACTGTGTAAGGTAGAAGTCATCAGTGTTTTAGCGGCAAATGTAATTGAGAAGTGCAAACAAGCTTTGGAGGCCCCGCAGCTACATTGTATTTAAGAAATAGCTGGTTACGGCATGTGTCCATTTACCACTGAGCATTTACAATGAAACAACAACAATTCATGACCGTGAAGTGCATCGGTGTCAGGCATTACTATATTCACTTCGAGTCGAAACTAATCGGAGCAATTGGAACTGCCTATGCTATGGTAACGGTCATGGGCACGTCATGGTCATGAATTATTGTTGTTTCTTTATAAATAGGAAATTTGAGAGAGTGAGCGATGGAATAAATTTTGACAACCATGGCCACCAAATGATTTGGCTGTTCACACCAAATCACGGGATCAAATAATTAAAAAAAAATTACATTAAGATCTATAAGATATTAAGATCATTAAGATATATAAGTTTGGAATTAATTACTTCTTAGTTTTTAAGACAGTATTCCACTAATTTTCAATTATATATTGTACTATAAAAGAAAATTCTTAATGTACTAATTACTATCGCAATAAATCAAATCAAATCAATATTTGTGTTTTAGTATGAAAAGAGTACATTTTTACTACGAAATGTATGAAAGCAGTAAAAAAAACCTGCTTAATAGCAGCACTTATCGATTGATAAAGTCTAAAAGAAGCAAAAAGTGTATTAGTTCTCAGCGATCATATGACCGTCAGCATAACATACATTGGTCACTGAACTCGTCAAACTGAAAAAGAGCGGAAAAAATACGTGACCGGGGATCATATGACCGCCACCATAACATAGCCAAAACAAGAAGTTCTACAATTCGATTTATCGGAATTTTTATCAGTTTAAATCCGATCAGCTGTTTGGATGTGAATTGAATTCCGCGCTTTATTTTTTTGCAACCAAATTTGCCATGTGAGTTTATAAATTATTTTTAATTTATTTATTAACAAATTAAAATTAAATTTAATTTAGGGGTAAGCACAAGAACAGTTTGCAAAATTCTACAATGCTTCAATTTATGGAGAAGCATCTGGATATTGCAAGAGGCCACACAAAAAGAGACCGCGCCCAAGTCGATGCTCTTTGGCAGGAGCTTACTGAGACTCTAAACAGTCAGGGTCCACCAGTGAAGGATGCAATGGGGTGGAAAAAAGTAGGTAAACAGTTTATATTTTGACTTTTTTTTAATGTTTCCTTAGTCTTGGACTGATTGGAAGTTCGATGTACGTAAAAAATTGGCGAATAACAGAAAAGAAGCTAAAGCGACCGATTGTGATGTGCTTACAAAATTAACTCTGTCTAAAGTGGAAGAATCTCTAGCTATTGTTGCTGGCCTCTCTGCTGCTGTGGATGGAATTGTAAATACAAGTTGTGTTGAGCTTACTTATATCAAGGAGGAAACCCTTAACATTTGCGATGAAAATATTGATGAGGTTCCAAGCACATCACAAAATTGTATGTTAGAGGAAATTACTCTTCCTCCGACTGATAATAAGTGGAAAATAGAACCTTCACTGCAGGTTAGTGAGTTCTCACATTGGACTAAGCGCACAAATGTTATAAGTGCACTTTTTACAGAAATGAGTTAACTGCATATTCCAACAAATAAAATGAATTGGCCCATTATCATAAACAAAATAAAAGTCCACTCTAAATTTAGTATAAGCATTTCTGACAGTTTTTTAAATGATATGTTGTCAAAAAGCTTGAGCTAAATTAAGAGTCGACTTTTATTTTGACTATGATAATGGATTGAGTATTATTTATGTAATTGAATAAGCATTGCATGATTGGTTTTTATCATTTATGGGCTTAAAGATCTATATATACACTATGTCCTGCTTTTATAATTCACACATGTGTATATATATTTCTTACCTTCAACATGTCTTTTATTTAGGGATCCGCAAACGATTTTATATCAACTGAATCTGTTTTCCATGACAACTTATCAGAAAAAGTTACGGAATTAGTAGAAGTTGGTAAGGAGAATCGGAATAGCTTGAAAAGAATGTGCCAAAGCATGGACAAAATGGCTGACACATTAGCAGGAATAAGAAAGGACCTTAAAGAGCACAATTTTGAGCTATTAAAAGTTGCAGCAGCCAAAAATGATTTGAAGCGTCGACAACTAGAAATAGAGGAAATGCATTTAAAAATAAACAAAAATAAAAAGAAGTTGCACTAGAATTATTTTTTATACAGTTGCGGTCAAAATAATAGCAGTGCTCTTATATTCAGAAATGTTTGGATTAATAATACTAGTCTACAAGTTTCGGATCCGATAAGCTCATTATCATTTCTATATCTACTTTCAACACTGGTTCCTGTACTCAATCTGTACTCAGTTTCCTCCTATATTGTAAAATTTTCAAGATACACGGAGTTTTACGTTTTTGGCACGTGTTTAATATAACTGATCTAGATTCTAAGCTACTCACTAATTTTGTATTTTTGCATCATCTCCGCTAGACTAGTCTACTTATCCAAACATGTCTGAATATAAGAGTACTGCTATTTTTTGACCGCAGCTGTAAATTATTTATTTATATGTAGTTATTTAATGAAAGTTGTGACTTCTTGAATTAGATATTTCGTCATCAAAATTATGTTGAATGTTGTAGAAAGTATTTCAACAAAATATCTTACATTCATTGCATTGATGCTAAAATAACCATTTCGGTTATAATTTAAATAAACATCAACTTGTAGTTTAATCACCCGCAATAATGAGTACCATCTATGTACCCAATTATGCCAGAAATTCCAAACTTTTCATAAAATTGCCGCTTCAATTTTCTTTGGTATTCATCAGAGATGTTAAGCTTTATCTACTTTGGACATATGCGACGTTTCAAGTGGCTTAACATAGTGGTAATCACTTTTTTCACTTTACTCGTTCCCAAAGCTACTCTTGCATCCTTTCCTATCGGACGTTGATATCCTAAGATGGGGGGAATTGATGATCGCTGCACATAGAGTCCCAAGATAGAGTTCGTTTTTATTTATTTTGACACTTGTTAGTACAATAAATATAGATATAATTAAAGTCCTTTAATCAAATATAATTTAAGTCCTTTAATCAAATAAAACGGATCTTTTCACACATAAAAGCAAGTAAATTAACCATTTATCCTGTATCACGAGAAAACAAGCCAACTCCAAGGCTAATCAAGACACGGTAAGCAACACTTTCGACTATACGAAATTTTATTGCTTCTCACGACTTGCCAATCGTTTGTGTGCATTTTCGTTATAAATAATGAAGCGGTCAGACTTTGTTAATAATGTCTTCGATTCTAATATTGCAATTCTTTAAAACGAAATGTGTTTGAGAAATTTTCTTTGTCAATAAATTTCCAAATCCTTTATTATTATAAAGCCTACAACACAAAAAGTCTTCGAATAGCTGAAAAAAAAATTCTAATTAATGCCGTAAGCCTTTTCCACCACCAAATGTGGTTGACGCATGTATTCATTGTTCTCGGGAACATTCAGGAAATCAGAGAAGTCAATAATCTCATCACGTCCTAGCAGCACATCCTGCATCATGTTGCTGCAAAAAAAGATGAAAGAAAATAATTACTGCAATTCAAAATAAGTGCCTGCTCAGACTCAGCTAACCTCGATTGAAGGAATGGCAGACGACCGATTTGACGAGCCGCAAACAGCTCCATACCCATTTTCAGTGGAGCACCTAGACCCTCATGATTGCGCATGATATTCATGGAGAGATCGAACTGATGCTTATCGTAATTGGCTTCAGAGTCGCGAAGACGATGAATATGAGCCACTTGCATGAGACAGTTTGGCTCGCCGGGAGCAGCCGCTGATGGCGAGGCATTCAGCACGGATATCTCGCTGGGTTGCACTTTGATTGTTGTGTCCTATGAAGCGTGTGAGTTTACATTCGTGCTCTTTGTTTTTTTTACTAAAATATTTACCATAATTCTGTGATTAATGTAATTCTATAATAATATATTGTTAAAATTAAAGAACACTACGCAAGTATTTCGGATGACAAACAATTATATACAACGTGAAGTTGTTCAGCTTTCATTTTGACGTTTGACACATATGCAGCGTTGCCAGATTTAAAAAACTAAATTGCAAAGAAAAAACTGTAGGTCTGGGGGTCAATTTCGTTCTGCGTTATCGTCATATGAAAAGTATTTTCAGCTTTACACGAAAAACGCGATTCCCGTTGTGTGTTAAAAGCGCAACAGCTGTTTATTTTTTGCTGAAATGAAAACGCAGTTAACGCTGGTTGCAAACGCTCGTTATCGACTTGCTATATACATGAGTTTCGGCTATTTTATGCTACCGAAAAACTTATCTTGGTTATATAAGTTTATTCAAAATTCATTATAATTTTCTTTTTTATTGTTTAATTTTAATGTATATTTGTACTTTTCAATCAAGTTCATGGCTTTGGGAAAGCGATATAAGTCAAAGTGTTTCTAGTGAATGAGTTTTCTTCATCGTGAAGTCTCATCCTAAAAATCCTTAGGGTTTCTCTACATTAATCAATAGAAAGAATGTTGAAGTCATAACAAAGTCATCACCATGTTCAATAAAGCCATTTTTGTAAATGTTTTCTACCGTCTAAAACGTTCTTGACATTTATTTTTCATGAAAGCTTTGTTTAATAGATATCCAGCAACTCTCAAATGCTATTCAGCAGCTACTTTCCATTAGGCGAAAGAGAATCGCGTTTTTGTGCGCAGTACAGTGAAATCGTTAAATGAAAACTATTGTGAAAAGCTTTTTTCACTAACGGGAATTGACCCCCAGCTTGCAATTTTCTGCGAATTTCTGCTTCGCCAAATTTGTGTATCAGAAAATAGCACTATTTGACAAGGACTGGATTACTATTGTTCGCTCTCTTCTGCGATTTTTTTTTTGAGAACGGGTACAGAACATATCAGAAGGTAACAAGAATTCATTTACAAAAACATAAAAAATATCATAAGCAGTATAAAAAAACTTTTTTGCATATGTACTTTTGAGTAGCATTTGATCTTAGTTTGTTTTTGCTTGTTGAAATTTGATTAATTAATTCTCAAAAATTGAGTTGTAAATTTTTTTGTACATACCGCTTTATATGTCAAATTTTATACAATTTGATGCATTCTTTTTTGAAGAGATATTTTGTTCTGAGAATACCACAAAGTATGGGATTTGGTAACTTATATATAAGTTTTGTTTTATTTAAATGAAGGGTATTCATCTAAACGCGCAAATATCCCATTTGTGCAATTTTAAGTGGCAGCTTTTATGAACACACCTTATCTATTGTGCAATTTTTAAAGGTTGATAAAAATTTGAAAAAAATGTCAGTATTATAAATTAAAAATAGCGAAAAAAGTGAAAAAAGCACATTAATACAATTATTTAAAGAAAAACTTAAATTATTAATTTTCAAGATAGTTAAAACAACTGAAGAAGATGAAAAAGATCTGAATTCGGATTTACACAACTAACAACGCACGTTTTTTAACGGTTGGGTAGCGAATACTTATTAAATTGTTTTAATAAGTATTAGTATTAATAAGTATTAGTATAAGTATTAATTATCAATAACAATTCCTGTAATTGAATTGACGATGTTTTCACAATTCCATTCCTGAGGAATTGAGGTGTTCAAATACCAATTATAATTCCTGATATGGAATTGGCTATTTTTTCAATTCCATTCCAAGGAATTGACCATTTTTTCAATTCCATTCCAAGGAATTGAGGTGTTCAATTACCAATACAATTCCTGTAATGAAATTGACAATTTTTTGCAATTAAATTCCGGAGGAATTGAGAGAACCAATTACCAAGTCCTAATTTCAAGGAATTGAAATTGAATTGTAATTAGTACTTTTTAACCCAGCTCTGCCGCCACGTTAAGATTTCGGTAATAGCTTGTACACATTTATCATTAAACAGATTTTAACTTGACAGTTGGCAACGTCGCGCTATGTTACCTTACTATTGGGTTATCAAGCCTTAATGCGGATCTTACACACTAGGGGTATTCTCTATGTCTAGCATAATTGCATGAGAGCACGGATTGTAACAATCCTATACTTAAATATCCAATGGATCGAGAGCGCCCTATAGAACAAGCGTAGCATAGTAAAATCAACAGCTCAGAGAACTCTATAATTAGCTGCACTTCACGCTCATTTCAACTACTGTTTGGCTGCTCTCTCATTCTCTTCTCTCTCATTACAAAAACAGGTTGCATTTCATAAAATATGCATTATAGCATCGCCGTATACATGGGTATCAGCGCAGCATACGTAGAAAATATTCTACGGTTTCTTTTACTTGTATTTTGTTATTGCGGCGGTGCACGTATAGTATATTTCCTATTGTTGCACCGTGAAACGGTCATATCCTAGACGTAGAGAATACCCCTACTGTTTCCACTTACAATATTTGATTGCATGCGAGCTGCTAAATTGAATTTAATGATATCCAGACTTCATGTTAAATTATTTAGGTGGGCACTTCATCTCATGAAATTTTATTTTGGAATTGTTTGTAAAAGTTTATTAAATTAATTATTTCTTCCATTCGCCATTCCATTTTATGTTTTTTCACTCTTTTAATGCTTTTGCAATATTTTTCGCTTGAAAAGTTCTTAAAAATGCACACACTTACATGTTTTACTGAAAATTGACAGCTCATCTCATGAAAGATATCTCAAGAAATTTCATGATATGAGTGATCTACACTTGAGATATATGTCATGAAATTCAATTTGACAGTTCGCATGCAATCAAATATTGTAAGTGGAGATACTGTGTTACCCAGCTAGACACCTAACTGTTAAAATTCCGTTTATAAGGCATATACGTAACGACTTTGATTTTAAATTCATATAAAATTTTCCATACAATGCACGTTAAATTTGTTCTATCATCATGGTAGATATATGGACAGACGCTCATCTGTGTGATCTGACATCTCTGTCTGCCACTCATGTTTTACCGATAAGATATAAGTATGCCTTAACTGCTAACACCAATAACAAATTCAGCTGTGCACTCTTCTCCCCATGCAGTTATATTATGACCACCCCCTCCTATAGAGATTAAAACTGACATTTTATTTCCAAATAACAAAAGACAATTTGTAAATTAATTTCTTTTATTTTTTCAACAAACAAAATTACCTTTAGATTACGGCTTAGAAATTAATACATGTATCATCACACGAAATTTTTCTAAAATACAAGTGCATTTTCTAAAGCAATTGCTTAAAAATGTTTAACCTCTTCAATCCCGCCACCAAGAAATACAATGAAAAAATATTTTTGAAGGTAGTATTCTTTCTAAACAGGGTCTAGTTAAGACATTTCTGCAAAAAAAATTAAAATTTTTTTTGGAAGCAATAGTTTTTAAATGTGGACATATTGTACTTTTTTCAATAAATTATTTTCGTCTTTCTAGACATAGGAGCCTTCTTACGTGAAAACGTGACATATTTGCATTTTGCATTAAAAATTTTTTTGGAAATAACAGTTTTTAAGTGTGCAGACATGTGGATATATTGTACTTTTTTATATTCTCTATCCATTGCGCCAATATTTCAATGAAATAAAGATAAATCAGAAAATATTTCAATACAAAAACTTTTGTCCATATATGTGACCATTTTACCTGAAGAGGTTAAAGTTGAAATCTTGTTTTACAATGATTATCTAGTTAACCGAAAATGTCTCCCGGGAATCTGCTTAGTTTTCTGAAAAGAAAAAATTTTGAATTTTTAATTTGATTTAAATTATATCATTTGGTACTTTCTTTCGATTGCACTGCTTATTTTGTTTGGTTTGTTTTTTTGCTAGTTCAGTATATTTTAGGCCACAAAAGAGCAAGATATATAAGCATTTATAACTTTTCTTTATTATCATAACATCAGAACGTATGAATGTATGTATTGGTGAAAACCGAATTTTGTTTCGATGTGTTTGTGAACACGTTAGATCTGTCCAGCTGGGTACACGGTCAATCATTTGACATCAAGCATATGTACGTGTGGATTGATGTTATCCCTTTCACACATCAATCATAACGTAAAATTTTCATTCTGCATTATTTTTCGTGGAATACAGACGTGCGATGAGTTAGACAGACGATTTTATCGCGTATATTGTATTTTTTGTTAATCAAGTAAAATTTTTGATTTTAGTAAAAATTTAGATTTTGGTCAATCAAACCATCAACGAGTCTATGTAACGCATACAAAAAATGTTTTTAAGCTCATATAAATGATTGATGTCAAATGATTGACCGTGTGAGGTCCGCATAAGCATGCTTAAAAAACTGTAATTTACAGATAAAATTGTGAATATGGCAACGCTGCTCATATGCAGTGAGCTGAATTGTGGGTTCATGTATCTACTAAATTTGTTTTACTGAGTGCAAAGGAACCGGAAACACTGAAAATGGAAAGATGTTGGCCTTCATTGAATTCAGTATTCAATTAAGAATGGTGTAATTATATTATTTTGTGTCTTATTAATAATGAGAGAAATAAATAAGTATGATGAAAAATGAAATAACTGCAAAATGGACAGTGAAATCTTGTGAAATTGTCATCAATTTTTTTGATTGTTTTGATGATGGGCACATCACTTTTCATTTCATTACAAAAGGTAATTCGTCGCTATCTCTATGACTAAATTTATACTATCTATAAAAATCCAAATCTTCTCAGTTCCGTTCGCCTACAATTCTTTTGATTTCATATTTATCTCAGTCACTAATAATTAAATTCAATAAAGCAAAAGCAAAAGCAATGAATGTGAGTCAACACATCATGGTTAAAATTTCAATAACATACACACACACACACCTGCTCACACATTCTGCCGGCCAAGTTGCTTTATTAATTCAGCATTTTGGCTAAAATTCGAAAAACAACTAAAATTAATTAGTGCATCGGCGATAATAAAACAAATATGTACAAACATTTTTTTGTGATTTTATGAAATTAGAGACTTTTGCAATACAACAAAAGAGAAAAAATCACAAAAAAAAAATTTATAAAAAAGTAACATCAAAGACAAAAAATTCCACATTGACATCAATTCATCAATATTTCATTCGACACGTTCGCCTAAAATTGCGTTTAGGCGCTAATTAAATTTAGCCAATTATTCGGTGCACAAGTTCAACTCACTTTACTAAAAATATTTATTAGAGTGGCGTCGCATCGGCCAAAAACAAGTTTTCTGTTTCTATTTCATAAGATAAATTTAAAGTGAAAAAAACACCTGGCAATCTTAAAGTAATTTTTCTAAAAATAAAGAAAGAGGGTAGCTTAGAGTCTGTTTTCTAACGTTTTTATTGCATAGTAAAATTTATAAGAGCAGCTTGATTTATTTACACATCTATATAATTAATAGGGAAAGAATTTTGTTGTAAACCCAACTCTTCCTTAACTAGTGAATCGATTTTGACGATCGTTAAATGAGGTTAAAGGTCCAACCAAAAACGACGAGAAGAGACGCTTGCAAGCAACTTCACGAACGTCGACGAGCTGAGACGCTACAAGTGCAATTCTCGGTCAAACTGTTTTAGCTTAAGTCGCTTGTAAAAATTTGTCGTTAATGACATTGTAATGCAGAGCTGTAAGCGGGATGTGACAAAATATGATTTATTTCGTTTAAATATAATATTAAGCTATAATAGAATTGTATTATTGGAATACGTGGAATACGCCTCAAACATTCCAAATTTTTAGTTTTTTTTTCATTTGCCAAAATAATTTATTTAAAAATTTAGAATGCCCTTGTTTTCAAGCAATAACAAATAATTATTAGAAAATAAAATGATGAAGCTACAACATTTCTAATTTTGGCATAAGAAACACGAAAGCATTTATTGATACTTAGAAGTAAACGGTTACATTTACACCAATCAAATACAGCATTTAAATCTAATTGCAACAGAGATACATCCAAACTGTTGCGTACCGCTTTGTATATTTTTAAATCATCAGCATATAGTAAGTAAATGAAGTAGATTTAATATTATCGACTTCGACAAAACAACGTCTGCCAACTAAATAATTTCTAATCCAATTAAAAAAGTTAGAATGAAAACCCATTTTGGCAAGCTTCGCAACTAAAATAGTATGGGAAACTTTGTCGAATGCTTTGGAAAAATCTGTGTAGATAGTTTCTACTTGGAATCCATCAGCAAAAGAAGATAAACAAAAGTGTGTAAAGACAGCTAAGTTAGAGGTTGTTGACCGCCCCTGTATGAACCCATGCTGTGACGGTGTTATTACAGTTTTCAATACAAAATCCAATTTAGTTTTAACTATATGTTCAAACAGTTTAGAAGTGTTAGAAAATTTAGAGATCGGGCGGTTATTAGAAACACAATTTTTTCTACTAGACTTAAAAACAGGGGTAATAGATGCTATTTTCCATTTACTTATAAAATCTCCTAAAAGAAGAGATTTATTAAAAATCAGACACAAGGGCTTGACAACAGATCTTGCACATTTTTTTAAGCAAAAGGCAGACAAACCATCAATATCAGCTTTCATAGAATTTTTTAGGCGAGATATTCCATTTAAAACATCGCATTCATTAAGAGAAAGGTTTCCAAAATTTATGCAAGGTTCAACTTTATCAAGAACTTCCAAATCATTCCACATAGTATCGATTAAGTAATTAGATTGAAAAAACTCAGAGAAAAGATTCGCGGTATCTAAAATGTTGTTCGAGACTCTATCTTCCCAGAATAACGATGTTGGAATGAAAGAGCTATTATTTTTAGATTGAACATAGCGCCAAAAATTTTTAGGGTTTGTTTTGATGTTTTGTTCAATTGTAAGCAAATGCTGCTTATATAAAAATTTATCTAAAAAATTAAATTCACGAGAATAGTGCAAACATTTTTCCTGATGGGGAGCATTGTTTGTGGTTTTAAATAGTTTATAGAATTTATTTCTTAAGTTTTTTAACTTTTTTAAGCCCTTAGTATACCATGGAAGCCTATGAATTTTTTTCTTTAATTTTGGAATATTATAGTACATTATTTCGCATACCTTATTCAGTAAAAGATCAAAGCATTTATTCAGTCTACACTAGAAATCATGTTAAGAGTGTCAAAATTACACAGATTAAAATGAAATTTTAAATCAGTATCAAAGACTCTATTTTCTTCGTATGTTACAAATTCAAAATTAATGGTAGATGGTGCATATCACAAGGCAGTATAGGAAAAGTACAAATATCTAAATTAAATTTTATATTAGCACTCACAAAAATAAGATCAAGAATCCTATTAAGTTTATTTGCAAAACAATTAATTTGCGATAAGTCTACGCTCATAAAAGAATCAACCAAGTAAATTTCATTGGAGTGGTTAATGTTACTTGGTGTAAGAAAAATGTCATTTGACAAAAAAGACCATTTAACATTACATAAGTTAAAATCACCTAGAATACATAAATTATCATTATTTTTTACATTAGAAGCCAACTCAACAATATTATTAACATGCGCAGCGTATAGTTCTTCCGCACTATTTGGAGGAACATATGAGACGAAAATAAAAAGTTTACCAGATAATCCAGCTAAAGACACACATAGCTGGTCCAAAAGAGTATCCACGTTTATCAAACTGCATAATGAAGATCTAAACAGACGCTTGACAGCAATGAGTACGCCACCACCGCGATAGTGACCAGTTTTTGAAGCATCTCGATCTTTTCGATACGCGATATATATATTGGGATCGAAAAATTCTTCATCATTAACATATTTGTTGAGCCAAGTTTCAACAAAAACAACAACATCATAATCATTAGCGGCAGTCACAGCAAAAATAGCATCATCTTTCGTCCTCATTCCAGACATATTTTGGAAATAAATTTTCAGGGAGCTGAAATATTCGTATGAATTGCCAACGGGAACTGCAAGATTAGAGCGACTGTTTAAAACAGCAGGTTCGGAGCTGCTGGCCTTGGAACAGACCGAAAAGGGCGAACTTTTATGTTCGATTGCCAAAAATTAGGTTTAAATAGCAAGTCATAATGCTCAGCAACTATACCAAGCTTAAAATTAACAAATTTTAAATCATCCAAAGAAACATAATTTTTCACAAGCTTGAAGCACTCAATATTTTGTATGTTTACTCCAGCATATTTTTGAGCGTAAGCGATAATATTATCTTCACTTACTGTTGGTTTAAATGAAGATATATGAACATATTTCGTAGTTTCAAAGACATCCAAGTCAGTGTTCTCGTTGTTACCAACAACAACGCGAGAGCGATTTCTATTCCTTTTTGCTAGATACTTTAATTTAGCATGAAATGCTTGAATAAATCAATTTCATACTTTCTTAACTCTAGCAAAGCATTTTCTAAATACAAGAATATTAGTTCTTGATGCATTTCAATGTATGCTTGCACTATTAATTTGTTGTCCCAATTTAAGTTTCGTTCCAGCTACTTAAATCAAGCAAGTTATTGTCGTTTTAAGATATCATGAAATTAATTGATTATTATAAATAGATACTCATAAGAAGAATTATTTTCTTATAACTATTTTTTATTGCTTACCAATAAACATTTATCTTGGAGATCGGCTTGACCTCAAGTGGAGCTCCAGTTCGTTTCTCCAATCTCCAGTGCTGGATATCAACTTGACCTCCACTTGAGATCCAAGCCATTCTCCAGGGAAATGGACCTTCGATCTCCACTTGAGATAAGACTGGATCTCCACTTGATCTCCAAGGTCTTTCTCTAATCGATCTCCAACCCAAAATGAAAAAATAAATAGTTTTTTAAGAGGAAGCTTTACCAATTATTTTTTTATTGCAATCAATGAAAATAGTTCTAAACCTAATATTACACATTTTCATCAAATTAATTTAAATAAATTATGAAATAAAATTAAATAAATACATATTAAAATCTCATTAAACAGTCTCGTTTATGTCTATTGAACACTTCTTTCTGTTGCAAGTTTGCGACGATTATTAAATTTAAGTGATTAAACTTAAGCAAACTTCAGAAAACTAAAACAACAACAATTGCACTGAAGATTTCGTAAATTTCAGCATTTTGGAAATTTCAGCAGTGAAGTGAATACCCTAATTATTATTCAAATACTAAATAGAAACGTTTTGGTTGACACTTCCAAAAGAAGGCTTGTTTACACATTTTTATAAATTAATTAAAATATTTTACTTGATTTTTTCGCTTATTTTAAAAATAACATAAAATTAATAAATGTGTTCCCGTTCCACTCCTTCTTTCCGCTGAATGCAGCCATTGTTTATTTTCGACTTTATTCCACAAACTTAATATTTTGCTCTAAATTTTGAAACTTTCGCAAATTTTATCTCCTAAGCCATTCGGGGCCGATATTTTTTTTGCATTGTTAGCCTAAGGAGTCCAAAATACGTTTAATAAAAATAAGAAAAATTATTTACGCGTGGGTCGTAAACTGCACTTATGCCTTATTTGTTGCAGTTTCTACATACTTTATTCAATCAACTTTTATTATTTTGCTGCAAGTCACAAATTCACTTTTCTACAAATTTCAACAAGAAACACAATAGGGATATTCGCAATGTGGTGCATTTGCCCTTGTATTGTGTATTTTTGATTAATTTGATATTTGTAGTAAACTTTGTAAAATTACAAAAACAAAATGTACAGTATTGAAAATACAACCCTGTGGCAAAAATACAACGATGGGACCCCCCAGCTAGAACAGTAACTGTTACATACGGCGTATATAACACGAGCGGTCACCCGATTTGCGTTACGTCCATATAAAATTTTTCATACAAAACTTGTGACCATTGTTCAAGCGGTAATCAAAATGTCACAAGGTTTGCATCTCTGATTCTCATTCGTGTGATCTGGCATCTCTTTCAGCCACACATGTTTTTACAATGACAAAAATATATAGCTAAACTGCTCACACCAATTACAAATTCAGCTGTGCGCTATCCTCCCCCTCTCCCTATACCGTTGTGACTAACCCACCCCCTAGCTATCAGGTTAGAGCTCTGACCTGTTATATGCCAAATTATAAACACAATTGTTTGAAGTTTTTGCATTAATTTTTTAATAAAATATTTACCTTCCGGATAGATTTGGTATTATGATTATAAAATTTCAACAAACAATTATAAAAGAATACGTCTGCCTGAACAGCACAAAACAGCACATAACATCCAAAGCACAATTTCGCCAGCAGCTGTTGCTTGTTTTTTAAGCAATTAATCTGAAAAGAAAAATAATTCAATTTCTCATGCACTATTGTGAATTTATTTTCAAAAACTTCCATTTGACTGCACCGCTTTGTGTTGCATGTTTATTTTTCTTGTTGATTTTATTTTTTGACCGCGAAAGAGCTAGAAATACAAACACATATAACTTTCCTTGTTTCCCATGAAATGACAGCGTAAGAGTGTATTGGTGAACTCCAAATTTTGTTTCGTTGTGTATGTAAACTTGTGACAATTTGTCCAGCAGGGTTCTTTGCAAATTTCGTTGTGTATTAGATCAGCTGATATCAAAAGCATTTCTACTCAGCATGGAGGAAGCTACCGTGAAGCTAGGCTGTGAGTTTATTTAATAAAAATTAATATAATTTAGTGTTTCGTTTTAATTTTTATATGATTTAGCTAAAGCTAAATGATGATTTTAATTAATGTTTCCAAACAAAAGAACATAAAAAGCAGTTGATTTTAAAAATTACATTGCTATAGTGAAGGTTCGCTCACAATAAGTTGTAAGTATTGTAAGTTTGGTAAAAATTTATCACAAATACACCACATCGTGAATATCCCTAATAACTAAAACAACCGAGTGTTGCCAGGTACAAAAACAAATTGTTTTGTTGACACTTCAACAGTATAGCCTTTTTGAAAACTAATGCATCTCAAGCCAATTTACTGCTCAACTCCAAGATGTTGGAGTTGACTTGGAGAAATGAGCTGGAGATCAAGTGGAGGTTGAAGACTTTTTTCCAAGCTTGGAGAAAAATATTTTTCTTGCTTGTTGGGTTGATTCAGGTAAAATTGAATTGATTTGGAATATTCTTGAATTAAGCAAAATGATTTTTAATATAAGAAAATCATTTCTCTTCCTGTAATTTTAATTATATTGTTATAATAAATAAATGTCAAATCATTATATTGATATCAAATAAATAATAAATAAATGCGTGAATTAAGTAAGTTAATTAAGTATTTGGGAAGTAATTTTTTATGTTACGCCAAAAGTGTTTATTCTCAAAAAAAATTAATTTGAATCAAAAGAATTGTTCTATTTTCTAGAAAAAACAGTTTTTCATACCAAGCAAAATGCTCATCTTTATATAAAAAACTAGCTGAAACCCGGCGCGTTGCTGCCACTCCCCCTTGACAAACGCCCATAAAATGTTATCAGTTAAACAGCATGTCTAAATTGAGGTAGAATACTGAATTCCGAGACTGTGCGACCTATATCCACAAAGCTATTCGATATAACAAATTTGGGTTGTATAGGAAGTGCCACGCCCTCTTGATCACCGCTCATGGAATGTAATCAATTAAACTGCATGTGTACATGGAGGTTGAATACCGAATTCCAAAACTGTGCGACATATAACTCCAAAACTATTCGATAGCACAAATTTGGGTTGTATGGGAGGTGCACTGCCCTTTTCCTTACGCCCATAAAATTTTACCAATGAAACTGCATGTGTAAATTGAGGTCAAATACTGAATTCCGAGGCTGAGTTACCTATAACTCCAAAGCAATTCGATATCGCAAATTTTGGTTAAATTGGAGGTGTCACGCCCCCCCAACAAACTCTAAAAAATTTTATCAGTAAATCTGCAAGCGTAAATTTTGGTCGAATACTGAGTTCCGACGCTGTGCGACCTTGACCTCCAAAGCTATTCGATATCACAAATTTTCGTAGTAAGGGAGGTGCCACTCCCCCTTGATCAACGCTCATAAAATGTAATCAATGAAACTGCATGTGTACATTGAAGTCCAATACTGAATTCCAAAGTTGTGAGACCTATAACCCCAAAACTATTTGATATCTCTAATTTGGGTTAAATAGGAGGATTTACTCCCCCTTGTCGTACGCCCATAAAATGTAATTAATGAAACTGCATGTATAAATTGGGGCCGAATACTGAATTCTGACGCTGATATTTGATATAGCAAATTTACGTTAAATGGGAGGTGCCACGCCCCTCTTACCAATGAACATAAAATTGAATCAATGAAACTGCATGTGTGCATTGAGGTCGAATACTGAATTCCGGCGTTGTGCGACCTATAACTCCAAAGCTATTTGATAGCACAAAGTTGGGTTGTATGGGAAGTGCCACTCCCCTTTGCCCTACGCTCATAAAATGTAGACGAATGAAATTGCATGCATAAATGTAGGTCGAATACCGAATTCTTACGCTGTCAACCTATAACTTCAAAGCAATTCGATATCGCAAATTTGGGTTGTAAGGGAGATGTCACGCCTCCCTGTCCAACGCCCATAAAATAAAACCATTGAAACTGCATGTGTAAATTGAGGTCGAAAACTGAATTCCAAAGCTGAATTCCTATAACTTCAAAGCTATTCGATATCACAAATTTGGGTTGTATGGGAGGTGCCCGTCCCCCTTGTCCACTCCCATAAAATTTCATCACTGAAACGGTACGTCTAAATTGGGGTCGAATACCGAATTTCTAAGCTGTGCGACCCATAACTCTAAAGATATTCGACAACAACAATTTTTTTATATATATGTGGGAGGTAAAATGGGGTGTGGCATTTCCTTTTAAACCATCTCGTACTCAAAGCAAAGCGAACTTACAAAATTTGAGCTGAATCGCACCAATAGTTTCGAAGTATTTTGATATTTTCTTAAAAGTAAGCGTAGATGAAGTGTGACTACGCCCATTTTTATCAAAGTTAATGATAGTTATCATATGAACTTATTTACCAAATTTTAATTTAATACGACCAAAACCGTCTTAAATACAGCATTTTTATTGATTTGTGGGCTACAAAAGGGGGTGTGGTATTATATTTTTCCTAAACCAGTAGAAGGAAGTATCCAATTTGGTTCAGTCGTTTTCAAATTTTAAGCATCCGAACAAATCACGATTCATTTTCATATATCCAGATATTGATTTGTGGGCGGTAAAAGTGGGCTTGAAAACATTTATGTATCGTATATTTATCTACCGGCAGTAGAAGGAAGTATCCAATTTGGTTCAGTCGTTTTCAAATTTTAAGCATCCGAACAAATCACGATTCATTTTCATATATCCAGATATTGATTTGTGGGCGGTAAAAGTGGGCTTAAAAACATTTATGTATCGTGACTGCCTCTTGGAGCACCTACACAGCAAGTTTCACTTTAAAAATGTATAGAACTCCGGAATTGCCATGATTTCGAAAAAGTGGGCGTTTTTTGTACAGTTACTGACAGTAACTATCTGAACAAAATTACTAAATCTTAGTTTTTTACGATCGAAACCGTCTGATATATATCCTTTATTTGGTTTGTGGTCGATAGCGCAAATTTGGCTTGTATGGGAGGTACCACGCCCCCTCGTCCAAACGTTATCAAACCTCACAGGAACACTCACTCTCCTCGGCAGACATTGTTCTGCCATAGACCGCCTTACTGTCATATACGAAAATGTCGAATAGCTGCTGAAAGTAACCATATGAACTAAATAACCAAATTTTAGTCAAATACGATCAAAACCGTGCGAAATATAACATTTTTGTTGTTTTGCAAGCTGTAAAAAGGGGTGCTGCAAAATATTTCCCTAGAGCCATCTCGTAATCGAAACAAATCGAATGCCCAAATTTCAGCTCAATTTAGGTTAAGCCTGGCGCACTTCACTCGACGATAACTCCCCGAAAAGTGAGTTTAACTAAAGTGGGACAGGCCTATTTTTAGTGCACTTGCCGAGAGCAACGATATGAACTGAATTACAAAATTTTTGTCTAAAACGACCCAAACCGTTGAAATAAAACGTCTTCATTGGTTTGTGGGCGGTAAAAGGGGGCGTGGAAACCAATTTTTAGTTCAGTTGCTGACAGTAATCGTACAAACTAAGCCAACATTTTAGCTCAATCGAGCCAGTAGTCAATTTTAATGATTTCTCAAAAAGTGGGTGTGGCTTTAAAACGATGACGCCGTTTTTTAGTACAGTTATCGAAAGTAACCATACAAACTTAGGTATCACATGTTAGTCTCATACGGTCAAAACTGCTTGAAATATAGCATTTTCACTGATTTGTGGGCGCAAAAAGGGGGTGTGGAAACCAACTATTCGTTCAGTTACTGTCAGTAACTACACAAACCAAAGTACCAAATTTAAGTCTTATACGACCAAAACCGTCTGAAATAAACCATTTTCATTTATTTGTGGGCGGTAACAGGGGGCGTGGAAACCCATTTTTAGTACAGTTGTCGACAGTAACCGTACATACTAAATTACAAAATTACAAAATTTTAGCCTTATACGACACAAACCGACTGAGATATAACATTTTTATTGATTTGGGGGCGGTAAAAGGGGGTGTGGCAAATTTTTTTCCTAAACCATCTCGTACCTGAAACAAATCGACTGCCAAAATTTCAGGGCAGTCGGTTCAGTAGTTTTGGAGCAGACATCACACTGCCAGACACACATCGTTTTGCTTTTTATGTATATAGATATTGATTTGTGGGCGGTAAAAGTGGGCGTGAAAACATTTACATATCGTGACCGCCTCTTAGATCACCTACACAGCAAGTTTCACTGTAAAAATGTGTAAAACTCCGGAATTGCCATGATTTCGAAAAAAGGCGTATTTATATTACGACCACGCCCATTTTTCGTACAGTTACCGACAGTAACCATCTGAACAAAATAACCAAATCTTAGTTTTTTATGATTGAAACCGTCTGATATATATCCTTTTTTTGGTTTGTGATCGATAGCGTAAATTTGGCTTGTATGGGAGGTACCACGCCCCCTCGTCCAATAGTTACCAAACCTCACAAGAACACTCTCAAGATATGGCTTCAGTTTCCCTGAAAATTTCATAAAGATCGGTTCAGCGGTTTTGGAGTCTATATGTGATATAGCCACATACCCACATACCCACATACCCACATACCCACATACCCACATACCCACATACCCACATACATACATCCATTTTTATATATATAGATTCTTCTGTACATGGCTGAATTCCTCCTTAACGGCTGGACCAATTTTGATGAAATTCGGTATGTGTGTGCGGCTGGGTTTGTAGATGGTTTTGTTTTAAAGTTTGACCCGGTAGGTGGCACTGTTGTTTCTGTGGCAGTATTTGAAAGGGTATTTGAGAGTATAACTTAAAAATGAATAGAGAAATTGTCATGATTTTTGCACTACACCATTACTTTTTATGCAAACAAAATTACAAAAATACAAATTTAATAGAAATTTTCGCAAAAACTTTGAAAATTCTTGCATGGCAGATTATTTACCTTAAATATTTAAGGTGTTTGATGAATCTGAGGACCTTAGTATGTTTGGCGATGGCAAAAAAGGTCAAAAATTATTTATTAAGAAATTAAAACAAAATCCTCAAAAAAAATGTCTACTAAATCAAGGCCACAGTAACAACTGGTATATTAAGGCGCCTCACGCTCCATATAAAAAAAAAGTTGTTAGGCACAAATGCTCAAAACAATCCTTGGTTTATGTTAAGATGATTTACTATATATTTCGGCTCTAGAAATAGCCATCCGTGAGCTGGAATGGTTTGAAATAACCTCTAATAATCCAATTTTTTGTAAAATATTGGCTAGCTTAATAATTGTAAAAAAATAAAATGTCAAAAATTACAGGCCGATCTACAGCTAAGCTATTCCAATCTGCATAAAAAAATTTAAAATGTTTGCAATCGGATTAAAGATAATGCTGTTATTCACGCACATTTTCAATATTTTTTTAATTTTACTACCATACAAAAACTTTCAAATTCAAATTATTTCATTGCTTTTATTTATATTTTTTTATTTCTTACAATATTTTTTCAGTAGGTGCTAATTTTATAATTAATATTTTAGTTTTAAAATATATCGATTAAATATAGCAATTCTGACCAGGAATCAATGCAAGCACTCAAAATCTTTTCAACAGTATTTTAAAAATGAGAATAGCATTAAAAATATTAGTTATTTAAATTCTAGTGAAAATAATATAAAAAGTCAACAAACTTCATGAAAACCCGCATTATCTTTGGTCTCACGGAAAAAATTGTATTTTTTTGGAAGAAATTTTTTATTACTACTATTCCCGATCATTTGTTAATTTTATATTACCACAGCAGCCAATATTTTTACAAAAAGCTCGATTTTTGGAGGTTATTTCAAACCATTCCAGCTCACGAATGGCTATCGCTAGAGTTGAAATATTTGGGGAATCATCAGAACATAAACCAAGGATTATCTTGAGCAGCAGTGTCGAACACCTTTTTTTAGTGAGGCGACTTAGGGTATATAAGCTAGCATTATAAGAATATTTTATACTTGGATCAAGCAAATTATTATCATTTCAAAAAAATAATAGAGTAAAATTAAGAAACCTGTAGTAAGGTTGTATCTTTGACTGGGTCAAACTTAAAATAGCCTCACTGCCACTTATATGCGCTTAGTTATAGTCAAAGTTGTGAACGTTTTATTATTTTGCTGACATCATTTTGTATGGGAGGTAGGATAAGTATTTATTTGATGGTGCCTTATTTCAAATCTAGAATACACATTAAAAATCAAAGATAATATGCGGTATTTCAAGTCATTCTATTAGTTTTTATGAAAGCTAAAGTCATTTAACCATTTTTATAAAGTCACTTTGTATGGGAGGTGTGGGTGCATTTTATTTTATTTGAATTTATTCGAATTTCATACTTAGAGTGCATATTATATACTAAAACTAATATGAAAAGTTTCCTAATATGAGCTCTTACAGTTTTGAAAAAGTCACATTGTATGCGAGGTAGGCGTGATTGTGCTTATTTTTATATGTAATATTGTTTTCAGTATTTTAATATAAGCTTACACATCAAATTTCAGCACGATAGCTTCAGCATTATTGCATTATCGAATCACAGATAGACACGCCTAAATCAAATCTGGAGGTGATACTTGTTAAGAATCATTGGCGTCGGAAGCGGGGGGAAAGGGGGGCAGTTTCCCCCGCACTTTTTTAGCTAGATAAACAATTTAAAAGGAAAAGTTATTCAAAATATCAGTTTTTTTACAACGATAATATTTTTGTATTATATATTTTCCTCTTCTTTCTCTCTTCTTCATGTTTCATGTGAAGAAATTTTGGTAAACTTTTTTTGCACCACCATTTGTACTGCCCCCCCATTTGTACTGCCCCCCCAGATGAAATTCGCTTCCGACGCGCTTGTCAAGAATACATAAAGTTTTTGTGTACCTACCATACCTACTTTAGGTTATTCAGACGGAATGAGAAAGTTCGCTTGGGGTATAAAAATACTGAAGTTTTAAGAAAATGTTTCTAAGACTAAGCAGTTTTTTTTAGAATATTAGCTTAATGTGATTGACAACTGTAAACTCATTGACAATGGACATGGAAACTTATAATATGTTTTGCAAAATTATTTGTTATGCATGCTTTTTCTAACGTTGACGATTTTGCCAAGTGATGTGCTTTCGGTAAAATTTCAGAATAAGAAATTTATACAGTTATCAATAAATTTACAATTGTCAATCAACAGAATAAGGCTATAAGACATTTTATATATTCTCGATTCAAGAAAAATAGTGCTTAAATTAAGAATTTTATGCATGAGTGAGAGCCAGGCGCGTACCCAGAAAAAAATTTCATGGGGTTTTTAAGTTTTTTTATTTAGACTTATTCCAATTTTTTTATATGGAATAATCTTTATATCATAATGTCTAGTCTTATTTTATTTCGGGCACGGACAAACTTAAAATTTTGTCCGTGGTCACTTTCACATCCCAGTGAACATTTAGAAGAGCTAACCATTTAAGCCTTTCTTCTCCAGTTTTACTCCTCATATTTTTTTTGAGTCTTCGAATCGACGAAAACGAGTGGTTGCGTGAAGCGACTAAAACCGGCAACGTTGCACCAATCTTCAGGAATCGGATTGTTTGATTTAAGGAGTTCCTAAAAATATGGAATACAAAATATTGGTCAAAATCAATATATGTATACTAGGGTGGGTCAAAAAAATTAATTATTTTTTTTTAAAAGTGACACGGAAACATGGGTTGCTAGACAACTTAAAAGAATTCTCACCAAATATGAGCTCTTAACTTTAATAGTAAGATGCTCCGCATCGCAGTTTTTTTTTCTCAGTCCGTTTTTATGTAATATAAGAGAGTAATTCTAACAGGTATTCGCAAAAAAATAGACAATAAAAAAATGTCGCTTAGAACGTTATTCACGATTATGCTTCAATTTATTGCAGAGAAAAATATTTTCCAAAAATTTTGAAGGAAATTTAATGCTCAACAAAAAAGGTATCCCATATTTTTCCCTTGAACCTCACCATTTAAATGATATTGAAGATTTAAGTTTGATTATTTTAAGACATATCTCATTTTTGTTTATGAATTTTATAACTCGACAATAAATGACTATTATAAAATGCGCAATACAAATTTTTGTAGGAAATGAACTGCTCTATAAAAATGGTATTGCATGTTTTGGCGATTAAATTAAGCGTTCAAAAGATATTCATCATCAAACTTTCATGTATACTGATTTTAAGAGTTTTTGATTAGATAATCGAAAAATTTCAATTTTTGACGATTGAAGTGTAATATCAGTTGCCTGACCATCTCCGATTTGGCTCAAATTTTGTTCCTAGATTGGTTTGTTGTTAAGAAAACTAAGTACGGAGTTTGAGATTTTAAGATTTTTTTTTCGTAGACCAACTGCCATTAGAAAATGTCATGCATAGCTTGGTCAATTTAAATGCAGTTTTCGTAAATAGGGCATCATTGAGAAGGTTATTTGGTCTTTTTTAAGGGAAAAATAGAAAAATAGGAAAGTTGATCCATTATTAATTTCAAAGTTTAATACCATGCCAGCGTACCATAACGCCTGTTTATAATATTTTTCATTTTCACTTTTTTACGTTTCATTATCTTTCCAACGATATAAAATGAAAGTGTGTTCTTGAAGGGTTCTGAAGTTATGGCGTAAAACGTGAGGTAATAATGAATTTTTAATACAAATTCAACTAGCGTTGATATTTATTATACATAGAGAATTTAAAATATTTTTCGTAAATATAGAAAACAATTTTACAAAGTACATTTTTTTATGCCACTTACGCGAAAAAGATGCAAAAACAAATAAAAAATGTATTTCAGAGTAAACTTTTAATTTAAATAACATTAAATTTTAATAAACAAAAATTTTAAAATAGAAATTCTACGCTTTTGCGTTTTTACAAAACAAAATTTAAAACAACAAAATACAAAAAAATTTTTTTGTATAATTTTTTCTTAATATTACTTTGCAATAACAAAAAATAGTTATCTAAAATTGAATCAAAAAATTATGTGCAGTAGAATCACTGACCAGACAGTTGAGATCCAGCTGAGAAAAAATCCGTTTTTAGATTTGATTGTTTAAAAATATTTTTGAATTGGTTATACAAATAATGAACACTAAATGAAATAAAAACTAATTTATTATGTAAATACTTAAAATATTTCAATATTTTAAGCCGCAATAAAACGCTAATTTCATCGAATGGAGTTAAAATTTGGTATTGAAGGGGTCTCAGGGGTCGCTGATCGCGAATATGACGTCGAAAACTCGAAAAAATTAACAAAATGGCATGGAATTTAAGAACAATATTTTAATATTTAAATTATTTGTTTTCAATATTAAAGATTTTGTTTTACATGTTTTTTAAATAAATGTTTTCAAACTGCAAATTTTACTATAAAAGTATTTTTCAAAATATTGTTTTGAAAACAAAAACTTTTCAATCATTTGTGTTTAACTTTAATGAAATTATTTCAAGTTTTATTTCAAAAACAAATTAGTTTAATGTGAACACAGTTTCAGTAAATTTTAATACATATTTCGCCTCAGTATACGTAAAAAAATTTTAACAGCCCTATTCTGGTTGTTAGCTTAACAAGAAATAGTGAAGGAGCTCTTGTTAAGCTGATTGTTATGTTATGTAAATGTTGGTATTCTTAAAAATCATTAACAACATAAAAGCTTAAAAAGCTTTTAAAGTTCACCTGGTAAAAATCGATATGACTATTGAAAGAAGAGATGCGCTATATAAACAGATGCTTCGAGTGCAACTTGTGACTTTGCAAGCGCTTGAAAAATTTGCCACGGCTACTGAAAGATTTTATTATTAACACTTTAAATCAGTAAAAAATTCTTCCATTTTTCAGTTTAATGTATTTAAACTCAATTTTATGTTATAATTTGTATTTTTTTATTATTTTCACAACAATTTTCTAACTAAGCACATACATTTCATTCGTTGTTAAGACTCTTTCTGCTATTAACAAAATTGTAAAGAAAAGAGCTTTTAAATTTGCAGCAGAATACGAAACCTTAACAAATTGTTAATATTAACTATTTTGTTAATGTGGTGAGCTTAGGTAAGCTGCCAGAATAGGGCTGTAAGTCTCTTTATATATACATATTATAGTCTTTTCACAATAAATGTTTTAAATTGAGTTTTTAATTTTGTTTTTCCAATGTTATCTAAGGATCTTTATCGTGACCATAAACACACAACCGATGGCATGTTGCGCTGAGAGTTGCTCTCAGTGCTCGTTTAAATTCTTTCATTTCGGGGGGTTTTAACACCCAAAACTCCCTGCGTACGCGCCTGGTGAGAGCCTTTGATTAAGCATAAAGAATGCTTGATTTTACTCTCCGGGAAGTACATAATATAGAAACAAAGGGTTTTTTCTAAACGGATCTATAAAACACTGCAGAAACCTGTTGTGAATTTAGGAAATATTTTGACTTGAATAAAAGGCTTGAATAAAATAAGTTGATTGCCAGTTGCGTCATTACGTGCGCTTAATGCCAAGAAACTTTTCAACTCCCAACTGCTCACATGTTCCAAATGCATGTCTTTTTTCTCCAATTAATGAAAGAAAAAACCCGAACAACGACTTGAATAAAAGGGAAATCAGATAAAAAAAAATCCATATCGAAGTAATTTTGTTGGAAAAAATTTTCACACCTACATGTTAAAAATCGAACAGCAATAATATTTATAAAATAAACTCAAGCTGGCAAGCGTCTCGAATCCATACCGCCAGTCACATTTGCAGTCACTTTTTGAGACTGCGTCATCCATCCATCGAAGGCTTTGAAGCCACATTCGCCAACGTATGCTGCTGTTGCATGATAACATTCACGGCTGCACGTCTTACTTTATAGAGCATTGTTTCGAACTTGTTCTTTGAATTCTTCAACAATGCCTTTGCGCTTCCGCATATGCCTATAAAAACTAATATCTGCTATTTGCGTGGAATTGCAACTCTTTCCTGTACTTGCCACACCATCATGTTAACCATGAGGCTCTATGCAACTCGGCAGCGCTACCGTAACCAATTGTTGAATTGTTTGTCCAATTGTTCTATTTGCCGCCTTACCGCATCAATCGTTGGAGGCGGTGCTACTTGTTGTTTGGCTAAGTAAATATGCAAGTGCTTCTTCTGGTTCTTCGAATTTTCATTCGGCCATGCAATCAAATTCTGTGGAATTCACAACATTTTGACTGGCATTATGTAAGGATTGTAAATCAATCCGAGTAAAAAAGTATCGCCTTGGCTTTAATTAATTTTTTGACTTTTAGGCAGAGCATCGAAATAGACAATTAAAATTAGAGATGGACGCGTGAATAATTTTGACGATCAAGCACGCTCACGATGGGCTCTTTATTAATCATGCAAGCTTACGTTTAAAATAATTTATTTGATTTCCATGGCGATCACGCACGCTCACGATGCGTGAATGCTTACGATTAAATGCTTACAACTAAAATTATTTTTGACTCACGATCACGCACGATGACAATGACATTTTTTGACTCACGAGTGCTCACGAATAGAATTGTTAACAATTAGGCACGCTTACTAACGAAAATTCTTAAAGTGGTTTTTACGTTTTTTAAGAGAAAAATTCACATGAGTTTTTATTAAATGTTAATTTAATGTTTAAATAAAATTTAAAATCGCACGCTCACGATGCGTGAATGCTTACGATTAAATGCTTACGATTAAAATTATTTTTGACTCACGATCATGCACGATCACAATGACATTTTTTGACTCACGAGTGCTCACGAATAGAATTGTTAAAGTTTAGGCATGCTTACTAACGAAAATTCTTAAAGTGGTTTTAACGTTTTATAAGAGAAAAATCCACATGAGTTTTTATTAAATGTTTATTTAGTGTTTAAATAAAATTTCAAACAAGAAACGAAAGTTCAATTCATATCTTATAAAATACATCTTGTGTATTAAAATTATACTAGTATCGCCTGTGGTCACTCTGAGGCTTTGACCTTGCTTTAAAAAAAAATGTGTTGTACTAAATCTTAAGTTCCAAATTATCGCAATAATTTTTATATCAAAAAAACCGAAAATATTTTTTTCTCATATTTCAGGTCAACGGTCACAAAAATATTTGGTGCATTCCTTCTCCTTACTCTAATTCACTTAAAAGAAATTATCAAAATCGGTTTAGAAAAACGAAAGGGAACATTTCAAGAATAGCAAAAACTTAAATTTTTATTTTTTTTTTCAAATTATATGGATTTTTGCCTCCTAACTCCAAATCTGAAAAAAATTGAAGGACGCTCGCAGATGGTTTAGAAGTTATAGGCCTCAAAAGTTGGAAAAAATAGCCTAAAAGATTTGAATTTAGGAGGTTAACATCCGTATAATCCAACAAAACAATATTAAAAAAGAGAGTTCTGGCTATTCTTGAATTATACCCACTCAAGAACTGTTTCTCCTACGCCTATTTATACATACTACTATCGCCCATGGTTGAAACTCGACCAGCTTTCTCAAATTTCAATAATTTTTTCTCATTATGAGACATTTGACCTTACCTTAAGAAAATGAGATGTACTAAGAAAATCTTAAGTTTCAATACAAAAATACGTAGTACTGAGAAAAGCTACAGTTATCGAGACATCGTCATAACTTTGATGATAAAATAAAGAGAATTTTTCAAAATTTACTATTTGTAAGAAATTTTACCATCACAATATATATTCACACTTGCTACATAAAAAAATGCTTATTGTAGGGTATCCGTAAGAGGTAGCAAAAAATGTTTTTTGTACATTTCTCTCGGATGTTTTTCCATATCTTACAGTTTAGCTTTTATTTAATAAATGTTCTTTTTACGCTCATATTGCAGGTCGAAGGTCACCAATCTAAAATGCAATCATACTGTGCAGCCAGACCTTTCATCTGATATCTCATTCACCATTCTACCTCTTTCTAGCCCTGAGACTCCTTACTAAAAATAATTCAAACTTTCAATGTTAATACAATATTTCGGGTCGGAGGTCATAAATTTAAAATCTAAAATGATTCTGCAACTTTAGAGCGCAGTACCTTTCGAATGATATGAGTTTCATTGTCCTTATTCTTTAATTAATGTCGAAAAAGTGTACGACAACATTTGATGTTTGCCTATCTTCTATCTATATATATAAAATGGAATGTGTGTTTGTTTATTTGTTTGTTTGTTTGTTTGTTTGTACCTTATAGGAGACCAAACCTCTGGACCGATTTTCCTGAAATTTTCACAGTATTTAACTGGGACTCTGGCATGATTAATAGGGTACTTTTTTCGACCACGCCCACTTTTACGCCCACTTTTTTAAAATTATGTAATTGCTCTCATATAGTTTTTAACAGATTTACTTCAAATTGTATACACATTATACTCCAGGCGAGGTAGAAAGAAACATTTCTTACGCCACGCCCCCTTTCACGCCCCCTTTCACGCCCCATTTCACGCCAAATTTAAGTTTTAAACTTTTTGTTCTCTGTACAAATTTGTTCCTTCCAACGGATTATTTTTTATTTGGTAGTATATTGCTCTTAATACTGTTAACGTCGCCATATAACTATGAACCACGCCCACTTCACCGCCCCTTTTTTAATTCAGATACTTACTTATACCACTCACAATGTTTGCTATACAAAATACTTTTTTGTAATATATATTTACCTAAAGTTTTATATAATTTTTATCTACAGGTAAGGTAGCCATAGATTTTTTTATTACCAAATCCCCCTTTTTCGCCCCATTTTACTTTAATTATAATTAATCTGCTTTCAATCTATATATATAAAAATGTATGTCTGTCTGTCTGTTTGTTTGTTTGTTTGTGCTTTATAGGAGGCCAAACCCTTGGACCGATCTTCCTGAAACTTACACAGCATTTAACTATGACTCTGGAAAGAATAATAGGGTATATGAAGTTTTTATTGGACAAAGGGGCGTGGCACTGCCCATATAACCCAACAATTTAAATCGCCATATTTTGGGTATTTTTTGACCTACGATGATGCTATTTGGTACATATGGTATTGGCATAATTAGGAATACGTACCAGGAGTAAATTGGGTGGGACCATGCCCCTTTTTAGGAAAATTAAAAATCGCAATATAGTCTTAACTACAGGACCGATCGTCATTAAATTTTCACAATAGGATATTCTTACGAAATAATATATTCGTGACTATATAAAGTTGTGAGTGGACGAAGGGGCGTGGCCTCGCCCATATAACCCAAAATTTAAAATCGTCATATCTTGGGCATTTTTTGACCAACGGCGGCAGTATTTGCTATATATGGTATTGGCATGAATAGAAATACGTACCAAAAGAAAAGTGGGCGGAGCACACCCCTTTGCTTGCGATATATTGGAGGCTGGACCTGATAACCGATCTTAAATTTTCACAGCGTTCAGCTTTGACTCAGGAATACTTTTTACATGATAATATTTTTCGACCATGCACGGCTTTACCACAAATTTAAAATACATATTAATTAAAATAGTAGGGTAGCCCCATTCTCTTTCTTCCACCACTGTCTTCAAAACAGCTGATTTTATAATACGTGTTAATTAAAATAGAGAGTGGGGTAACCCCATTCTCATTCTCCCACAACTGACTGCGAAACAGCTGATTGTGTAATTGCTGCTTTTTGATTGGTCTAAAAATAAAAAGGGGGAGCATGAAGCAAATTACATGCGATTCAGTGCTGAATTCTAATTGGTTTACAACAAAAAAAGAGGCGAAGCATTGCAATAATTAAATTAAATAAATAAATTTTTGTAAATATATAAATACTTTTAATTTTATTTTATACGAGGGGTGTGCTTCGCTTCCCTAGGGTTCAGCTAGTTAATATATAAGATGAATTCATAAATTAGCTTGCAGCAAAATTAATAATTTTTATATGGATACCGCAGACCATCATTTGAGTTGAAATGAAAACTTTTTAAACATTTAAATACGTTTAAAATCTAATGAATTTAATTAATAAAAATTATTATTTTAAAAGCAAACAAAGTCAATATTTTAATTAAAGTTTTTATTACAATAAAAGTATGTAATTTATCGAAATTTTCACCCAGCAGTCTGGATCTTGTCTGGATCAGCCGGCGATTGTCTCATCTTCCAAGCGATTCGCTGGTGATTCTGAGGCGATTGAATATGTTTGCAGGGTACACACGTACCACGGCTCACTTAAACCAATAAGATTCATTGTGATACCACTGTGCACTTGGCCTTCAGTCCGAGAGGAACCACATTCAGCTATTGATGAAGCTTGTAAGACGTTTGACGCTTGTCCTTGACAGATCGTCAAGCTCAGAAAAGAAGAATGACCCTAGATATTTATGCCTTCTTCTAGCAACCGCGGGACAGGAACATAGAAAGTATGAGATGGTTTCTTCCTCCTCCTTGTCTCTGCAGCGTAACGGCTACTAGCGTGCCTATTTCTAGTCTTCCCAACGAGAGAAGGGCTCTCGATCGCTTTGGGCTTAGAGTCGGCCAAATAAGCCTTGTTGCTCTGCATGTTGAGAGTTCAGCCCATCTGGAGCTGGCTTTAGGTTTGGTTAGGATAAACCGGATGCCTTCGTGAAAGCTCACATAGACCAATTCAGGTCCTTAGTGGTACCGGTAGCGAACAACAAGGAACTTTTGTGTTTGTTTTTAAAAGTCTTTAAAGATTTGCGTTGAGTTCGCAAACCTTAGGAGAGATTCTAGAGACACCCTGGCTGCATCTTTAAGCGACGGGAATGTCGATGAGCCTAGGTATTTTAGTCTCGATCTAAGTAGGGCGGGGCATGTGCATAGCAGGTGCTCCAGGGTCTCCACTGTGCCCGGTTCCTTGCACTTCCTGCAGTTGTCATCCGTGGTGATGCCCAGCTTCCTAGCGTGGGCTGCCGTCATGCAGTGACCAGTGAGCATGCCCACTAGTGTCCTGCAATCTTTGCGCGGGCGTGCCAAGATGAACAGAGTTCGTTTTTCGCATTGTGCATTGCACATGATTTTCGAGATTTTGCACGATGTCGTATCTTTCCATCTACGATTCGCTGCTATTGTGGCTCTTCTTTCGAGGTTCCTGTACAACTCTTGTAGCGGAGTAAGTACATGTTCTGCGAGTTCTGATTCCAGCCCGGCGCCTTCCTTTGCTAAACCATCTGCCATCTCGTTTTCCTCAATGCCCTGGTGGCTAGGGACCCAGTAGATGCGCACTCTTTTCGAAGCGCATAGTGCATCTAGTGCATCTCTGCCAGCCAAGACACTTTTGGACTTGATGCCAGCGGAGCGCATGGATTTGATCGCCGCTTGACTGTCAACGAAAATGTTGATGTTAGAGTGTTGTGTGTCCATGCTGAGGGCTATCTCAGCAGCCTTCCTTATGGCAAATAATTCCGCCTGGAAGATACTGCAGTGGTTCGGCAGTTTATATGGCTGCCTTATATTAGGCTCTGCGCAATACACCGCCGCACCTACCCCCGTAGGCATTTTGGAGCCGTCGGTAAATAAGTTGACCGACTGCTGTCCTTGTTCTATACCTTTGCACCAGTCCTTTGGTCCCAGAAGAGTTCGTACTTTGGAATTGACTATCGTGTGAGGCACCATGTAGTCCGTGCTACTAGGTAGATCCTTTCCGATTGTACAATGTCCAAAATTTTGAATGTGCATGTTGCCTGCTGCCGTAAGACGTTGTGCCATTTTTCCGGCTATTAGTTTTGCGTTTATGTCCAGGGGGTCCATACTTAGAATGGTTTCAAGCGCTTTAGTTGGAGTTGACTTCAGTGCCCCCGTGATGCATAGCGCTGCCTGCCGCTGAGTTTTCTCCAAGTGCCTGAGGAATGTTGATTTGTTCACAGCCGGCCACCACACAATAATCCCATAGATTAGAATAGGACGCACTACCGTTACATAGATCCAGTGCATCAGAAAGGGTGAGAGACCCCAAGTACTGCCTAGCATCTTTTTGGATGTGTATAGTGCAATGGTGGATTTCTTCACCCTTTCTTCCACGTTGGTTTTCCATGACAGCTTGCTGTCCAGGACGACTCCTAGATATTTTGTGTGAGTTTTCGGTATGAGACGTATATCGTTCAATTTCGGTGGTATCCACCAGAGATCTGCAACGGATAGCTTTTTTGCGACTCTGAGTATATCTGAAAAAAATGAGTACAAAAACCTACTCACCCTTAGCGCACGCAACTCGACTCATATTCTCTTCTACGAAGCTAGAATGCGGCGGCTCAAATAAATATGAGTATCCTAAGTCATGAGTCGGATCGGGAAAGATCGTGTTTTTTCGGTTCATAAACACTTATGGTTGTTGTCGTCTTGCTGATACTTATCCTACTTGCCGAAATACTCACAATCGACACAAGTAGCCGAATCACTCGGCTCATCTGCCACAGATATGAAAGAGAGCACAGTAGAGCGCAGCAGTAAATAGTGAGCGAGTTTTTTGTATTTGTTTTGTGCTATTTTTTCCTGAGCATTTAGATACCAACAGATGTGTTATTCTTGTATTGGTTTTTGTTTTTAACTTACACAGTGAAAGCTGCGCATGAGGTAAAGTTGTTGAGGCTTAAAAATAATACGCAGTTTCGATAGTATCGTGTCAATAATTTTCTGCAATCAGCAATTATTATTAAATTTGTAAAGTATTTTTTTTTATTTTTCTGTAACCTGAAGTTGCTAAATCACATGTGCATATTTTAAATTAATTTCTATTGCACGTGTTTACATACAAGAAGCAAACACACGTGCGCCGCACAGTGGTTGAGCCCCATACAAAAGTCAATAAATAGAAGGACTCATCGTAGATCAATTAAATTTCGTGTATTATTTGGAATTTGCTTTAAAAGAATACACACAAAAATATTTTTAAATCCGCGCTCAATCACGCCTACCTCCCATACAACACAAATATTTAAAACGCCATATTTTTTTTGTCTTGAACCAATACAAGAAGCATTCTGTCAGAAATCTTCAATATATGAATAAAATTAAAAAAGTTCTTTTTGCCACGCCCACCTCCCACAAGGAATTTTCCACTTCACGTGTTTTTCCCAATTTCAACTTCAATGAAGCGCAGAATCTAAACTGTTTTAATTAGTTTTTTATAGTATTCAATGATATTATTTGTTTGCTTTTTATAAAAACCGAAAAAAATCATAAAAAAAGCTTATGGTTCCTTTTTTATTCCAAAAAAAAGGGTGTGAACCTCATGCGTTTTGCCAGAAATTGGCGCTGGTTATAAATGTGATACTATCAACAGTTAAAAAAGATAATAGCATACTTTTTGGCATTGTGATAAAGTGAGCACAGGTCGTGTAGCATAAAAACATGGCTTCCACATACGGAAAAAGCTGTTTGCTAAATAAGGGCATTAATCTGTATCACGAAGCAGCACACCAACGACAAGCAAGACACGAGAAGCAATAGAATTTCGTATAGAAAAAAGTATTGCTTCTCGTGTCTTGCTTGTCGTTGGTGTGCTGCTTCGTGATACAGATTAATGCCCTTAGTATTTTGATTAAGCAAAACTTGCGCTTGATTCTCAGCCACTTCAAAATTATGCTAAATTTCAGCAATAACTAATCAATATGTGCTATTCCAATTTATAATAATTAAGTAAATATTTGCTTGAATTAAGTAAAAATTTGCTATTCCAATTTATAATAAATAAGCAAATATTTGCTTGAATTAAGAAAAAATTTGCTTTTCAGTTTATAATAACTTAGCAAAATTTTGCTTGAATTTAATCAAAATTTTGTTTTTTCCTAAATACACGAGGAGTGATTGCAAATTGCACTAAATAAGCTAATTTGGCAATCTTTTACTTAAAGCACATTGTGATTGAGCAAAGTTTTGCTGATTTGCTTTTAAGCAAAACATTTGCTTGATACAAACAAATTAATTTTCTCCGTGAACGTATTCTAAATTTGTTGTTTGGAATCAAAGAATATATATTTCACTTTCAGCTAATTGAAGATGTTTGAAGAACATTTCTTGACAAGGGAATTTGAATATTTGAATAGTTTGAAAGCATTTAATTGCGAAATTCATTAAAATGTTTCATAGTAAGCTATAAGATAATGTGAATAAATTTAACTTTTTACATATCACATTATTGTTTTACAAATTCAATTTAATTGTAATTACTTAAAAAATATATACTATGCATTAACATAGCAAATTAATAAACTGAGAAACACGCTATAGAATACTTAAGTACTCTTGTAGCGAGGGACTTGGTAAGACAGCAAATAAAGCGTCAGTACCAATTTACTCGCGTAAGTTTGAAAAAGAGTCGTACGTTTACTTAGTACGCTTTTCAATTAAAAAATAATATTCTTTTCTTTTCAATATTTTCTGTCGTAATGAAAATTTTATTTTATAATTTTGAAATATCTCAAATAATTTTCGTTGAAATACAAATTATATTTGAAAAGTATTTTAAAGTAAAGTAAAGTATTAAATCTTTAAATAATATGACAAAGAGTGAAACTATATAATGACAATAATTGCAATCGTTACACTCTGTAAATATATTCTAGTATTGCAAAAGAAGAATCATAACATTTTAAACCATTTATCGTATTTAGTAAGTAAATGCTTTCACTATTTTCATTACAAATTTAACGATTTTAAATAAAAAATATACCTATATATTAATATGCCACACTTTCGTAAGAAGTGATTGGTTAATAAAGAAATGCCTAAAAGCATACTAAAGAAAATTACTATAGTAATAAACCTTGAGGCTAAACAAATCTATATTTTCTTCGACACGCATTTAGTTTTTACCAAATGTTGTTCAAGGACGCAAAAAATTCTGTCATTTTTTTTTTAATCGCTCAACTTAAAGTCCAATTTATTTATTTATTTAAAATATCGTCGACATCCGAAGATCATTATGTTTTATTCTGCTAAAAATAAATTTACGTTTTTTTGTCATATCAACTTTGCATAAGAAATTTATTGCAAAAATAAAAATTTTTTTCAAGTATGCAAAAATATTTTTCAATAATGCTTTTTGTACTTAAAATAAAACCAGAGTGCAATACATTTTCTCAATTGTCTGTAATAACTCTTGAAAAATATCAATATTTTACGAAATTTTTTCAAAATTTTTACATCAATCGTATTTTAAGGCGTCTAACAGAAAACCTATATATAGGTATATATATATATATATATTTATATATATTTATGATAAATATTTTAGAATCATGCTAGTTAGAGTATTCGTAAACAACGCAAAGAAAAAAAATTCACATAAAGAGGTTATCAGTTTTGGTATTTATTTCCAACTTTCAACCACTGTGCGCCGGCATTTTGATTTTGTTTTATTTTTGTTTATGTCTAACAAACCAAAATCACAAGCGTTGTTATTGTTTTTTCTCCATAGAGTGCAACAATAAAATACCAAGAACGAGTTTTCGAGAAAAAACAAACAAAAAATGAGAGCTCACATGGCCTGCAGACATGTACTTACGAAAAGTGCATAAGCAAAAAAAAAACTAAATAGCGCTGAGAGACGTTGGCAGAGAAGGAGCAGTACTCAGAGTACACTCAAAACACATTCGGATCGAGCGCCTTTGTAATAAACTGACTCAACGCACTCATTAAAAACGGCTCGAAGTGGATCGGATCACGGCGCTCTCGAATATGAGAATGCACTTATACCCGAAGAAATGCTAATGAGCCGAATGCCTATGAGTATTTTACACATATTATTAAGTATGGATAGAGTTGAGAACAGCACGACACTCGGGTATGATTTGAGTATCCGAATTCTGTCGGATACTCATTGCAGTTCTCTGGTATCCACTGTGGTATCTTGTACCTTTTCGTGAATAGAACCAGATCCGTTTTCTCTGCGTTAATACTAAGACCGACTGAATTTGCCCATCTAAGAACATCTTTGAGTGTGCTCTCCATTATGGAGCTTACTGTTGATAGACATTTCCCTACTATAATAATGCTTATGTCGTCTGCATAGGCAGTTATCCTCGGGGCTCTACCTGCGAACTTTTTGAGTAGTTCATTAACCACAAGATTCCATAGTAGTGGCGAGAGGACCCCTCCCTGGGGTGTCCCACTGCGAGCTTCCCTTACCATGGATTTAGTGCCCCACTCAGCCCGCACCTTTCTGCAGCTTAGCAACTTGTCTAACCAAAGGTTTATTGTCGGTGGTGCCTCTATTGCACGTAATCCATTAAGGAGCTGGCTTTAGATGTGGTGTATTTATTAAGCAGCATTTTGACAGCTGTCATCGGGATGATCGGTGAGTTCCGAACCATTAAAGTCACCGATGTACCTTTCCTAGCAAGTTCGTCTGCTTTTTCATTTCCCCGTATGTGCTTATGCCCAGGTACCCATATTAAGCTGATGTCAAAACACTTTGACATTTCGCCTAATGCAGCATGGCATTCTTTGGCTACTTTAGAGTTGATGGATACTTTCTCCATCGATTTGATCGCCGTTTGGCTGTCCGAGAAAATGTATATTTCTTCCTTAATCGCCATGTCCCGTAAAAGGCACAAACAAACCTGTTCCATGACGAATAATATCAGACCTGTCCTGTGATAGCAGTCCATTTGAGCTGTCACGGAGTCAGTCATTTAAGAGTAATTGACTCTGCTTTCTACGTAGGAATTTTACAGTCTTGGCTGGTATCGGATCTCTTCGAACAACTTTCACAACGACAAATGCAATAGAACTTCATTACACTATCAGCCCCACATCAAGGGGCCAGTGGCAAGCCGCAGTAAAATCTTTCAAGCATCATCTACGCCGCATTATAGGACAACGCTTACTGACAGTGGAGACAATCCAGATACTACTAGCAGAAATTGGAGCGATCCTTAATTCGCGTTCTTTATGTGCCCAGTGCGCTGATCCTCAATATTTAAATTCCTTTACACCCGAACATCTTCTGATTGACGAAGCTTTAGTGCCATCATTAGGCGAGAAAGCACTGATGGAACGACCGGAAAACCGTTAAAGTTATTGGCAGACGCGACAGTAAATTGCACAAAGGTTCTCGAAGCTCTGGAGCGAAAGCTATCTTCACGAATTTCAACATCGTCCCAAATGGCGTTAAACTCAAAAAACTTGAAGATTGGCGATTTAATTGTCATCAAAAACGAAACAACTCCACCCAGCCTTGGGCTCGCATTATGGACTTGCATTCGGGTAGTACAAGTAAATGGATGTAAAAAAATGTTCACTGAAAAAACTGCAAAAAAATAAACCTTTATTTTATCAACCCAAACAAAACCTTCTTTTTAACAAAGATCTATAAAACTTAAATATATTAAGACTATTGGAAGCTTCTAATTAGTTTAAAGTTATAACTAAAAATTATGAAAGCAAAAATGTATTCATATGCTTAGCAGATGCTTTTTATAATAGCCATAGAAGTTATAATCTCTTTAAGTTTTAAGTTGAAAAGACTTTAGAATGCATAAAGCGATGACTTAATTGCAGCCGTCCAATAAAAATGGCCGCAATCGCGATCATTTGGCTGCATGCAACCAAGCCAATCAGTTCAGGCATTCATTCAACGATGAATTCCAATTGAGACGAGACAAGAAAAAATAAAAACGTAACTACATAAAATTTATGACAGTCCACACAGTGTGAGTATGGGGAGGTTTTGGGTTCTTTGCTTCTCTTAGTTTTATTGCAGTTCAACCAATATATTGAACTGATCAGGCAAAAATATTGTATGTCTCTATTAGAGATCGCAAGATGTTATATATGTATGCGCATAAGTATTGAACTCAAGAGGAACATTAAATATTTTATGTTTTTATTGCAGTGAAAATACTTAACGTATAGAGTAGAATATTTTAAAGACAGTTACACCAGTTTCAAAGGGCTTAATTTATGCATTTATTCCTATTTCTAACGAGCGATGTGGAGAATAAGAAATGAGTGCCAATAGATTTACAATTTATCACTAAATAGCATCTAAATGTCATAAAGTGATATTGATGATTAATACATAAAAATAAGATTAAATTTATCTTATAAAAAAAAAAAAAATTTGATTAATATTAAGAGACAAGATTATTTTAGGAACTTTGTATTAGAATAGGTGGCAACCCAAATGTGTTTCGGTAGTTGCTATAAATTTCTAATATAGTCTTCTAACCACAAAAATACAAAATTTGTAACTCTGTGGATAAGTTTTTTCAAAAGATCTTATTTGTTTTTATGAACACGATTTTCGAAGCGGTGAATTTTTAACCACAACAAAAGAATGTTTCATTCTATTTGGTTCTTAAATATCGCAAAAAAATTAAAATTAAGATTTAATCACAAATGATGTTTTTCGTTGTTTCGGAGAAGATTTTAATGGAAATACGAAAAAATTATTTTTTTCAGCAAAAATGTGTAGTTAGGGCCTCAACTGTAAAAAGAGTAAAAGAATGTTATTTTCACTGTATCATAACATTATTTGTTAGTAATTCAAATTTGAATTTTTTTGCGATATTTGAATACACTGCAGGTTAATTTTCAACTTTTGATAATTATCAAATTAAATGAATTTGTAGTTAGAGGAATAGAACCGCTCAGAAATTTAAAGTGGCTACTGAAATACAGACATTTTTGTTCAATTTGTCCTTTACTAAATCTTGTCAGAGAGAATAGATAAAGGAGAGCAGGCATCGAAACATTAACAGAACGTTAACATAAATCCAACGATCCGAATATTAATACGGATCGAACAATTGGTTGCAAACGTGCGCTGCCAGCAACACAGACTCTGCCAGCAGATCTGCCAGCAGAGAAAAAACCACCACCAAATGCGAGACAAGCAACAACGAAAAAACACTATTTGTACTGCTACTTATTGGTATGTTTGTGTGTTTATGCAGAATTTGTTTTGTTCTTTGCTTGGCGTTGTTGTTATGCTTTATTTTATGCTTTTGATCGTGTTTCAGATATTTTTCTTGTTTGTCTGAGCTGAAATCAAAGAAATTGGCCAATTTGTTCTGTTTCTTAACTTAGCCAAATATGAAACAAGTGAATGTCGTTATGGCTCAACAAATTATTTCAATGAGCGAAATAGCGAATATGTATTTTATTTATCTATACTTATGTTATATATTTTATCTCTCTATGTATTGGGGGTTGGAATTAGTTTTAAAGGTTTTCTAAGAGATGGCGTAACTATCAATAGATCGCATCGGGCACACCTGTGACTATATTCATTTCAAAGCACATTGTCTAAGCTTCATTTTTCAGTATGTGTCATTCCACTGAAGTGTAAACAACATATATTTTTTTTCTCTGTGAACATGTCGACTTTCGTTCCAACAAAACGCAATTTGCGGGAAGGTTTACTTTTGTGCTTCCATTTGAAGAAAAAAGCGGTTGAAGCACAACGCACGCTTACTGAGGCTTACGGGGACTATGCTCCATCGATTTCTACTTGTGAGTACTGGTTCCGTCGGCTTAAAAGTGGTGATTTTGATACGGAAGACAAAGAGCGTCCGGGGCAGCCGAAAAAGTTTGAAGATGAGGAATTGGAGGCTTTGCTCGATGAAGACCCGTGTCAAACCCTTCAAGAATTGTCAGAATCATTGGGAGTCGACTTATCAAGGGTCGGCAAACGCTTGAAGGCCATGGGAATGATTCAAAAGCAAGGAAATTGGGTGCCGTACCAGTTGAAGCCGAGAGACGATGAACGGCGATTTTGCATGTGCAAACAACTGCTTCAACGGCATAAAAGGAAGAGTTTTTTGCATCGTATTGTCACTGGCGATGAAAAGTGGATCCATTACGATAATCCTAAGCGAAAAAAATCGTGGGGACCACCCGGCCATGCATCAACATCGAGGGCCAAGCCGAATATTCATGGCGCCAAGCTTATGCTGTGTATTTGGTGGGATCAGAAGGGTGTCGTGTACTATGAGCTGCTAAAACCTAACGAAACCATCACTGGGGAACGCTACCAACAACAATTGATGCAATTGAGCCGAGCATTAAAGGTTAAACGGCCGGAATATGCCAAAAGACACGACAAAGTGGTTTTTCAACATGACAACGCACGGCCACATGTTGCAAGAACCGTCAAGGAAACGTTGGAGGCGCTGAATTGGGATGTGCTACCCCACCCGCCTTATAGCCCAGACATAGCCCCTTCCGACTACCACCTATTCAGATCGATGACGCATGGCTTGGCTGAGCAGCGCTTCACTTCTTACGAGGATACCAAAAAATGGGTCGATTCGTGGATTGCCTCAAAAGACGAATCGTTCTTCCGGCGCGGAATCCATATGCTGCCAGAAAGATGGGAAAATGTTGTAGCTTACAATGGACAATACTTTGAATAATATACATTGTACCGTTGTTTCTAAATAAATGCTCAAAAACCGAAAAAAACCTTTAAAATTAATTCCAACCCCCAATACATACATATATATTTTAATATTTTACCTTTATACATTTTATCCATGTTTTGTAAAATTCTAATTTATCCATGCATTTGTATGAAAAATTAAAATTTTTCAAAATAAAAATTATGACTTTTTAAAAACGTGACGTTTGCAATAAAAACCAGCATGTATTCATATGAGTTCGATAGGAGTGCGCTATATTATCGCGAGTTGATCTTTTTGTTGTAAATTGAAAAACATATAAAAATTTTTGGATTTTTTATATATTTCTCTATTTTTTGCACATAAAGCCTTATTTTGTGCATAAAACTGGTATGCATTTCGTTTGGATTTGAATTGTCCCTAAAGATGAGCTATTGTATATAGCATAAAAATCGGATAAAAATTAACAGAGTTTTGATATTTTAATTTTTGAAATAATTTAATTTTTTCCTTATTTAGTAAAAAAAATCTTAAAAACTCAAATTTGAAAAAATTGCAATACATTTCTATTGAAATTTTTTTTTTAAACAGCATTTAATAAAAATACAAACAAATTATGTGATTACGTTCAATAACTTGGTCGTAATTAAATTTTTTACTTGAAGTGTAACATTTTGTAAATTTTGAGTTGGAGTACTTTTACAAAACATTTCAAAAATTTAAAAATGCAAAATTTAAAAAATTCACGCGTGACTAAAGCATAGTCTTATGCTATTTCAGGCAAAAAATTACAAAAACAAAAATTCAAATAAAAAAGTTATAGCTGTTGAAACTCGCTGTTTTTTTTTTCAAAAATGCTCAAAGCTTTTGGCATTCAGAACACAAAAAAATTCATAAAAAATTGATATTAATATGTTTCTTAGTGACAATGGCTTCAACAATATAAAAATAAATTTTCTGATTTTAGTTGGAAGAAATTTTGGAGTTCCAATGCTACTAACATATCAGACCCTGGTTTTAAGGTAAAAAATATTAGAACTACCCCAAAAACCTACCAATTTTATTTTATGTTTGTGTGTCTATGCAGAATTTGTTTTGTTTTTTACTTGACGTCGTTGTTATGCTCTATTTTATGCTTTTGATCGTGTTTCAAATTCTTCTTATTTGGATACGCAGAGCTGAAATGAAATAAATTTGCGATTTGTGCTGTTTCTTTACTTTCCCAAATATGAAATAAGTGAGTGTCGTTTTGGCTAAACAAATTAATTCAATATGAAAAATATTTTATTTTATAGGTATATAAATTCTATATACTCTTTATTTACTTCTATATTCTATTTATATATCTGTAAATTAAAATAATATAAAATCAAAGAATAGATAATACTTAATTACAAAAATTAACTATAATTAATATAGTAGGTATATTACCTACTATATATTTATGTTTTTCTAATTCAATTTTCAATTTTAAGCAAAAAAGGCAAAAAACCCACCACATATTTGTTATTTTATATTTAATATATTTATATTACATTTATCTATTTACCCATTAAAATTATCTTAAAAAATATTTATATGCATTTTGTTTTCAATAAACAATTTCATTTCTTTGGTTTTTTTTTTTATTAGATACATTTTATAAATTTCATTAGGAACATTAATACATATATGTGGATTTCATATTATGTCATAAATGTCCACAAATGAATACATAAAAAATTAATTCAAATGCCAAAATTTATATATGCATAAACGAAAAAAAAAAAACAAAAAACGATTGTAAAATGTAAAATTTATAAGGTTGATTAAATTAAAGTTTTATAAAAAAAATTACTGTTGAAGATGTTATCAATCTTAATATACATAATTATACAATACATATTTCAATTAAAAATGTTAATTTAAAAAAAACAACAAAATAAAATGGAAGAAATGAAAAGTTGGATGTCAGAAAATTCAACATTTTTCAATATGTATATTATATATACATATATTGGGTGTCCCAACAAGAACGCAATTTTTAAATTTGGCGCCATTCGAAGTGTCATTGTTTGACATTTGAACAATTTTTATTGTTTGCTAGTAGAAGGTACGAGGTTAGTAAAAATGGAGCGCTGTAAAGAGATTAATGGATAAATTTGCCGAAACTGG
Source organism: Dichetophora obliterata (assembly GCA_963920525.1). NCBI lineage: Eukaryota > Metazoa > Arthropoda > Insecta > Diptera > Sciomyzidae > Dichetophora > Dichetophora obliterata. The sequence continues at coordinate 236,349,487 of OY986436.1, read as the reverse complement.
GTCTGTTAGTGATGTAAAGACAACAACGCGCCTTCGACCAGGTCGATCGACCGAAAATGTCGCAGCTGTACGTGATGATGTCGCTCAAACTCCATCCACCTCAATTCGACACCGAGCTCAGCAAATTGGTGTCTCCAAATCCACTATGCAGCGAATTTTGACGAAAGATTTGCATCTTCATGCATACAAAGTTCAATTGACGCAGGAACTGAAGCCAGCTGACCATGGACAGCGAAGGGAGTTCGTTAATTGGGTATTGGAGAGACAACATGAAAATGCTGATTTCGCCGCTAAAATCATCTTCAGTGACGAGGCCCATTTCCATCCTGATGGCTTCGTCAATTGGCAGAATTGTCGCATTTGGGGTGAAGAAAATACTCAAGTAATTAAAAAATAAACCAAAGAAATGAAATTGTTTATTGAAAACAAAATGCATATAAAAATTCGTTAAGATAATTTTAATAGGTAAATATAAAATAAATATATTTAATATAAAACAACAAATTGCGGTGGAAATCTTATAAGCCTTTTTTGCTTAAAATTGAAAATTGAATTAGAAAAACATAAATATATAGTAGGTAATATACCTACTATATTAATTAAAGTTAATGTTTGTAATAAAGTATGATCTATTATTTGATTTTACATTATTTTAATTTACAGATATATAAATAGAATATAGAAGTAAATATAGAGTATATAGAATCTATGTACCTATTAGATGAAATATTTTTATTACTGAATTAATTTGTTTAGCTAAAACGACACTCACTTATTTCATATTTGGGAAAGTAAAGAAACAGCACAAATCGCAAATTTATTTCATTTCAGCTCTGCGTATCCGAACAAGAAGAATTTCAAACACGATCAAAAGCATAAAATAGACCATAACAACGACGTCAAGCAAAGAACAAAACAAACTCTGCATAGACACACAAACGTAAAATAAAATTGGTTGGTTTTTGAGGTATTGTTAATATTTTTTACCCTTGAACCAGGGTCTGATATGTTGGCAGCCTTGGAACTCCAAAATTTCTTCTAAGCAAAATCAGAAAATTTATTGTTATATTGTTGAAGCCATTTTATATAAGAAACATATTTTTATCAATTTTTTATGAATTTTTTTGTGTTCGAAATGCCAAAAAATGGCACTTCGAGCATTTTTGAAAAAAATACAGTTTCAACAGCTATAACTTTTTTATTTGAATATTTGTTTTTGTAATTTTTTGCCTGAAATAGCATAAGACTATGTTTTAGCCAACCGTGAATTTTTTAAATTTTGCATTTTAAAATTTTTGATTTTTTTTTGGTTTCCAACTCAAAATTTACACAATGTTACACTTCTAGTAAAATATTTAATAACGACCAAGTTATTCAACGTAATCACATAATTTATTTGTGTTTTTATTAAATTCTATTTTAGAAAACATTTCAATAGCAGTTTATTGCAATTTTTTCAAATTTGAATTTTTTAGATTTATTTTTACTAAATAAGAAAAAAATTAAAGTATTTCAAAAATTAAAATATCAAGACTCTGAATATTTTTATCCGATTTTTATGTCATATAGCTCATCTTTAGAGACAATTGAAAAACAAACGAAGTGCATACCAGTTTTATGCACAAAATAAGGCTTTATGTGCAAAAAATAGAGAAATGTGTAAAAAGTCCAAAAATTTCAATTTACAACAAAAAGATCAACTCGCGGTAATTTAGCGCACTCCTATCGAACTCATATGAATAAATGCTGGTTTTTATTGTAAACGTCACATTTTTAAAAAGTCATAATTTTAATTTTCGAAAAAATTTAATTTTTCATACAAATGCATGGCCAGAAGATTGTAGATAAATTAGAATTTTACAAAACATGGATAAAATATACATATATAGATAAAATATTAAAATATATACATTGAAAGATAAAATATATAACATAAATATAGATAAATAAAATATATATTCGCTATTTCGCGCATTGAAATAATTTGTTAAGCCGTAACGACATTCACTTGTTTCATATTTGGCTTAGTTAAGAAACAGCACAAATTGGCCAATTTCTTTTATTTTAGCTCAGCCAAACAAGAAAAATATCGGAAACACGATCAAACGCATAAAATAGAGCATAACAACAACGTCAAGTAAAGAACAAAACAAATTCTGCATAAACACACAAACATACCAATAAGTAGCAGTACAAATAGTGTTTATTAATTTGTTTCCAATTCATTCATAAAATTCAATTTTTTTTCTTCTGCTGGCAGAGTTTGTGTTGCTGGCAGCGCACGCTGGCAACCAATTGTTCGAACCGTATTAATAATCGGATCGTTGGATTTATGTTAACGTTCTGTTAATGTTTCGATGACTTCTCTCGTTTATATATTCTCTCTGATCTTGTCTTCTCCCAGCAGCGGATTTGCCAGTGGCTACCATAGAACTAATACAGAATAAATTACCAGGTAAAGAAGCATTACTTTTTGAAAAAAAGTAATGCTTTTTTGCATATAGCAGATTCTGCATATAGCAGAAGTAATTAACTCATACCTCATTACCTGTAATGTAGCATACAAGGAAAAGTAATGCAGTGATTTTTATAACTTAATACAAGTAGTATGTTACTCCATAACTTCTAGGTAATGCTGAAGGGAGGCGATCACTTACCTCCTGTCTCATTCAATGTTAAATGTAAGGCCTTTTATGCATAGTAAGGTAATATAGTCGGAAGTAGTGGTCATTACATGGTAATTGATGCTTCATATATTCGGAATATATTCCATCCGCTACTGGGCTTATACTTAACCCTTTCAAACCGAAAAAAACGGCTGGATATACAATATTGGCACTAGGTGGACCTTAACCCTGGATGGGTGTTTCTTCGAATCGACGACGCATGGTCAAATTTTATTGTTTTTATTTCTTGTTTTTTTTTTTGTTCTCATTTGTCGTATAGCGTAAATCGTCTAGCTGTGGGTGTGCGAAAACGTTCAGCCGAATAAATAGTATAAGTATGATTCTTAAGAATTGTCGTCGTCGAAACTACGAAACATGTCTTTTGTGTGACTTTAGAATTTTTTATGTTATTCTTTTTATATGAAAATTTGTCATGTTTAGAAACTGTTGAAAGGAAAAGCTGAGAATTTTAGAGGAATTTTTAAAAAATGCTTTTATCGCGTATGATATATCATACGTTGTCATTATCCACAATTTGCACGTGTTGCTCTAGTGTAAGTCGATCCATATTAAAAATATCAAAAAACATCGATCCATATCAAAGCAAACTAAACAAAAAGCAACTATCAATTGTTAAATGAGTGGTCAAATAAAGCAGTGATGCCAACTCAAAGTTGTATCACTCTATAAAAAACACCCTTTATAAAAATCTGTATTAAAATAATTTGTAAAGCGTACTGAAAAAAATAAGTTCTCAAGTATATTTATAAAAGTTATGGCGTATGTATATATATGGAAGTTATGGCGTAAATTGTAGTGTTTGTAAATTTTCAAACGATATTTCAGACGCTTATAAATTAAGAACTACGGAAAGGACGATAATTTTGGTGTATTGATTCTTCATGATGTCATGGACCTTCTCATATCATATTTATAATATGCATGGCTCTTTCTCATCACTTCGTAATTTCAAGTACGCAATTTGTCATTTCGACAACGTTGGTTTTTTGAATTACCAGCATAATCCCCAGTGAAAATCTTACAGACGATTCTTTAGAACGAAGTCATGCAATTATGTTTATTTACACTAAATGAATAGCCCATATAGGTCGGCCTTTGTAGTCTAGTTGAGAGTGTGCTAGACTATCAACCCAGAGGTCCCTGGCTCGAATCCGGGCTCGGGCATGGTTCTTTTCATATTCTTTGTTCTTTCCTACATTTAAAAAATATTGAAAACTAAAAATCCACAACTAAATTTTGAAAAAAGTGGAATTAAAGGACAGTAACAACTAAGAAATGCTTGCCAAGGTTAAGGCATAACACTAGTCTCGGTTAAAAGCAATTCAAATTGTCTTTCACGTTTGTTTCGCCTAATCAATAATTCACGTATGGTTCCAATCAATTCCTCTAAATAAGTATTTCCCTTCAGGTCAAAGACCAAACCTTGTTTGTGTAAGGCGCATGCCTTGGTTCTTTAAACTTAAAAAAAAAATAAATATATGTATGTAAATAACTGAAATCATTTTAGAACATAATTATATAGAAAACAGTTTTTAGTTTTCGGCATTGATTTTTTTCCCATGGTTATCAGTTGTGACGCCATTTTGGGAAATGTCTCTCCACTAAATATAACAAGAAGAAAACCAAAGTGGAAAAAAAAACATTACAAAAGTCAATTGCACCCTAACGAAATTCGAAGAAACATTATTCAGGCAGCTGCCTTCAACAAGCCTAACAAAAATAAGGGTCAACCATTTTCTATTACTTTTCTTTCCTCCAACATCTTTTTCTTTTATTGTGCGATCACATTTTAAGATGTCCGCAAAGTGATCAAAGTGCTTTGATATGTGCAGCATTTGAAAGAGGGTCAACGATTGGTTGTTCTCAAAAGTCAATCCAACGGATGTGAGCTCAATGGGATGCAGTAAATTGTGCGACTGATTTTTTATTGGATTTTTGTATTATTTTTTATTGAGCTAATAAATTTTTTAGAGCGTTAAAATTGTCTTTATCTTGGGTATATATGTATGTGTTGTGTGTGTTGTTTTTGTTTTTCTTTTTTTTTGTCTTAAAAATAGATAAGTGCTATATTCCGTCGGGTTTTTGGTCTTTTCAATCAATTGTGAAAATATAAAAGTGAATCTCATAAAAGCAGGCAACAACAACAACACTTGGCTGCTTCTTCTATTGAAATGAACACAAAATCAATCTAAATTTTCAACTTTTTACGAGTCGATCTGTTAAGTTGTATGGTTTTTTTTTGTTTATAAGATGCAGCAAAGAGTTAAGTTGGCTTTTGACTGGCACTCCCACCTGTTGGCTTGTTAAAGACTTACATATTTTTTCGTTATTTTTTGTTTATGAAAACAATTTAATTTTTTTTAACGTATGCATGTCTACCATGTTTATAGCCAATAAGCAGCACTTTTAACTGCTGTGTAAGCCGTTGTTTACAACCTTAAAAATGTCGGCTTGAATGAGTCAAAATAGCTAATTGTTAACAAACGACGATAGTAAAAATAAATTATATAGAACTATATATAAACCGTTTTTAGTTTACACAAACTATACTATTTAGATATATTAGAAGCAAGAGGTATTTTGTTGATTGTTGCCGACGCAGATCCTAAGCTTTGGCGGATTTCAAAACAATCTTGTCTCAGCTAATTAACCAATTTGCCTCTTAAAAATATAGTTTTTTTTTTTCAGTTAATATATAAAAACAGCATGTTTTAAAGTGTGAAAATTAATCTATTACTAGAACCAAATTTCTCGGCAAGAGGAATTAAATCCTGAATTTACCAAAAAATTATGTGTTAATAATAAAAATAAACAAACGATAAAATATTCTTCATAGAGTTTAAACGAAATTATATCTAAGCCTATCTAAGATTCTGGGCTACATATTGGGATCTGTATCTATACTGTTCTATCTTGTCTGATTAAGTCCATGACATCTAATTGATATTTGAAATACATTTTAATGGAGAAGAGTAATTCTTAAAACTGCCGTATTTGTTGGCTTAATTTAACTCTATTATTTTCTTGAAATGACAATAATTGGTTTATTTTAGTAAAAGCAATTTCTTATATTAAGAGCATTTGGCTTGATATGAGAAAAATATTTTCCAGTATTTATTTTATAATTTGGCAGTTATTTTTTTATGAAAATACTAGCTGATATACTCGGTGTTACGCTGGACTTTATTTTGTACACATTTCTTTTTAAGGTTTTCATTTTAAATTTCTTTAATAAATCAAGTCGAAGCATGAACCTATTCTAAGTTTAATTTTCTTAACTCAAGTAGATTGTTTTTCGTTAGTGCAATAAGACTATGGAACTCACTGCCAAACAGCATTAAAAATGTTTCCAATCATTGGCGTCGGAAGCGGGGGGAAAGGGGGGCAGTTGCCCCCGCACTTTTTTAGCTAGATAAACAATTTAAAAGGAAAAGTTATTCAAAATATCAGTTTTTTTACAACGATAATATTTTTGTATTATATATTTTCCTCTTCTTTCTCTCTTCTTCATGTTTCATGTGAAGAAATTTTGGTGAACTTTTTTTGCACCACCATTTGTACTGCCCCCCCAGATGAAATTCGCTTCCGACGCGCTTGTTTCCAATAGTAGGTACTTTAAGCATTTAATTTTCGAGCACTTCTCTTAACTCTCTTTTTCTATCTGTTTTCTTTAAATTTTCCTTTCAGTTCTTAAATCTTAACTCTGTTTCTCAACTAATTTTTTTTTTTTTTCTTAAATTTTATTTTATAAACTGAGTAAGCAATTAAAATTATTTACATTTAATATCTCAATATATATTTATAATTAATATTTTTCTTGTTCAAAAACTAATGTATGCTAAAATTTGATTTTAATTTGATATTAATATTTGTTTAAATAATTCTGTATTTTTTTTTTTTTTATAATTCTATGTTTTGTCTTTCTTATGTAAAATTTTCATTTGATATTAATATTTGTTTAAATAATTCTGTATTTTGTATAATTCTATATTTTGTCTTTCTAATATAAAATAATTCACAAAATATTTTAATCTTATAAGTTGTTATGTATGCTATAAATGAGGCATGTAAAAGACTAAGGGCCGTTTTCTCAATGTCCGGTTAAGCACTAATCGGAACTTTAACCGGCGGCTAGCAAAAAAGCATTTTCTCAATGTTCGGTTAGGTCTTAAGTGTCGGTTAAGTTAACGGCAAGTTGCGGTTCCGGTTAGTTGCTAATCGGAAGAACAGCTGTGTAGTGTAAAATATGATTATATATTTTATAGTTTAAAAATGGATAGAATTTCGAACATTTCGTTTATTTTCTAACTTAAATTAAACCAAAATAGAAAAAAGACAATATGCGTAGGCGTGATTACGTAGAAGAGTACTGCACTTTCTTCATATGCACTGAAGTTCAGCACTCTGTTGCGTTTTTTAATTATTTATTAATTAATCCTTGTTAGATATTCACATAAAAAAATTAACAAACAGGCTAAAATGCAGCTAATATGCAGTTCAGCGTATTCACAATTGAAAAAATTCACAATTAATGACTTAACCGACAGTTGCTTAACCGACACTTGGTGAAAACGAAACTGTTTTTTTAGTTATCGTACGGTTAGCTAACTCCCGGTTAAGAGCTTGATTAACCGAACATTGAGAAAACGGCCCTAAGTCTTAAATGTCAACATATCGTAACTAAATAAATACAAATAAATACAAAATAATAAAGGAGATTTGCTGAAATGTGTTATAAAATTAGAAAAATAGATGTAATATAAAAAAAAAATGTACATTTGATTTGAACTCTTTAATTTGCTAATCTACACTTTCTAAAATTTGTTAAAAAAAATTAAAAAGATATACATTGACCTAACAGTACAGTTTATTAAATAACTCTATTAAGAAGGTACTTTTATTGAACTTTCGAGTCAAAAACAGTGGTGCAGTCGGGGGACCCCCTGTCAGTAACGAAGCTCCTTATGCTTGGTTTTCACTGTGTCATTTTCAGTTGTCAGTTCTTGTCAATCAAATTGAAAATAACAACATGTTGACATTTTTTCTAACTTTGGCAATCTTGGAAAATTAAAAACAATTAAATTATTAAATGGAGCTATGCAAAAAATTTTCTCGAGTTTTATTAAGGTGATATTTCAGGTGATAAACTTTTGTGTCGTCATAAAAATGACTTAGGGCCATTTTGTTCACAAAGGGTATAAATATGATTTAATTCGGGGATAACTATCTCTAGGTTAATTTTATACCAAGCGTATAAATCGGGAGATAAAAAAGTGGGTTTGTTCACATTTTATCCCAGCTTTATGCTTAGAGCATAAATTCGCTCTCAGTTTATCTCGATTTCCATTGGAATGTTAGAGTGTTGCTCATTAATTAAAAAATGTGTGGGGATTTTTGGTTTATTTTTGCGAATTTGAGGGTTAGAGTGAACACTAGGTAAAAATGGATCGCTGATTTTGCATCTAATGTCAGAATTTCAAAATTCTAACATTTTTCTACACAGGGCTGCCAACTAAACATTTTTTTAAGAATTTTAAACATGAAGAAACAGTACTGGGGGTTACTTCTTCCGAATCTGGTGTCAGAATTTTAAAATTCAAGATGGCGGATAAAGTTGCCACCTAATTTCTTGTTTATTTATGCGAAATAAATTTCTCTGGGAGAAACACTAGGTAAAATTGGGTCGCTGATTCCGAATCCGTTGTCAGAATTTCAAAACTCGAAAATTTTTCTACACGTAGGGGTGCCACCTAAAAATGTTTTATTTTAAGAATTTTCAACATGAAGAAAGAGTATTGGGGGCCGCTGAGTTCGAATCTGAAGTCAGAAATTTAAAATTCAAGATGGTGGATAGGGTTGCCACCTTAATTTTTTGTATTTTTATGAATTCGGGGCTGGCAAAAAAAAATGGTATACAAAAAATGGGTCGCTGAATCCGAATCCGTGGCCAGAATTTCAATATGATAAAGTTTTGAAATAATAGGGTTGCCACCTAATAATATGTATTTTTTAGAATTTTAAACATCATTTAACAGTATTAGGGAGCCACTGATTTCGAATCTGAAGTCAGAACTATAAAATGCAAAATGGTGGATAGGGTTGCCACCTTAATTTTTTGTATTTTTATGAATTCGGGGCTGGCAAAAAAAATGGTACATCAAAAATGGGTCGCTGAATACTGACCACGGATTTGGACTCAGCGACCCATTTTTGCGTACCATTTTTTTGCCAGCCCCGAATTCATAAAAATACAAAAAATTAAGGTGGCAACCCTATCCACCATCTTGAATTTTAAAATTATGACTTCAGATTCAAAATAAGTGACTCCCTAACACTGTTAAATGATGTTTAAAATTCTTAAAAATACATATTATTAGGTGGCAACCCTATTATTTCAAAACTTTATAATTTTGAAATTCTGGCCACGGATTCGAATTCAGCGACCCATTTTTGGTATACCATTTTTTTTTGGCAGCCCCGAATTCGTAAAAATTTAAAATATTAAGCTGGCAACCCTATCCACCATCATGAATTTAAAAGTTTTGAGTTCAGATTCGAAATCAGTAACCTCCCAATATTGTTCCCTCATGTTTAAAATTCTAAAAATAAAACCTTTTTAGGTGGCAACCCTATGTGTAGAAAAATTTTCGAATTTTGAAATTCTGACAACGGATTCGGATTCAGCGACCCATTTTTACCCTTTAGTTCGCGCCAGCCCCGAATTCGTAAAAATAAAAATTAAGGTGGCAACCTTATCCAAATTTTAAAATTCTGACATCAGATTCGAAATCAGTAACCCCCAATACTGTTTCCATATGCTTAAAAGTCTGTATTTTCAATATTTTGACACCAAGTAAATAAAAAATATTAAAATGAGAGTGATGAGAGCGAATTAAAAATCTTATCTCACCAATTTTCACGAGTTAAATATTTCTGGGCATGATTCAATTATATATAAGGTTAAGTAACCATGAAATTGTTCTCATACAACGACAAAACTTGGATCGCAAAATGTCAAAGTAAAACAAAAAAGAAAAGTAAACAATCAAATTAAAATTTCTGACTAGAAGTCAAACTGTTGAATTTTAATATCAAATTTGTGTTTAAAATAATTTTTAAACAATTTTCTTGGTGTTTGTGTTTTTGTTACAGCTTCAAAATGCCAAAAAAGTACGCGATTCGCCAAAACTATTGGAACAAGGAAAACGTTTCCTTTTTTAAAGTGCCCAGTGACCATTTTAAGCAAAAACGCTGGATGAATGGAATTTGGATCGGCGAATGTCAAAGTAAAAGATAACAACACCGAACAGCTGTTTTTGACATTCGCCAACAGATATGTGCTCTCAGCTTACTCAACCTTATATAATTGTATCATGTTTCTGGGGTTAAGCTATCTCGCCACCATTTTTATCTCCAGTTTGAAGAGTTAAATGCTTAACTCGCTGTGAACAAATGAAAAACTGGAAAAATCATGGAATTAACTCGGGGATAAATTTATCTCTCTGTGAACAAAATGGCCCTTAGTGAAAACCAAGCATAAAACTTTTTTTTCAACTGCGAATGCAATTTGAAATAATATCTGTATATTTATGTTTTTTTTTATTATATTGCATTTTATATAATTTTTTCAAGGCAATAATGTAAATGAACAATCAAATCAAAATGTCTTATTTAATATTTTAATAACAACAATTAAAAATTTATTTATTGAAAACTTTAGATGTACAATTCTTATGAGAGATGAAAATGAAAATATGCAGATACCATTGTCAGCGATGATTGTTTTATGACGTAAAACAATTGAACATTCACCATGCTCCTCGTATGTAGCGTGAATTTATTGAAAATTTGGACTGAAAACTGGACTTACTTAACCCATTCCAGGCTGCACATAGTTCCCGATGGCCGATTTTGTCCAAATTCACATATGTAAGCAAGGGATACCTTAAATTAAATAAAATCAGTCAGGGCGGTGAAAATTGCCAAGTTATGCCAGCGCCCAGTGTCAACTGTTGTCGCATCTTTCAGAGATCTATCAACTCGTACTCAGCTTTTAATTTTCAATGCGTTGAATATACAGAAGTACTGCGAAGTTGCTTAGTGATGAAATCTAATGCCGTCGGTTTCGATGAAATACATCCCATGTTTTTTAAGTTACTTCTTCCTGCTCTAACCCCTTTCATTATTAACATTTTCAATACCATCATAACGAAATCAGAATTCCCTGCTGTTTGGAAAAAAGCTAAAATTATTCCCAACCCTAAAACTGGTAATGAATTCCGCCCTATAGCAATTTTACCATATCTATCAAAAGTTTTTGAAACGCTGATGTACAACCAAATAAACAAATTTCTTTTAGACAATAAACTGCTAACTGACAGACAGTCAGGATTCCGACCTAAGCGCAGTTGCGTGACTGCTCTACTTGACGTCAGCGATGAAATTCGAAATAACCTCGATCGCAATGAAATCACTTTCTTGGTTTTGCTAGATCATTCGAAAGCTTTCGACACGGTTGATCACCAAATTTTATGTTCGAAATTATTAAATGTGTTTAATTTTTCCGCCACTGCAACTCGACTAATGAGCTCATATCTCACAAACAGATCACAAGCCGTAAATATAGGCAGCGTTACTTCTAATTTCTTACCTGTAATCCGTGGCGTTCCTCAAGGCTCTGTAATGGGCCCCCATTTATTTTCGGTTTATATAAACGGCTTACCAACTGTGTTGCAAAATTGTGGTATACAAATGTACGCTGATGATGTACAACTGTATACTAGCTGTCGCAAATGTGATATTACCACGTGTGTTGATAGTCTGAATGCTAATCTGTGTAAAATTTACGATTGGGCTTCCGCTAATGGCTTAAGCACAAACCCAAATAAGTCAAAATGTTTAATTATAACTAGAAAACATAACTCTTCTTTGCCCTTTCCGGACGTTACTATAAATGGGTCATGTATTGAAGTTGTGAAAACGGCAAAAAATTTGGGTATTACCTTCAGCAGCACTTTAGATTGGACGAATCATGTCAACATCACTGTAGGAAAAGTTTATGGTATGCTCCGTAGCCTACGGGCCACACAGTTTTTCACCCCCTTTAACATAAGAATGTTATTAGCTAGAACGTATCTTGTCCCCACCTTATTGTACGGATCCGAAATTTTTGCATACTGTGATGCTGCTAGCAAGCGCAAGTTGAACGTTTCCTATAACAACTTGAACTTTTGAACTTGAGGGCGTTAGTCTTTCTGCACAAAATTATTTTTACCAAAGAGCCAGTTTACTTATATAGTAAACTAAAATTTTTAAGATCTCAGCGCGGAAACAACCTAGTCCAACCAAAACATGCCTGCTTAGTGTCCGAACGTCAGTTCTTTGTTAATTCCATACGTCTTTAGAACTCACTCCCACCGTATCTACAGCGTATTTGCAATACAACCATATTTAAATCTAAATTATCAGATTATTTGTCTTCCTTCTAACCAAAACTTTTATCTTTTTTTCTTGATTCGCTATTCTATTATTTTTCTTCATTTATCTCTTTTCATTCGATTTCTTACCTAATTCATTTCTTTTTTATGTTATTTTTCTCTCTTAATTTAAAGTTATTTTATTTTGAATTTTTAGTTTTAAATTCTTATAATCGTTTTTTAAAAAGTGTTTTTGATCTCAATGTATTTAATTAATTAATTTTTGTTCAAGATTATGTTTAAGTGTTTAACATTAAAAATTTGTTGATTTATATCCACACATGTTATCGGTGCTTAACTATAAGTTTATTTCTTACAAGCGCCTATAAATAAATAAATAAATAAATAAATAAATAAATAAATAAATAAATAAATAAATAAATAAATAAATAAATAAATAAATAAATAAATAAATAAAATACAGGTCTTTACCTGTCCGAATACCTGAGATAACGATGGTTAAAAAATGTTACCTCCTTCAGGTCAATAATTCATGATACACATGTGAAAACTCTGTTTGATATCAAAATTTCACAAATTGAAGCTCCATTTACTCTCTCTTACTTCACAAAATTTCAAACAAAAAGCTAACAGCATTTGGTTAAAAACGTCAAAAGAAAAAAAATGCCTGCTTTAAAACCCGAGATAAACCCGAGAAATTTCACAAATTTCAGGTAAATCATTCATAGTACACAGATGAATGCTCCGATTGATACTAAAATTTCACGAATTAAAGTAACATTCATTCTCCCTCACTTAACCCTTAACTGGTACACCTCAAAAAAATTACACTAACAGTACATCTGATCCCAGGAACCACACCAACTGAAATGCTTAAAACCACAAATTTTAGTTAGAAATTCATGTTCATTTTTTAAGAACGTCTTAAATAAAATTTTTTCTTCCTATTAATAAAGAATTTTTTATTATTTTCAATAAATGAATTGAATCGAATTGAATTTTTAATTGAATTATTAGAGAAATATCGAGAGCTTATATTCAATATGACCTATCTAAAAAAAAAACTTTTTTCAGGAGAGCAAAAAACCCGTTTAAATCTTTCAGTATACAATTATTCACCAACCAAAGTACCAGAATATTGTAAGAGAATGACAAGCTTCCATAACAAAAAAAAAATTAGTGATATCTCGTACTTTTCGTTTCAGTGTAGATAGGTTGTTTTGTATTTCAAATATATTTTTTTTTCTTAAATGAAATTAGTAGATAAGTCTTTTTATTTAATAGGAAAAGTAAGTTCTTCGTGAATTTATTGACGATTTTATTCAGAATTTAAAAAAATTATGTTGATAACAATATTAACAAAAACAAGAGAAAAATATCAAAATATCAAAAAAATAGAAGAATATTGGTCTATTAATTTAATTGCTTACATTTTTTCAATATTATCATAAAAATAATGATATTCTGCTATAATTACAGACTTCATTTCTTGGAAATGGTTGCACTTTTTTTTACATTAGTCATCATATCATCAGGTTCCTAAATCTCAGTGGACACAACTCAGACTATTTAGGTTTCCACGTCGCCTGTACTCAAATTCCAAAGGTCACAGTATGTCGATCCGGTAGTTGCTTACCTTCCTAACATTTACTGTTTGAAATTAGCGAGATTCAATCTACCATCATTCTCTTAGTAATTTAAGGGAATCACCAGCCCGAGTTCAACTTAAGTGTAACTCACACCGGACTTTTTGGCCTAACCACAGCCAGAGCGCTGTGATACCCCACGTGGGCCTAACCCAGACGACAGTCAATACCTGGGCTCAAGGCTCCACCTGACAAGGCTCTTCAACATCCCGTCTTACAGACCAAAAGTTCTTAGAACATTTATATTTGACTGTGACACCTTCAGCCACTAGAATTGTACATGACTAGGTTAAAAAATAACCATTGGTTTCTCAGTAAAACCGGGTAAATCACAATTCAACTTATTCAACTTCGTTAACCTAATTAAGACTTAATAAAAAGCCTTTTTCAGAAAACTAGGAAGCATGAGCCGTTGTATACCAATTGGCTTATAAAACGGTCCAAAGATTAAATGTAGGAAACAGATAACCTTTATTCTAAGATAGGTCTGCAGAACAACGATAGATCAGGTCTCCTCATCATTGATGGATGACTGTCCCCGCTCTTCAAGTTATGTTGGATTGATCGTCCATCGAAAGCATATTACAATGACGGTGTTATGATAACTTAATATCAAAACCATGCTTTCTCCAAGAATTTGGCAACCAACTACCAAGGCTCAAGGTAAACCTTTTTCTTTTACAGTCATCAGATGACATTCAAGAGCTGTGCCTCAAGAATGAACTCATTATGAGATCAGTTCATGGGCCGTGCTCCATGAAGTGCCCATCCAATAACAACCCTCACCGCTTCTATTCCTGGCTTGGGACAGGCAGATTCCCCGAAGGTCCTCTGGCGGGTTTAGGCAGTGGAGCAGTGCGGAAATTAGAGTCCTGATTTCTCTTCCTTCTGCGGATAAGATCCATTGCCGAGTTATCATAAAAATATGAGCGGGCGAACAGCGGTCGATCAGCGGCCGATCATAGGTCGCACGGCCGTACAAGGGTCGAAGATGGCCTAAAAATTAAGCTCTACTGCCGCTGTATGGACGTTGAACGCCCGTTGTATGCCACCAAATTTTTCAAAGCTCTTAGTCAACAGCAAACGCATGTGCAGCAACAAAAGTAAGCCTTACTTGATAATGCTGATGTTAATAGTATCGGCACTTCTGTGTGGCTCAAAATAATTTTTTTGTGTTTGAAGACAGTTGAAAAAAGCTGCTCATTTTCATTGTGGAATGATGACTGCTCGGCTGATGTATGACCGCTAGACGGTCGTTGTAAAGTCAACATTAATAGAAAACTCTAAACGGCCACTGTTTGCCCAAAAAGTCCTGCAAACGACCTTTGTACGACCCTTGTACGACCCTCGCTCGGCCGAGAACAATATTTAAAATTAAGCCTTGTAGGTCCACTGTTTGGCCTTCGCTAAAAAAGTTTTCATTTTTACTCGGAAATTTGCATTAAAATTTATTAATATTCTAAGAGAATTTCATTCGATTATAAAAGAACCTGTTATTTATCCAATATCTTCCTCCGCTGATGATGCATAATCACTTCTATGCTTATCAATGTATTTCCTTCTCTATTTTACCCTGCCATTGTATTCTAACGCAATTTGTTACAATTTTCTTGAATAATTCCGAAAAATTGTGCAGATGAGTCCTTTTGTATTCATAAACAAAAAAACTGTATTGGTAGAAATAGTAAAGGTATATGCATTTCAGACTGCTCTCTTTTTCTCATAGCCAGACTTGTGAAACTCAAGCATTTTGCTATTATTGCCTATTTTTGCTTTCTTATCGCATTCTCATCGTTTTCAAATTTTGTATGAGCTGTCAACTTCGTTTTGACAGTTCCGGCAGTCTGTCTCTCCAAAATGCATCTCTCTATTATGATAAGTCAAACATTTAAGGGAAAGCTTTGCTAAACTCTCTTTTTTTATTAAAATAAATCTCATAGGTGGTAGATGAGCCAAAGATTTCTTTTCCATAAAAAACACATTTTCGTGAAAAATGTAGATAGGTCATATTATATATAAGCTCTCGATATACTATTTTATTTTTTGTTTTTGTTCCACAGACCAGGAGTACCAGTTAAAGGTTAACAAAATTTCAAACAAAAAGCTACCAGCATTTAGTCTAGTAATCCTAAAGAAAAAACCCATGATGGGGTGAAATTTCACCCCATCCGACTGGAATGGGTTAAGAGTATAAAGCAAAAAACGCATTTTTAGAGTCCACCCTAGTGTGAAAACACTTTTTGAAATTTTAATATCAGAATCGAAATTAGTGACCAGTGTATCTACAAAGAGTATAAAGTCTAAAAACACATTTTTATGGTCGATCATAGTGTCAACAACTTTTTTGAAATTCTTACATCAGATTAGAATTCAACGACCCCTTAATACCGACAGCACATATACAAAGAGTATAAAATAAAAACACACATTTTTAAGGTCAACCTTAGTGTACAAAATATTTTTTAAAATTCTAACATAAGATCCGAAATCAGCAATCAGCGCATCTACAAAGAGAATAAAACAAAAAAACACATATTTAGGGTCCACCCTACTGGCAAAAACTTCTTGAAATTCTAACATCAGATTACTCCGTTTTATATACATTTGCTGCAGTTTCCATTTCTTAAAACTTAATTGCAATAAAGATTCTCACGTACGATTTGAAACAAACCTTCAAATAAAAAGAGCAAATGCGTTTTAAAAAAATTTCTACGTGTCTTCATTCTAGAGAGATAGATAGAGAGAGAGAGAAATAGAGAAAGAGAGAGAGTGAGAGATCGAGAGTGAGAAAGAGCGAGAAAAAGACTTTTTTTAGTCTGCTCAGAGCTCGATATTGCACGCATACACACACACAGCAATGTCACTGTTACGTGATGGTTTCTCCCAAATCACACCACTCGCAAGCCGCGCAAAAGAACTTCGTTTCAAAAAAATCAAAAACTTTAAACCTCTTCTATAAGCAGCTCATATGAAAATGTTGGTACGATAAAAAGTCCACTTATGCTACGAACCCTAGAGAATGCAAATTTCAACAAGCTGTTAACCATACAAATGAATGCATTATTTTTAAATTTAATCATCTTGCTATATGTATTTAGAACATTTACAATTGAAACAAATAAATGTTTTCATAGAAGGTGTGTAAATATTTATGTAATTAAGAAAAAGTGGGTGTAAATACAAAAATAATTCTTTATACTTAAGTTTTTTGGTTGTTTCGTAAAAGGGTAAACAGTCAAGTGTGCATAATATGGAAAACGTATATCTTCAAAATTAATACATGGATTTTTAGGGTGTTAATTACTTGTGGAATAGGTAAAAGCATAACTTTTCTTTTGATACCCATAACGCTTAAATGGAAAAATTTTAAAAAATTAAAATTTTTTTAGGCCCATTTTCGACCCCTTACCTTCTAAACCACTTGCGAGCGTGCTGATTTTTTTTACTGTTGGACTTAGAATGTCTTAATACACATAATCCACGAAAAAAAATCAATTTTCGAATTACCGAAGTTAATCAAATTAACTTATAAACAAAATATAATTTCCAAATTTTGGCTTCTTTGGAAAATAATTTTATATTTATTTAACAATATTTATTTCATTTCAGTAAAACAAGTTTTCATAAAAAAATTTAGGCATTTTAAAATCTTTACACCTTATAAATAAATTGTGACTACGTTGCAACCAATGAGCACCTTGCACGTCACAGCAAAGATGGCGGACATGCGCAATACTTTTTCTGTAGTTCTTTGATCATGGAACGTAATCAAAATTTTGATGACTCTCAAGGCATGAATCATGGTAGAACTAGACAAGGTAGTGTTAGGGCCGAATGTGTTCTCTTTCTTAGTGACCATAACTGTCAAACTCAGCCATTTTGGTATTTTTGCTTTCACATTGCATTCTCATTAGTTGCAGATTTTGTATGAAATGTCAACTTCGTTTTGTCAGTTTCGGTCACCGGCTCTCCGCCCTAACACTACCTTGTCTAATTTTGCCATGACCTGAATCATTCAGTCAGAGAGAGAGAGAGTAAAAGAGAACAAAAAGAAGTGAAGAACTTCAGCATTTACTTCTCGTGTGAAACCAGCCAATGAAGAAAGAAAAGTTTTCTGAAACAGATTTTATGAACAAAAATTTATCAGGTGTCAATGCTTCTTTCTCTATTATAATAGGGGTATTCACGGGTTGATGCGAAACACAGTTGCGACGATGCGAAAATGCAAGATTGCGAACTTTCGCATCACTCCAACAACAAACACTTTAGAAGCAGTTTTGCAACTCTTCTTGAATTACGCACTGCCCAAACCTATTGCGAGAACGCACGCTGAATCATGTTTTGGTTGGTCTCAAACATAGTTGCCACTTGGGTAAAACTTTAAAAGGCTTAAGTTTGTACGTTGATTCTAAAAACTTTTTGTGATTTTGAAATGAGGTGGCAATATATTTACTGTTCATTCGACATATAATTTTTATTGCATAATTAAGTTGCAATATTGATGTTCACGCGTTAGTGCGAAAAATATCTTGCATTTTCATACTCTTGTAATACGCAACAACACGTGAATACCCCTAATATTGATTGAATGCATAGCAATTTCATAGAGTTACAATGGATTCCGGATTGAAATCTGGACGCTCTTAGACACAATTTATTTTTGTTTTTTTTCATGTAAGCTCTTAACATTAATTTTGAAACTGTCATATAAAACTTTTTGTAAAATGTTTATATAAAAGCATGTAAATTTCACGTTTCGGTAAAAAAAATTGCTAACCATGTGCGTTCAAATGCTTATATATGTTTCTATAATGGCCATTATGAAATTAATTTTGTCTTGGCTGAAAAATTAGTTTTTCTTTACTTAACAGAAGGCATGTTAAGGGGGCACAACCAGCTAGAATTTTGGGGAAAAAAATATTTTTTCACATTTTCCAAAAGAAAAATATTTCAAAAGTATTCTCTAAAAATTTCAGAGCAATCGGATTACTATTTATGAAGATAAATAACTCTAAATAGGAGTTTTTATCTGCATGCACTGCATAGTCAAAACTTTAAACGCGTTTTTCTCAAAACCATATTTTCGAAGTCAGTGATCGTTGTAACTTTAGAACGGCTCTACCGATTAGTTTAAAATTTTTTCAATTATTTTATACATAACTAGCTGATATATACCCGGTGTTACTCGAGAGTCATTTATATAAACATTTTAATATACACTTTTCGATTAAATGTTTTTGTAAATTTTAGAATTTTGTAAAAACGTGTTGAATTTAAGTTTGAGACCACTATAAAAATATTAGTTAAAAAATTTACCAAGCTTTTTTAACGAAGAAATAATTTTATCACTGTTTTTTCACAATCAAAAACTGTTTTTTAGTTCTATACTGAATTTACTGGTTACTGGTAAGCATGTTACTTGCACTTTGCTAATGAAAATCAAATTTATAAAAATCTTCTTAAAATTTTTTAGTAGTGGGGAGTAGGGGTGGGGAGGCAAAAAGTAAGTAGATTTACTATAAGGAAAATTTTATATAAACCAAAATGTTTATAATTACTCTAGACATACAACTTCATTCTTTGAGATAAATGGGGACGCTCAAATTATATAGAGAATTTTTGAAAAAAACTCAGTTTTATTAAAAGTCTGGTATGAAAAAATTGATTTTAAGCCATAATTCGCTTAGCTGGAAGAATTTTTGCAAATAAATGCTATGTCATATGAAAGGTAGCCAGATGTGCAATTTTTAATTGATTTTATTTTTACAACAACAACAATTTTTGAGTCATTTTTTGAGTAAAAAGTCAATATTTTTGATCTTTTTTGACATAATTATAAAACATATATACACCGACTTAACGGAACAGTTCAACCTGTTTTTGTGAAGTGATTTTATTGAGCTTTTGAACAAAAAAATTTGAATAAAATATATTTATGGACAGCGGATATATTTGCATCAAAAGACCAAACTTTGATTTTCATGTCGTTTTTTTCTCATTTTTAGGTAACGATGTTTTATGAAAAAGTCATTGTACTGAAAATTTCTCCAATTTTGAAGATATGTGATGATTTGATGTCAAAATAACAAAAAATTTTTAAAATTAAATACACAAAAATCTCTTATCGTAAAAAGTTTTATAATAACAAAATTACCATTAGTTGAAAAAATTCAGAGGGGGCGTGGCAAAAACTAAGTATGTAAAATTTTAAGTTGGGATGCACCTAATATGTATACCTAGTATGAGCAAAATCCGTTGAGCCGTTTAGATTTGTATAAAGGCCAAACAAACAAACAAACAAACAAACAAACAGATGAATTCCTTCATTCATTTTTCCTGATGAAGGAAGAATTTTTTTTGAACGATAATTTTTTTAAGCCGAAAATATGAGTGCAATTTTGGTAAAATAAGCAAATTTGAATTTCAACATCCGCCATTTTTCGGAAAATCAAAACTTTTTTAAATCCCTTCGTTCATCAGGAGCATTGTTTCATTAATTAATGATCTCTGTTTTTTTATATTTCAGATGATCAATAACGAGCAGCAGTGATCACCTCAAAACTCTTTTTTTTTTGACCCCTCGCAAATTTGCTGTAATCTTAATTAATCTAATATTATGTAATAAAAGAAAAATTTTCTTTAAATATATATCATTCATGCAAAAGAAAATTTGTTATTAATTATTTTAATGGGTTCAGGGAAATAACGCCCAATGAAATAACGCCCAAAATAAAAAATGAAATAAAGCCCAAAACATTTTGGGCATAAAAAAATGAAATAACACCCAAAATAAAAAATGAAATAAAGCCAAAAAAAAAATGAAATAACGCCCAAACTGAAAATGAAATAAGACCCAAAATATTTTGGGCTTACAAAAATGAAATAGTGCCCAAAATCAAAAATGAAATAAAGCCAAAAAAAAAAATGAAATAACGCCCAAACCGAAAATAAAATAAAAGCCAAAATCTTTTTGGAAAAAAATTGGAAACATTTTACCGGCTCCGCGAAATAACTCTTAATGCAAGAATTCTTAACAGTAAATGAAATAAGTCCTAACGTTTAAAGATGAAATAATTCCTGATTCCTAGTGAAATAAGACCTAAAGAAAAGATGAAATAAAACCTAACATTTTGGAGTATGTACATAATGAAATAAAACCTAATCGGATATAAAAAATTAAGTCCTAATTTTCAGAATTTAAAAAAAAACAATTGTGGTTCTTCTGACCACGACCATAAAGCAAGCAGGGAAGGCTCTAGACCTCTGGAAAAATGCACACAAAACGAAAGATTAATAAGGCCCCAAATTCGGGATCTTTTGTTAACATGCAATATTGCCCCACCACATAAAATTATATTTGGCGGATAAAATGCTTTTCCCTTGTACGAAATTTCAAAACCACATTTCGTATAAGGGTTAATCGTTATATCATAAATAAAAAAAAAACCATTTGGGCTTTATACGGATATGCCCTTTTTTCGTTTTACAGTACTTCTGGATATAATTCTCTTTTTAATAGGCGCTGCTTTGGGACTACAACCCTCAGTAAGTCCAACAACGGCTACGCTGTCTACAGTACTTCTGAATTGAATTTGAAATTGATCTAACATTTTTATGACAAATAGTTCATATAAAAAGAGTTATATCTGAATAATAATGAAATTACGCCCTAAATAGAAAAATGAAATAACGCCCAAAATAGAAAAATTAAATCAAGCCCAATTTCAATGAAATAAAGCCCAAAATTTTGGGCCTTATATCATTAGGAAATAACGCCCAAATTTGTATGGAAAATTTTTGGGCTTTATTTCATTTTTAATTTTTGGACGTTATTTCATTATGAAATAACGCCCAAAATAGAAAAATGAAATAAAGCCCAATTTCAATGAAATAAAGTCCAAAATTTTGGGCCTTATTTCATTATGAAATAACGCCCAAATTTGTATGGAAAATTTTTGGGCTTTATTTCATTTTTTATTTTGGGTGTTATTTCATTGGGCGTTATTTCATTGGGCGTTATTTCCCTGAACCATTTTAATGTATGGCCAAAAAAAAAAGACCATTTCTTGTACGTCCCAACTGGCTGTGCCCGCTTAAGTATTTTACATACTCCACGTCATCTTCCATGTTACTAAAAGTACCATTTAACTACACCCAGCAACAAAAAACCCTCGCAGAGTAAACACTTTTTTAATTTTTTAGAAATTACTTTTCAGTTGACGTTGTTGTTTAGTCACTGATTTTTCTTTCATTTTGCGAATTGAATGTTTTATTGATGCGACAGGCATGAAGAAAGCGATCACGTAGAGAAGTTATTGTAATTTCTTATTACATTTCGCACACTCCATTCGTTTGTATTCACACGGCGTGCTTTTTCCCTGTTGGACCCTTTACCTTTTTTTACCCATTTTACCATTTAATTCAAACAATAAAACCATAGAATTTAAATTTAGTATATAGAACTCTTTTGTACACGTATAAAAAAAAAAAATAAAAATAAAAAAACAGTAAGAAATATGAAAAAATAGAAATGCAATTTTGACAGACGACTTTAACTAGCTTAAAGCTAAAATAAAAGCATCACTGACGAATAAAAGAAAAACTCTGTTTACATACAGTTATTTTTATTAAATCAAAAAATGTTCAAAGTGTACACGTGGCTTTATTGAGCTACTAAACATAATATTTATGTCTATGATTAAAATGAAATTTTATTTTTTATATTTTATTTATAACTTAGCTTGTTATACAAGCTATTTAGCACTAAAAAGTAATTATTTTTTCTTTAAATAGTTATTTAATAATTTTATGAAAATAAATCTTAAAGAGTATGTAGGTGAATTTTTGATTCTGTTGCTTAAAAGTTTAGAAGTTGTGTATGTTTTTTTTAAACATTTTGTACGCGTGTAATTACAAATAAAGTTTTAAAATTATTAAACTATAATAAGATTATTAATAAGCTTAGCATTTGAACATTTTATTAGCTAGACGGTTTTGCATTATTTTGTATGTTTTTATTTGTATTATTAAAAAAATTATTAAATGTAAAATTTACACACGATACGACAAATTGTTATGTGAGGAAAATACTTACATACATATATACAGATAGGTCAAAAAAAGCTAAGAATATGCAGGAATTTGCTAAGTTGCCAAACTATTGCTATAAATTATAAGCAAAAGAACATATTTTTTTTTTTATAAATTGACTTAAATTTTAATGTTTTTAATCGTTTAATTATTGTTATTTTTATAAGCTTGCTGGGACGGCTGCATTTAAGTTTTAAAGCGCAAAGAGCTTTAGAGCTTCTAAGTAGAAATCATTACGTTTGTTTTTTCATTTTAAAATATTTATACATTCATAAAATATAGAACATTTTTAAGAAAAACAAAAGAAATAAAAGTTAAAAGGAACAATTTTTTTAAATTTAAAATTAATGCAAAGATCTGCGCTTGCCGCTAGTAAAAAGTACCTGTCAATGTACATTAGTGACTTTGAAATATCTTTGAGTGCCTAAGTATGCATGTGTGTGTGTGTGTGTGTGTGTGCAGGAAAGAGCTAGTATATTTAACCCTTCCCCTCCCCCCTCACCAACTGTGCAAATTGCCGTCGCTCTGACGCGCTGCGTGGAAACAGTTCGATATACAATCACAAAAAAACAACAACGTGCAATATTTAACTGTCAAACAGGCAAGCGCATCTGTCAAACGTCCAACGCCAAACCCCCACACCCACAAAAAGTTAAAAAAAAAAATTACAAATACAATCGCTTAATTTATAATTCACTAGGACAAGCATTTTGAAGAGAGTTGTCGCTGTTGTTGTTGTTGCTATTATTATTGTTGGCCATGGCAGCCAACGCGGCCTCCATCGCATAATCAGGCACCAAGGACGATGTCGCTGCAGCTGCTGCAGCTACCTCCAACTCAATTCCATCCACATGCGCCGCCAGAATATCGTCACAATCGCCGTCGGCATTATTATTGTCGACTTCGTCATAAGGTTGTCACATCGATAACGTACCGACGGACGCCGCTGCAGCAACAGCAGCTGCTGACATCTGAGCAGCATGCGGCGACTGATGCAGCGACTGATGGTGTGCCGCAGCCGCTGTATGAGCAGCTAACGCATGATGATGATGATGACCGTGCAGGTGATGATGATGATGATGCAGCCCAATAGCACCAGGCATGCTCATCGCCGCCATGGAGCTCATCGAGTGTAACGAATGCTGCAAATGCAGTCCAGGTTCTAGTTTCGGTTTGGTATCCATTAGATTGACATAATCGTTGTGTTGTTGTTGTATGCTGAGAGTACCGGAATCGCTACCCTTCTTACTCTGTTTCCGCTCCTTGGCGCGTCGATTCTGAAACCAAATCTTCACCTGACGCTCCGACAATGAGAGCGACTGTGCCAGTTCGGTTTTGCGTCGTATGGTTATGTAGCGCGAGGTGCAGTATTCCTTCTCCAGTTCCAGACGCTGGAAATCGGTGTAGACCACACGATATTTGTCCTTGGTGCGGGTTTTACCTGAAAGGAAAAAGAGAAAACAAAATTGGGTTAGTTTGAGTAAGAAACTGATCGATTTTTCTATACATATATTAAACAAAAGATAGTGTAGTACAAATATCTAAAAATACTGCGAGAACTACAAAACTGCTCATCCAATTAGCATTAAAATTTGTATATAGATGCCATTTACTACGATTAGCCTTTTGGTGCCATTTGTTTTGCTTTAAGGTCCAATTATGTTCGCGTAACGCAACGCTAGGTGGCCGTAGCATATGACACGTGAATTTCTGTTGTATGGGCTTTGTGTGTATCTGGTTGTGCACCACGTAACGAAGCTTGAAACAGTATAGATAAAAACAGAATCTTCCCAGTGAACCAAAACTACCGTTTTCGAATTAATTTATGAACCTTTTCGGGTAGGAATGTTCATTTTCGGCACTCATAAATGAACCCTTTTTGTATCATTCGTCGAACTAAAATGCCTCTCAAAAATGAACCTTATTTTGTTCAGAAATGATCTAAAAACGAACCAAAAATTGTACTTTTTTGTTCGGATATGGTTAAAAATAGAACCCACTGAACCATAAGCAAAAGTTTTGCGTAAGGTGAGAGTTTTGCGAACGTTTTTGGATAGATTTTTTTAAAATTTTTTTATTTTGTAGCTTAAAAGTGCTTGCAATAGAAGAATAAATTTGTGAAAACTTTTCCCATACTTAAAAACTGTACTTCTTTTGCTGAATTCATAAAAAACTTATTTTGAGTCGTAAAAGATTCATTTTAGAAGCTAAAAATTTCTCGTAAATGAACCATTTTTGTTCATTTCTATGAGTTTCTATGGTTCCTTTTTAACTCATTTCCGAATAAAAAAAGGTTTGTTTCTGAGAGGCATTTTCGTCCGGCATTTCCTAGTGCCGAAAAATAACTTTTCTATGATTCATTTTCTAACTAATTTTCGAATAAAATAAGGTTCGTTTCTGAGAGGCATTTTCATCCGGCGATAGATTCAAAAAGGGTTCATTTCCGAGTGCCGAAAAATAACTTTTCTTTTTTTTAACTCATTTCTGAACAAAAAGTAAAATTTATGGTTGTTTTTGAACTCATTTCCGAACAAAATAAGGTTAATTTTTGAGAGGCAAAAAAAGTTAATTAATGAGTGCCGAAAATGAACGTTTCTACCCCAAAAGGTTTATAAATTAATTAAAAAACGGTAGTTTTGGTTCACTGTGAACCATAGAAAAGTTATTTTTTGGCACTCGGAAATGAACACTTTTTTAATCAATCACCGGACGAAAATGTCTCTTAGAAACGAACCTTTTTTTCGGAAATGAGTTAGAAAAGGAACCATAGAAAAGTTCTTTTTTGGCACTCGGAAATAAACCCTTTTTATATCAATCGGCGGCCTTATCAATAAATTAAAAAATTAATCGTTATAAATAAATAATTTTATTATTGCATATTATAACATAGCAATAATTAAATTATTTTAATTAATATTAAACAAATTTTGTTTGAAAAATTTTTTATTTAGTTTATCATATACATAGATAATATGCATGTGTAGTATTAATATAGCAAAACAAAGTAACTATAAAAAAATAATAGTAAAAAAGAAAGGTCCCAGCAGATAACTTAATGATTGTAATGAATTCATAGATGTTTTAATTTAAATTTCAAGAAAAATCTAAACTTAAAGCAAACACATCTGCTGTCACGCACATCTAACCACTTAATTTGTAACAGTATTTCTAAAATTTGCCACCTTATGTTTGGACGACATTTAAACTTATATTTCATAATTAAATGTTATAACATAGCGATAATTTGTATAAAAAAAATTATAGTTTATTTTATCACATAGATAATATGCATGTATAGTATAAATATATTGTAATAATATGAATATATTGAACTCATTTAAAAATGCAAAAAAGAAACATTTATGATTCATTTCTGAACTCATTTATGAATAAAAATGGTTAATTTACGAGTAATTTTTACTCTCTAAAACAATTCTTTTTGGACTGAAAATAAGTTTTTTTTTAATTTTGCAAGATAAGTATCCAGTGAATCAAAACTACCGTTTTCGAATGCATTTATGAACCTTTTCGGGTAGAAATGTTCATTTTCGGCACTCAAAAAGGAACCTTTTTAGTATCATTCGACGGAATAAAAAGGAGTAAATTGTACTTTTTTGTTCGGATATGAGTTAAAAATAGAACCATAGAAAAGTTGTTTTTTCGGCACTCGAAAATTAATCCTTTTTAAATCAATCACCGGACTAAAATGCCTCTCAGAAACGAACCTTTTTTTCTTCTAGAATGAGTTAAAAAATTAAGCATGGAAAATTTATTTTTCTGCACTCGGAAATGAACCCTTTTTGAATCAATCGCTGAACGAAAATGTCTCTCAAAAACGAACCTTTTCTTCTTCGGAAATGAATTAGAAAATGAACCATAGAAAAGTTCTTTAACGTCGGAAATTTAGTTTGTATACCATGAACTGGTCTAATCTACGGATTAGCGCTAATACTCGGTGAAGAAATCGGCCGCTAATGACACGCACAACACAATTTGATCATAATAAGTTCGGTCAAAGTCTTTATATAATATTATTTTATATTATTATCTTTATATAATAAGCCACTTCATTATATAATATTATATCAAATTAGTAAAGTTAATTATTGGGGAACTTATTTGATTACTTTTTTGCATGGAATGTTGTGGTTTTCTGTCTATTTGGGCTGGATCTTAATTTTTGATCGAAATGTTGAAATATTAAGACAGACTTGTTAATAGATGAAAAGGAATATAGTTTTTCGAACGTGTTGCAATCTCTTTTCTTATGGCGAGAATCAATTCGCACTGGTAAAAAATTTTATATAACTTTTGTATGAAGGATAAAATTTTAATTTACTATTATAAAAATATCAACAAAGATTTAAATTATTCGTTTTTCAACTCATTTGAGTGTATAAAAAAGGAGTATTTATGATTCATTTCTGAATTCATTTATGAACAAAATTGGTTCGTTTATAAGATATTGCTTCTACTGATGTGATACAAAATTATTATTTTTTGAAGAGAATGCAAAAAAGAAATATTTATGATTCATTTCTGAACTCGTTTATGAACTCATTTATGAACAAAAATGTTTAATTTACGAGGAATTAATACATTCTAAAATGATTCTTTTTGGACTCAAAAAAAGTTTTTAATGAATTTTTCAAAATAAGAAAAATTTTTTATGGGAAAAGTTTTAACGAATTTTATCTTCTATAGCAAGCAGTTTAATCTTTAAAATAAAAAAATAAAAAATTAAAAAAAAAAACTATACATAAACGTTCGCAAAACTCTCACCTTACTCAAAACATTTGCTTATGGTTCAGCGGGCTATCTCACAACCTTAAGATAAACGTATAACAAATAAAAATTTCAATTTCATTTTGAACTTACGTCGGCTCTACAGTCTTTTGATAGCCAGTGTTGTCACTCTATCACAATCGTGGTAGATCTACCACTTTTTTGGATGCTTCACTATTTAAAATTTTCAAGTGACAACACTGGTGATAGCTGCATTTTCATAGCAACAGTTTATGTGCGGTAAATTTTCTGATAAATTGTGTCTTCTAACGCACAATTCTTTTTTTGTCCTTTTAATTTTCCGCCAATTAAAAACATCTTACTTTTTGTAAACAAAAGCAGCTGAGTTGAAATTTTTGAAGTAGATGTGCGTCTGCAAAATCAACACGAAATTATTACAAGATAATCATTATTTTACATTTTTAGTGGCGACTGTAGCCTAGTGGGTATAGTGCGTGGCCCCTAAGCTAAAGAACCGCGGTAGCCCGGGTTCAATTCCAGCTCAGACAGAAAGTTTTTTCAATTGAATTAGTTTTTCTGTTCGGTCGTCACCTCTCTGCAGGCAATGGCAAACCTCAGAGAGCAAAAACTGCCATGTAAAGCTTCTTGAGAACATGAGCCGTTCGGAGTCGGCATAAAACACGTAGGTCCAGTTCTCGGTCATTTGTGATCAAAATTTAATAACACGCACAACACAATTGATCAATAGAAGCTAGGTCAAAGTCCTTCCAAGGGCTGAAATGGCCAGTTTTTTTTTTAATCATTATTTTATGCTTTCATTTGGGAATAATATTGCTTACGGAATAACAGCATACTCTGACTAAAGAAAACTACATTGCTTAAACAAAACGCTGAAGAACGGTAAAAACTAACCAAATACTTTTGTGTACTATTTTCATTTGACTAATTTGCCTTTGTAACTTAGTACAAACTGTTTTCTTTGATTTTTGATATATTATTTTGCATTCGTAACGCCCGTCCTAATTCCTGTAACGCCCGGTCCTGTACTAAATAGTTAATAAAAAACATGATTTGTATTTCACCATTTTTTTTTTTGGAACACAATTGTCAATCAATAAATTTTCTAGCGAATGTAATTAAATTTTTAATTTAAAACATTCCAGTTTGGCTAAACTTTGCAATTTCCCAGAGCATTGCAGAAATTTTTTTTGTGTACTCGTAACGCCTGTCTCTGACATATTTTTGAAATTAACACATGAATAAACCATGGATTTAATTTCTTTTTAATGTAGGAATAGACCAGCTGGAATTCTATTGTTTTTGATAGCAAAATATCCGCTAGTTATTGTAATTGCGAAAATATCTGTGTTTAAAGTCGTACGAATGTAACGCCCGAAACTGTGGAATTGCCCATTTAGTTCATTAAATATGTTAAAAGTGTTTATGTATTTATGTATATAGTGTTTTATTTATGTAAAATATTAAATAAAAATATTTTTTTAAAATATTTTTGAAAAAAGTTTTAAAATGTAATAGACATTCAAAAATAGTGGGTTTATGGGCATATCTATTAAAGTGGGCGAATCACGCCTATTTCACGCACAATGATTGTTACTGATAATATAAAATTATTTGCCAATTATTCTTGAAATATGAAGTACAAGCCGATAGTGATGGCTCCTCAAATAGTTTCTGAAGTGGGACTTGTATGGGAGGTGGAAGTGGATATAGGATGGGATAAAGGTGTTCTATAGTATAGGTATTCCATCACACTGCTCTTTTAGTTCAATTTCATATTCTGGCACTAAAAAATCCACTCCATGGTGAGAGTGTTTTTGAATTTGCATTTGCGAAGGCTAATTATACTGTAATATCAGATTACTTAAATAGTATAAATTGGTGCACAATCTTTGGTAATTGCTTACAAGATAATTTTGATTTATTAATTAATGTAATTAATGAGACGTTTCAGAAATTTGTACCTTTGAAAAAAGTCCACATGAGCAATAAAACTAGTTGGTATAATCAGCGTCTTGCTAATCTAAAAAATATTATGAATAAAAAACATAAGAAATTTAAGAAAAATGATATATTCCGTCATGAATATTGCCAGGCACGCACATATTATGAGAGTCTTAAAAAGTTTTTGTTTAGAAGTTATTTACTTGGGTTCAGGGAAATAACGCCCAATGAAATAACGCCCAAAATAAAAAATGAAATAAAGCCCAAAAATTTTCCATACAAATTTATGCGTTATTTCATAATGAAATAAGACCCAAAATTTTGGGCTTTATTTCATTGAAAATGGGCTTTACTTCATTTTTCTATTTTGGGCGTTATTTCATAATGAAATAACGTCCAAAAATTAAAAATGAAATAAAGCCCAACAATTTTCCATACAAATTTGGGCGTTATTTCATAATGAAATAAAGCCCAAAATTTTGGGCCTTATTTCATAATGAAATAAAGCCCAAAATTTTGGGCCTTATTTCATTGAAATTGGGCTTTATTTCATTTTTCTATTTTGGGCGTTATTTCATTTTTCTATTTAGGGTGTAATTTCATTATTATTCAGATATAACTCTTTTTATATGAACTATTTGTCATAAAAATGTTAGATCAATTTCAAATTCAATTCAGAAGTACTGTAGACAGCGAAGCCGGTGTTGGATTTATTGAGGGTTGTAGTCCCAAAGCAGCGCCTATTAAAAAGAGAATTATATCCAGAAGTACTGTAAAACGAAAAAAGGGCATATCCGTATAAAGCCCAAATGTTTTTTTTTTATTTATGATATAACGATTTACCCTTATACGAAATGTGCGTTTGAAATTCCGTACAAGGGAAAAGCATTTTATCCGCCAAATATAATTTTATGTGGTGGGGCAATATTTCATGTTAACAAAAGATCCCGAATTCGGGGCCTTATTTAATCTTTCGTTTTGTGTGCATTTTTCCAGAGGTCTAGAGCCTTCCCTGCTTGCTTTATGGTCGTGGTCAGTAGAACCACAATTGTTTTTTTTTAAATTCTGAAAATTAGGACTTAATTTTTCATATCCGATTAGGTTTTATTTCATTAAGTACATACTCCGAAATGTTAGGTTTTATTTCATCTTTTCTTTAGGTCTTATTTCACTAGGAATTAGGAATTATTTCATCTTTCAAAGTTAGGACTTATTTCATTTACTGTTAAGAATTCTTTCATTAAGAGTTTTTTCGCGGAGCCGGTAAAATGTTTCTAATTTTTTCCAAAAAGATTTTGGCTTTTATTTTATTTTCGATTTGGGCGTTATTTCATTTCTTTTTGGGCTTTATTTCATTTTTGATTTTGGGCGCTATTTCATTTTTGTAAGCCCAAAATATTTTGGGTCTTATTTCATTTTCAGTTTGGGCGTTATTTCATTTTTTTGGGCTTTATTTCATTTTTTATTTTGGGTGTTATTTCATTTTTTAAGCCCAAAATGTTTTTGGGCTTTATTTCATTTTTTATTTTGGGCGTTATTTCATTGGGCGTTATTTCCCTGAACCATTTACTTGCTTTAGAATCAAATATAAAAAAGTAATCCTAAATCATTTTGGACTTTTTTAAATAGTAAAAAAAATACCTGGGGCCTTCCTAAAAATATGTTTTATCTTGATAAATGTTCGGATAACCTCCAAGATATTAGTGAGTTATTTGCTTTCTTTTTTCAATAAAATTATGCTTGTGATAATGCTTCTAACAATCATGATCGTGTTACGCCCGTCGATGTACCAATTACAGACCTTGGCTGCATCTCCTTTTCGGAGTATGATGTCTTTGAAGCTTTAGTAAGTCTTGATGTTAAAAAGGGTTGTGGGCCAGATAATATTCCGCCCATATTTCTTAAAAACTGTGCTTTTGCCTTGTGTAAGCCGTTGACTCATATTTTCAATACGTCACTCCGAGAAGGGAAATTTTTAGACATCTGGAAGATATCGGCAATTACTCCAATTTTTAAATCGGGATCAAGGCAAAATATTGCAAATTATCGACCGATAGCTAAATTACCACTTATTCCTAAAATTTTTGAATCTTTGGTAAAAAATATAACTCCATTTAAACTAACTCCATTAAAACTAGATTATCTGAGATGCAGCATGGATTTGTGTAAGGTAAATCTACCTCTACTAATCTAACTCTTTTTACACACTTTCTGTACAATAATATGGAAAAAGGTCATCAAGTAGACGTCATATTCACGGATTTTGATAAGGCTTTCGATAGAGTTCAACACTCTGTTTTGATTAATAAGCTAAGTAGCCTCGGATTCCATTCCTCGCTACTTCTATGGTTAGAGAGCTACCTTGTTGGTCGTCAAAAATATGTTAAAATTGGTAATAATTTATCTAAATACATTGACAATTATTCTGGGGTACCCCAAGGTAGCCACCTAGGTCCTCTGTTGTTTGTTCTATTTATCAATGATCTTCCGAATTATGTTCGCTTTTCTGAGTGCCTGATGTATGCTGATGATGTTAAGATCTTTAGATGTGTGGACTCTCACGAAGACTCCCTATAGCTTCAACGTGACATGGATAGTCTCCAATTTTGGTGCGAGACCAATAAATTGCATTTTAATGTGTCTAAATGTAATGTAATGTCTTTTTCTATGAAGAATCAACTTTTCGAAGGTTCTTACGGTATTAATACGGTATTGATCGAGAGAGTCGACTTGAAGAAAGACTTAGGGGTTTTATTTGAGCGAAAGTTAAGCTTTGTCAAACATTTTGATGCTATTATATCAAAAGCGAATGCGATGATGAGATTTTTATCACGCAATACGAAAGAGTTCTCCGATCCCTTTACCGTGAGAACCATATTCTTTTCAATTTAGATTTAGGTTTTAGAGTATAATTGTGTTATCTGGGACCCTCAATATTCTATACATATAAAAAGAATTGAAAATATTCAAAGGCGTTTCACTAGCGTTAACGATTCGCAAGCTCCACTGGGATTTTATGCCTTCCTATGAAGCGCGATGTGCTCTTCTTGGACTAAAGTCTTTGGAGTTCCGGCGAAAGTATTTTCACGCCTTATTTGCTCGGGATGTAGTGATGAATCAAATTGATTGTGCACCACTTCTATCTCTTTTTAAATTTTATGCACCTGAAAGAAATTTTAGGCAAAGGCAATTGTTCTATATATCCTACAGAAGAACGTATTATGGCAAATGTGACCCATGTTACAATATGACCAAAACGTTCAACATTATCTGCAGCTCGATTGAAATCACCCAAAATAGGGTAGAATTTAAAAACGATATCATGCTGAATTAGTTTTATAACCTATGATTAAATTATGTACTTACAGTAACTGTATAACAATAAATGTTAATAGTTGATTGAACAAATAAATAAATAAATATATACCAAGTCTCATTCTTGTAGCTTTATTCGTTTGCCCGTAATCGTGTTTTCAAGGAAATGTCGGACAGGCAGACGGACTGCTAGACTCAAGAAGTGAATCTTATTTATCGACTCAGGGGGTGTTGCTGATCATAATTATATACATATGTCTATATCGGAGACGTCTTATTTTCTGCCAATTCTCCCTTTAATTCCTCCCTGCAAAGACCCAAACTTCAACAACGCATACCGTTACATCCTGTAAACCTATTCTAATGAAGTTACATCCTGTAAACCTATTCTCACCACGCAAGCTGCATTATATTTCTATCCACAACAAAATAAATTATGTATTTATCTCAATTCGTTTAATGTTAATGTTAATGTTGTGTGGTGGAGATGCGTACTGCGACCTAAATGAGATCTATTGTACCTCCTGCTCAAAGCTCCGCTGGGTTTGCGGATTACAGAATTTCATCCAGCCCTATTTCTCTAATGAATTTGAGAATATTCTTAGGTTCAAGGGATGAAACCTGCTCTAGACTCAGCTCATAGTTCCCCAGTGCTAGTTTACGTCTGCGAGCCACGGCGTCGCAGTTTGTAAGTAGGTGTATTGGAGTCTCCTCTGCTTCTACACAGAAACGGCAGTTACTATCGGTCTCTATGCCCAATTTCATCAGGTGGTATTTGAGTTTACAGTGTCCTGTAAGGAACCCCGTTAGAATCCTAAGATTCGGTTTGCCTAAGCTTACGCACAATTTTGCTCTCCGAGTGTTAAAATCTCTGAGGAGCAATTTGGATTGTCTTAGCTTTGGGGGGCTTTTCCAAAGGTTTGAACGTTTATGCCTCTCCTCCCTTCTTAGTTCTTCTTTTATAGAATGTGTGCCCAATCCGCAGAATGGTTCTGGTCCTATAAATTTTGTGGCTGCACCCTGTCGCGCTAGACCATCGGCTTCTTCGTTACCCTATATTCCTTTGTGTCCTGGGACCCAAAGTTTAGTAACAGTGTTATTCTTGCCTAGTTCGTTGAGTTTTGTTAGGCATTTCCATGTTATTCTCGATGATATCTCACAGGAAACTAACGCTTTGATTGCTGCTTGGCTGTCTGACATCACAACTATATCCTGACCTTTGTATTTACGGTCCAGATTGAATTGTGTACACAGCTGTATTGCTAGGATTTCCGCTTGGAAGATACTGGGTGTTGTCCCCATAGGTTCAAAGTGCTTGGTTCTTGGCCCGTACACCCCTGCGCCTATACCTTCCAATGTCTTGGACCCATCTGTATACCATGCTATACTGTGTGGTTTCTTGACTTGCGATATCATCTCGCTGTCCCACTCTTTCTTGGTACTAAGCTTAATTCCGAAGTGTTTTTCGAAGTTATACCTTTTTACTATATCGTCTCTTGGTAGATCGATGTAGGGAGTGTGCTTTGCAATATCCTCCTTCTCTCTACTGCTGATAGTTTTACCTAAGCCTGTCCCCTCTTTTGCAATGCACAACAGAGTTCGCTTGGCTACTCCCTCTATGACAAGGTGTAAGGGTGTTAGGTCCAGAATTACTTCTAGTGCTGCTGTAGGGCATGTCCTCATGGCCCCTGTGATGCATACATAGGCCAGTCTCTGCACCTTTGCTAGCATATTCCTCATTGTGGTTAGCTTGGTTCTCTCAGCCCATGCTATTGCACCATAGGTGAGGATGGGTCTCACCATCATGGTATACATCCAGCGGAGAATTGTTGGGTTACAACACCAGCTTTTCCCCGCCAGGCTCCTACATACCATGAGTGCGCGCGATGCTTTGTTTATAGTTACCTCTGCATGTCTTCTCCAGAGAAGCTTTGAATCTAGTGTAAGTCCCAGATACTTTACTTCTCCTTTGAAGGGAATTTCAGTGCCATCCATTCTCATTGTTCGGAGGTTTGGCAGGCTTCTTTTGTTAGTAAATGGTACTATTATGGTTTTCGCTGGGTTGATACTTAATCCCACTGTGTTGCACCACTCCTTTGTTACTGACAGTCCTCTCTGTATCAAGTTACAGAGTGTATCCTCGAACTTCCCTCTCGCTATTAAGGCGATGTCGTCTGCGTAACCCTGACATTTTATGCCATTCTCGGTTAGCATCGTTAATAATTCGTCCACAACAAGACTCCACAGCAGTGGAGAAAGGACTCCGCCTTGTGGGCAGCCTTTTGTTGTTTTGATTCTTATAGTGGTGTTGCCCACTTTTGTTTCTGCAGTTCTAGTGCTAAGCATTTGGCATATCCATCTGCTGAGCATATCATTTACTCCTTTTTTGAGTAAAGACTTCTTCACAGCCTCGTGAGAAGTATTATCAAAGGCTCCCTCTATGTCTAGAAAGGCACAGAGTACGGTTTCTTTGTTTTTAAGAGCTGACTGGATGTTGCTAGCCAACTGGTATAGAGCAGAATCTGCAGACCTGCCCGCCCTATACGCGTGTTGACAGGGGTGCATTGGTGCCTTCTCCAGAATCTCAGTTCTTATATAGTTATCTATTACCTTTTCCATTGTTTTAAGTACAAATGAGGTAAGGCTAATGGGTCTAAACGACTTTGGTAGTGTGTAGTCTATTTTCCCTACTTTTGGTATGAAGGTGACTATCGCCCTTCTCCACTCAATTCGTTTAGAAGTTATGATTTTTGCAACGAGGCAAGTCAAATCGAGCCACTGTGCGACGTTGAATTCGATCCAGAAGCTCCAAATAAGATTTTGAAGCCCCTGCCCAAATGTGCGAATTGTACTCCATTTTCGGTCTAATATATGAGAAGTAGATAATGCGAAGTGAAATATTTTTTGTACCGTTTTAAAAAACCTAGGCACATGCCCGCTTCTTTCGACACATCGAAAATATGATCATTCTAACGAAGATCAGATTGGATCGAGTATATGTATATTTTATACGTATGTATATTTTATAAAACTAATCCATGTTCGCAGTTGTTAGGTCGTAAAAAATGGAGAGTAATTTTATTTGCACTCACCTCAAGAAACTTAATGTTAAGCCTACCGAGACTTTATGCAAATCAACTTTAGAAAAAAAATGGCGTTTTAATGTCGTCAACAGACGCTTAAGCAAATAAAAGTAAATAAATTTAATTAAACAATCATTGGCGTTATAAACTTGAAGATTGCGAAATTCAAGTTAAATTAAATAACGTTTATCTCTTGTCTAAATTCGACGATTAGGTGGGTGGATGGTGGTGTTGTTGTTAAACATTACTATAATAAATTGCTTTTCCAAATTCAAACAAAACTGAGTGATGAGGATTCACACTGGATTTAATTTTTCCACATAACTGAGAATAAAAACAAGTAACAACCGAGTTAAATACATGAAAATAATAAAACAACAACAAAAATTAAACAAACAACAATAAATTCTCGTCTAAACAAAAGTGTAAAAAACAAATAGTAGAACGCAAGCAACCATGAGCACCGAGCCTGATACCCAGATAAGCTGATACCCGTTTCTAATGTGGAAACTCTTAACGCAGGCGACACAAATAGAGATCTTTAGCAGCCTTTAAACGAGTTCTCGGCTGATATATCTTAATATTTGGTGGATTTATCATTGGAAAATATTTGTATTCGTTTGTGTATTTGTACAATCTAATTGCTGCTTACACACAAAATTAGAGCAAAATCCCAAAATGTTTGCATTCGCTAGATACGCGTTTCGTTCGAGTTAAGATACTAGGTGTGAGTGAGCGTTGGAGCGTTGGTTGGTTAAGCGTATGGCTAAAATAGCTTGTTTGGCTGTGATATTGTTGATCTTGATGGTGATGATGATGGTGATGATGATGATGATGATGGTGATAATGATAATGTTGATGAAGATGGTGGATGATGTGAAGCTTGTCTCATGTGAAATGTGAAATGTTTTCCTTTTTTTTTCATTTCGTATTTTCGGAGTCTTTGACTCAAATCAGATGACTTTGTTTATAACGCCTGTCATTTGTTTAACTTTTGATTGACTGACTGATTGCGCAGTTTAAGTTTAAAAATACTGATTATTCTGTGCTTTTGCTGTGCTCTCTTCTGTTGCATTGCATTCAATGGTTTTAATAATTTTAAACTTTGTCGGCTAACAGTTTCAGCCTAGTAACTTTCACGTATCATAATTTAAACATTGACTTTGATAGACATGCGGATAGACATGAAGATATGAATGCCGTAAGGTTAAGCAAAGGATATGTTTAACGATAAGACAGACAGACATACGGACGATTGGAGGAAGATTGTTGAGTTGTGCGTCAGAATGAAAACAGTTCCATAAATGTACATACGTGTGTAGTTTTTGATTTGCTATTTGATGAGAAAAGGGTTGCTGTGCTAAACTGACATGCCTTTGCTATATGATTGGACTTAAGAGTGTACTGTGTTGGAAGTATGTATTTCGAAATATCGTTGGTTTTGAACCTAGATCAAATATATTGAAGAAATTATTAAGAGATTTTTGTGCCATAAGACCTATTTCCAGCTTTCAAGTGCAGCTTATTTTTTACAGAAAAAACTGAATCGCGATCAAAAAGAAATTTTCTTTTTTCAAATTTACTTGAAAGTGGATATAGCTCTTTAAGAATCAAATTTATTTATTTCACAGTGAAACAAATTTTTTAAAAAGTCAAAATTCTTATATACCACTATATGTATAGTGGTGAAAGTATTACCGCTTAAGAGCAAAACCTTAGCGGGGTTGTGCAAAGTTAGGAGCGGAATATCTTTTTTTTTTACACATTTAGTTTGGATCAAAAAACACTATATAGTGTTCACTTACTTTTTTAACTACACTTTTTTCGAAAAACTACTTGCTTATATTTGATATGCATAAAAGAAGTGTTTTCTACTTAAAAAGAAGTGATCACTATGGGGCATGTCACACGGTGTCTGCTTGTCCGTCAAACATTGGAATTTTCGCCATTTTTTTTCCTCTCTCTCATTGTTTTATCCACGGCATGCTACACGTAGTTTTCTGTTCGTTAATGGCGGAAGCTAAATTTACTACGTTTTTGCTACTATTTCGTGCAGGTAATGCTCCTTTATGCAATCAATTCAATAAAACGGCTACCCTCTATAGGTTGTTTATAAATGGTTTTATTTGCATTTAAAATTGATGGGTTAAATTTTTTTGAGGTTTAAAATTAATTACATTGGCCAATATGTATGCAGGAAGTGTATCCACATATACGATATAGATGACAACGATATAGTCACAATAAAAACAATTGTTGAGTTGATGAAACTCTGGATGAAGTTAAAAAAAGTTAAAAAAGATCCTGCTGGATTAAGCCATGGAGAATTGGCAGACATAAGAAAGGTATGATAAATTTTTCAAAGGAGCTAAGATTCACTGATGATAAAGCATTAACAATTTTTTTAAGAATATCTCACAAAGCCGGTTGGCTTTGAAATTCATTTATGAACATTTCAGTAATATTTCTACTCCAATTAATAGCCATAACCTTATCTCTTAGAATATAGTAAATTTTAACGATTTAAACGATATTACAAGATATATGTATATATAAACAGTTTATTTGTTAACTACGCGGCTGTAATGTATGACTAGCTTGATCAGTTATACCATCAGTAAATCTACTGCTCACATTTTCTCTTGAAGATTGTCCTAAAATACAAGGGTGAAAGATGTAACGCGCGTTTAAGAAAGACTTAAAAAGATTTTAATTTAAAGAATCCCTATAAAAACCCACAAAAAGGAAAAAAAAATGGCAAGTGAAATATGATTTGGGTAAACTAAAATTTATAGAATGCTATCGGATGTTCCTCTCAACGAAAAACCTAAAGCGATATCATTAGATGAAATTTTTATATCCGCTCTTTACCCACCCTCCATGATCTTAAAAACTAATTTTAGTTAAGATCCCGAACACGATGTAAGGCCTTCCATGTGTGGTTGTTGTTGGCGATCTGTACAGAGAAAAATAAATTTGATGCTATCGAATTTGTTGTTGCTTTTGTTTTGTTTTTTTTATGTATTTGCTGCTAAGAATATATTATTGAGTAACGTAAGAATGACTTTTTAACTTTATTAATATATTTTATCTTTTTCTTTGAACTTTTAACTTTAAGCTAATTAATATTTTTCGTTATTCTGTTGTTTGGTCTTATGCTAACTTTTTCTGTACTAATTTAGATAGTTTTTTTTTTCTTTTTTGTATACTTTTCTTTTACTTTTTTTTGTAATGATTAAAGTTCATTTTTTTCACTTTCGTAGGCGTTATGAGTTTTTATATAACAATTTTTTCCGTATTTAGTTTTTTTTTCACTTAGTTAGGAAATGATTTACTTTTACGTAAATTTAGCTGATTTTAAAAAGAAAAATTGGTAATGTGAATATTTTTACACTTATGTTATTTTCGTTGTTGTTATTAGCAGTTTTTTTTTTCTTTTCTTTTATATTACCGCGTTTTTGTTATACTTTTGATTTTGTCCAAAGAATTATAGTTAATGCGCGTGCTGATCAAGTTTCGATGACTATGGAATGGTGGTTGGTAGCGTTGGCAAAATCCCGTTGAAACTAGCGCTGTGCTGCGCGACAAAGAAGAGATTTGTGTTGCTTAGCTTGACTACGTTGCTGCTACTTGAGATGCGTGTTCTGATCGATGATGGATCGAGGATCGATACCATGGATTGATGGTTAGATTAATCCGAACCAATCCAGTGAATCGGATGATAAAATTATATAGTTTCTTCCCTCTTTTTTCGTTACTAGCGTTACAATTGCAGAATGTATTGATTGCTTACTTCGACTAAATTAGCGATTTTTAGATTAATCGAAATATATAGCTCAATATTGGAGTTTCTCTTCCGAGAGCGATAAAATGAACAAAAGTACGTAGTTACGCTCATCTGTGAAATTTATGGGCAAATAAATTGGCATCCTACTAACTTTAATTCCATGAAACTTACCCAATTGTCTTTTTATGTCACCTATAATTATTTTAAATTGATCTTAAAATTCAAACTTTATATGTATGTTTATATCGTAGAAACTTTTCACGTGTTACGCGTTTGCTGGTGAAACAAAAAGAAAGAAATTTTTAACACGGAAGAAGTGAGCAATTTAAGTTTTGCAGCAGTTTGTAGCCTTTCCAAGTAAAGTTGGTAATCAAGAACCTTTGAGCTTTCAACTATGTTAAGCTGATTTCATAGAGTTTTTGGCATCACTTTGCATGCGATAAATTATTTACAGTGTTTACTAATTCTATTAAAAATTATATTTTATTTCAATTTTAAAACTTAAATTCTTTCAATTTATAGTTGGAAACGAAGAGTTTAAAGATTTTGAAGAGGTAAATATTCATAAAGAATATTTGAAATGTTTTTTTTTTTTCCTTCTTGCACGTTACAAAGAGACAACTGCAGCTGTACATACAAGCACTAAAAATACTATTTACAATGACGTGTTACTTTCATATATGCAATGGAATAGATTATAAATGGAAAATATAGTTAAAAAATGTATACATTTTTATAAATAACATCATATACACATTTTACGTTCATATTTTTAATTTTAAAAAATACACAATCACTAAAAAAACAATATATTAAATCATTAATAATACATTCACAACAATCACTAATAATATTCAGCTGTTCAGTTGAATTCATTTGCTGCAGCTAGCCGGGCTGCATTTTGCATGTTCGTCAAGTATTCTTCTTCTTTTTATAAATAAATACCATTTAAGCCATGTATAGCACTAGCAGCGTACAATTCAATACTAAACAACAAACATCGCATTACTGATGAATTAAAATAGTACATTTCCTACTGCAGTGCAGTTTTATTACTACTAAGCGTAAAACATCAAGAAAATGCAACCGTTGTCCAAATTGTTTTCAGCTTTGGGCCGTGAACATTTTTGTCGATAGCCTGGAAATTTTTTGATGAGTGAGAAGCTCTCTCAATTTCCAGTTTTTTCTTTTACCCGCGAAAACAACAACAAATTTGTCGGTGTCCGCTGTGTGTGGCATGCAACTATTACATTTCTGTAGCGTGCTTTTGATTAGACTTGTTTAGATAAATTTGTTTCAAAATGGTAATATTTATAAATTTTATTCGCGAAAATAAAAAATAATGTTATAAATTAAGAAGATTTGGTAATGAAGATAATTTTCGGTCTCTATCGATTC
The DNA here is from genome assembly GCA_963920525.1 of Dichetophora obliterata. Classification (NCBI taxonomy): domain Eukaryota; kingdom Metazoa; phylum Arthropoda; class Insecta; order Diptera; family Sciomyzidae; genus Dichetophora; species Dichetophora obliterata. The sequence continues at coordinate 236,308,336 of OY986436.1, read as the reverse complement.
TCAAAAGTGGGGAAATTACGATTTCTTGGGTGCCACGATTTGACAATGGATTCGTAAACTACTTTCAATAGAAATAGGAATTTGCCAAAGGAAAAATCGATTTACGATTTGTTTTTGAGTTAGCGACATTTAAAAATAATCTTTTTCTTTGGTAATCGTCTTACAAAACTTGCTATATTTTCCTAATTATATTACCGATTGAGATAGTTGAGGTATTATTTTAAAGAGAACATAATAAGCTTTCATAATAGTGTCAAATTAATGAAATCCGTTGAGCATTTCACATTTTACGGCTATTTGAATGTAAAAGTCAAATTTTTATTTATATTAAACTGTTATTATCTCAAAAACTACAGTTATTATTATGACTTATGGGAAGTAAAAAAATTAGAGTTTACAAATTTCTCTTTCATTTGGTATATAATATTAATAACACTAGCTTACAGTCCGAAAATGACCAGGACTTCTTTGTGAAATTTTTATTCCTTATGCTTCCTTTAGCTAAAAAAAAATAAAAAAATTATCTATGGATAGGTTTCTGAGATATCGACCAAAGAATTTTTTTGCTTTTTTTGAATACATAAATAAATGATGGGAGACTAAAACTGGTTTCTTATAAGAGAATTTCAGAAGGATGGCAACAAGGAAAATAGTAAAACTCTAAGCAATTTTTAATAATACAGAAGATAAAATACTGTTTTGCAATGTTTAGAGATTTTAAACCAATTTTTTATTATTGGGTTGCAAAATTTTCATAGAAGCAGATAAAATGAAAAATTTGAAAAAAAAATTAAAAATGAGTGATCTCACTTTAACGTCTGTAACTTTTTTACTAGTTCATGGATTTTGTTTATTTGAGGCTTTAAAGTTTTGCAAAAGTCTATGCTGTATAAAAAAACAAATAAAAAATGTTGTGGTCATTTGCCAAATTTTTTACTTTTCAGGTGCTTAAATGAGTTTTCGACCACAGATTTTCACGAAAAAAAAGAGTTTTTTTAAATATTAATTTATATCTCCATAATTATTCTTCAGGTGAGGTCAATATGCATCAAAAAGTTATTGCGAGTTTAACTGTCTTTTATAAAAATTAAATTTTGGTCAAATCTGTCAGTCCAAACAGAATTTATTACGAATAATGATAAGTCACATTTTTCGAAAAAAGCAAACAAATTCTTTGGTCGATATCTCAGTAATCTATCCATAGATAATTTTTTTTTATTTCTTATTTTAGATCTAGGGACCATACGGTATATGAATTTTATAAAGAAGTCTTGATCACATAGATTTTTCTGGATTTTGTAAACTAGTGTAATTTATTTGATGTTTTATGGTGTTTTTTTGTGATGATATGATTTGCCTTAGTTGGTCTACTTTCTAAGGAGTCTACGATTATCGGGGCACCGCAATTTGAAAATGGATTTGTGAAATACTTTCAATAAAAAGAAGAATGGCCGAAGAAAAACTCGATTTATTAATTTGTTTTCAAGTTATCGATTTAAAAAATTTTTTTTTTAATAAGTACCTTTTAAGAAAACTAGCTATATTTTTGTTAGTGTCTAGGCTATATTGATATTTAATGTATTTTTTTAAAGCTTTAACATAAATTTTGTATAAATAAAATCCGTCGAGTATTTCATATTTTATAGCTATTTGTATGTATAAGAAAAATATTTGCTTGCATAAAACCGTTATTATCTCAAAAATTACCGTTTCTGCTATGTACTAAGGAAAACAAATTATTAAAGCTTAAAAATTTATCTTTCATTTGGTATGTAATACATATGCTTTTTTATATTTTATGGTATTTTTGTAATGAAATGATTTGCCCTTGTACGAAAAGTTGTCTTTTCAAGCATTTTTACCTTAGTTGTTTTGCTTTTCTAATAAAGAAATTTTTATAAATGCACAAAATATATATATTTCAATGCATCAAATGCAAGGTCAATGTTTAAGCTGTAAACAATAATTTGTAGTACCTTAATAACGCAAATTTAGTAAAAAATAACGGTTCTTTCCATTAAAAAATTCAAATATGATATGAATTTGCCTGTAAAATTTAAAATATTTTTGCAATGATATTTGTATTCCATATTATTAAAAAAGTCATTTAATTATCTTTCAAATGACATGTCAATCTTATGAATCGATTGAATAATGGCAAACATATAGACTTTTTTTAAACACAACTTTTGGTACGAAAACAATTTTCAAAAATCGATAACTCGATAAGTTTCTCTTTCTCTTTCTAATTTTTTTTCTCTTCCAGAAAACATTTCTAAATCGTGGCGCTCAAGAAATCGTAATCGTACCTCAAAAGTTTTATTTTTATCACAAATAAAAAACAAGTGAACACTTTAGTTCGAAATTCGAAAAAAGAGCTTAGACCCCTTTTACATTGATCAAGACTTGAAGTCAAGTTTTTTTGACGTTCTCTTTTGAACTTGACGAAAGCTTTCACATTGGTCAAGACTTGAATTCAAGTTCTTGTCTTCTTTCCTTGTTTTCTAAAAATAAAACGAGATAGGTAGCAAGCAAATGAATTATAGTTTATAGAAATTTGCAAACTGAATTTTATTTGTTTACCACGATGGAAGTTAACAAAACGTTTTTGCTTAAAAATTTAATGCAAAATTAAATTATATTAAATGCAAAAAAATTTTAATGCAACCGAAGTCTAGCAAACTCACATTGATATGCGAAAAATAAAATAAAAAGCACTGTCAACAACGCGAAAATAGCAAAAGGAACACAAAAAAACACGAAAAATTGCCGGTACAGCTTCAACTTTCTTTTTCCCTTCCGTCGCTTCCGATGTGCGGCGAATTGCCTACAAACTCTGAAACTTGACTTCAAGTCTTGACCAATATAAAAGGGGTCTTACTTAAAAGTTTTATTCATACCAAAAGTAGTGTTCACTTTCACTACTTGGTAGCAAACACTAATTTGCAGCGTTCACTCTTTTTTATGCATACCATTGCATGCCATTGTCTTTGAAAAAGTTGATGTTAAGAGGTTAAATAATAATAATTCAAACATTTCCTATAAAAAATTAACAACAGTTGCGAGTTAAAGGACAAAACACTCCAAAAAAGACTGAACTTTTTCTTGTTTTAAACAAAACTTACTATATTTATACACTGGCTGTTTTGTATATATTATATATATTATTTAATTATTATATATCTATATATATAAAAATGGATGTATGTATGTGGGTATGTGGGTATGTGGGTATGTGGGTATGTGGGTATGTGGCTATATCACGTATAGACTCCAAAACCGCTGAACCGATCTTTATGAAATTTTCAGGGAAAATAAAGCCACATCTTGAGAGTGTTCCTGTGAGGTTTCGTAACGATTGGAGAAGGGGGCGTGGTACCTCCCATACAAGCCAAATTTGCTCCATCGATCACAAACAAAAAAAAAAAATATCTCACGGTTTCAATCGTAAAAAACTAAGATTTGGTGATTTTGTTCAGATGGTTACTGTCGGTAACTGTACAAAACATGGGCGTGGTCGTTATATAAATACGCCCACTTTTTCGAAATCATGGCAATTCCGGAGTTCTGCACATTTTTACAGTGAAACTTGCTGTTTAGGTGCTCCAAGAGACGAACACAATTTATAAATGTTTTCACGCCCACTTTTAACGCCCACAAATCATCTATATATATAAAAATGGATGTATGTATGTGGGTATGTGGGTATGTGGGTATGTGGGTATGTGGGTATGTGGCTATATCACGTATAGACTCCAAAACCGCTGAACCGATCTTTATGAAATTTTCAGGGAAAATAAAGCCACATCTTGAGAGTGTTCCTGTGAGGTTTCGTAACGATTGGAGAAGGGGGCGTGGTACCTCCCATACAAGCCAAATTTGCTCCATCGATCACAAACAAAAAAAAAAAATATCTCACGGTTTCAATCGTAAAAAACTAAGATTTGGTGATTTTGTTCAGATGGTTACTGTCGGTAACTGTACAAAACATGGGCGTGGTCGTTATATAAATACGCCCACTTTTTCGAAATCATGGCAATTCCGGAGTTCTGCACATTTTTACAGTGAAACTTGCTGTTTAGGTGCTCCAAGAGACGAACACAATTTATAAATGTTTTCACGCCCACTTTTAACGCCCACAAATCAATATCTATATTTATTTAAAGCAAAACGATGTGTGTCTGGCTGTGTGATGTCTATAGACTCCAAAACTACTGAACCGATTGACCTGAAATTTTGGCAGTCGATTTGTTTCAGGTACGAGATGGTTGAGGAAAAAAATTTGCCACACCCCCCTTTTACCGCCCCCAAATCAATAAAAATGTTATATTTCAGTCGGTTTGGATCGTATATGGCTAAAATTTTGTAATTTAGTATGTACGGTTACTGTCGACAACTGTCCTAAAAATGGGTTTCCACGCCCCCTTTTACCGCCCACAAATAAATGAAAATGGTTTATTTCAGACGGTTTTGGTCGTATAAGACTTAAATTTGGTACTTTGGTTTGTGAAGTTACTGACAGTAACTGTACGAAAAATTGGTTTCCACGCCCCCTTTTGCGCCCATAAATCAGTGAAAATGCTATATTTCATGCAGTTTTGGCCGTATGAGACTAACATATGATACTTAAGTTTGTATGGTTACTTTCGGCAATTGTACTAAAAAAGGGCGTCATCGCTATATAGCCACACCCACTTTTTAAGAAACCATCAAAATTGACTACTGGGTCGATTGAGCTAAAATGTTGGCTTAGTTTGTACGGTTACTGTTAGCAACTGTACTAAAAATTGGTCTCCACGCCCCCTTTTTACCGCCCAAAAACCAATGAAAACGTTTTATTTCAACGGTTTGGGTCGTATTAGACAAAAATTTTGTAATTCAGTACATATGGTTACTCTCGGCAAGTGCACTAAAAATAGGCCTCACTTAAACTCACTTTTCGGGGAGTTAGCGTCCAGTGAAGTAAAGTGCGCCAGGCTTAACCTAAATTGAGCTGAAATTTGGGCAGTCGATTTGTTTCGATTACGAGATGGCTCAAGGGAAATATTTTACCGCACCCCTTTTTACAGCTTGCACAACAACAAAAATGCTATATTTCGCACGGTTTTGATCGTATTAGACTAAAATGTGGTTATTTAGTGCACATGGCTACTTTCGGCAGCTGTACTGAAAATGGTGAATATATTTGACATTTCTTGACATTTTCGTGTATGGCAGTAAGGCGGTCTGTGGCAGAACAACGTTTGCCGAGGAGATAGATTGTACCTGTGAGGTTTGGTAACGTTTGGACGAGGGGGCGTGGTTCCTCCCATACAAGCCAAATTTGCGCTATCGACCACAAACCAAATAAGGGATATATATCAGACGGTTTCGATCGTAAAAACTAATATATTATCATTTTGTTCAGATGGTAACTGTCAGTAACTGTACAAAAATCACTTTTTCGTCGCAATATATATACGCCCACTTTTTCGAAATCATGGCAATTCCGGAGTTTTACACATTTTTATACTGAAACTTGCTGTGTAGGTGCTCCAAGAGGCAGTCACGATACATAAATGTTTTCACGCCCAGTTTTACCGCTCACAAATCAATATCTGTACATATAAAAATGAATCATGATTTCTTCGGATGCTTAAAACTTGAAAACGACTAGACCAAATAGGATACTTCCTTCTACTGGTTTGTTCGTAACTGCTACGCAAAGGTTTAGGAAAAAAGTAATGCCGTACCCCTTTTATCGCCCACAAATCAATAAAAATGCTATATTTAAGAAGGTTTTGGTCGTATTAAATTAAAATTTGGTAAATAAGTTCTTATGATGACTGTCACTAACTTTAATAAAAACGGGCGTTGTCACACTTCATCTACGCCTACTTTTGGAAATATCACAATACTCCGAAACTATTGGTCCGATTGAGCTCAAATTTTGTAAGTGGCTTTGCTTTGAGTACGAGATGGTTTAAGAAGAAATGCCACACCTTCTTTTACCTCCCATTAATATAAAAACAATTTGTGTTATCGAATAGCGTTATGGGTTGCACAGCTTAGAAATTCGGTATTCGACCACAATTTAGACGTACCGTTTCAGTGATGAAATTTTATGGGAGTTGGACAAGGGGGAGGGGCACCTCTCATACAACCCAAATTGGTGATATCGAATAGCTTTGAATTTATAGGAATTCAGCTTTGGAATTCAGTTTTTGACCTCAATTTACACATGCAGTTTCAATGATTTTTTTTTATGGGCGTTGGACAGGGAGGCCTGACATCTCCCTTACATCCCAAATTTGCAATATCGAATTGCTTTGAAGTTATAGGTTGACAGCGTAAAAAATCAGTATTCGACCTAAATTTATACATGCACTTTCATTTCTTACATTTTATGGGCGTAGGAAAAAGGGGAGTGACACTTCCCATACAATCCAACTTTGTGTTATCAAATAGCTTTGGAGTTATAGGTCGCACAGCATCGGAATTCAGTATTTGACCAAAATTTACGCATGCAGTTTCATTGGTAAAATTTTATGGGCGTAGGGAAAAGGGGAGTGGCACCTCCCATGCAACCCAAATTTGTGTTATCGAATGTATTTGGAGTTATATGTCGCACAGTTTTGGTATTCGGTATTCGACCTCCATGTACACATGCAGTTTAATTGATTACATTCTATGAGGGGTGATCAAGAGGGCGTGGCACTTCCTATACAGCCCAAAATTGTTATATCGAATAGCTTTGTGTATATAGGTTGCACAGTCTCGAAATTCAGTTTTTGACCTCAGTTTAGACATGCTGTTTAACTGATAACATTTCATGGGCGTTTGAATAGGGAGAGTGGCAGCAACGCGCCGGGTTTCAGCTAGTATTATATATATTACAATTTTTCCCTGTTAGAGTACAAAAAAGGATTCTAGGGAATATTTTTTTCAAAAATTACTTTTTTGTAATTTTCCACAATTTTTGTACTGGAGCCCCAAAATGGTTCGGTTGTTTGAAAATCTAATGCCAAAAAAGAATTCCTCGGCTCTTTGAACTGGGATATGTTCATACATGTAAACCTTCTAGGACCAACCCCTGTAAAGCTATGAGCTTCTAAGCGATTTATCAAAAAAAGTGAATTTTATAGGGGAGCCCCTAAAAATATGACATATAAGGAATGGTATGTTCTAAAAAAATGTTGTGAGTAAAAAAATAATAGGACCTCCTCATACATTTGACCCATCTAAAAGTTACTCAGAGCGAGCTGTGAACTATTTTCTTTGAATTTTTGCCAAATTCCCCCTTTAGAGCCAATAAGGCAGGTGTTACCCCCCTCCGCTCGGGAAAAAATGTTGGCTCAATCATTATTTTGAGTAACCCCACAAAATGAGCCCGTACAAGCTATCATTTTCGGAAAAACGCGCACTACTGCCAGGCTAGTGAACATTGAGAACTAACTATTCGCTGGCATAAAGTTCCAATTTAGCTTACTTAAGACAAAACGAGTACAACATTTTTGAACTTTTTCCAATCTTGCACTATGATCTTTTTGATCTTTTAATACAGATACTTTTTTACTGATCACCGTATCTTTTGGAAGCTTAAGAGTAGTTTTGTATTAATGTTGTTTCCAAACCGCTTCCTTCTTGTAAAAATTGGAAGACTTACATATGAAAGTGATGAATAAACATTCACCATCATATCTTTTGGAGTTATATTGGTAGTTTATGAATTTATGTTGTTTCCTAACCGCTTCTATAATGATGCATGTGGAAACTTTTACTTATTGTCAAGCAATGACAACAGAAAATATTAATGTCATTGTTTCCTAGCTGCTTATTATAGAATTCATGTTTACTGATTTAAAAAAAAAATGTTTTACTTTGCGGCCTCGATAGTCTAGTGGTAGCGCGCTTGACTATCGCTTAGGGGACGCGGGTTTGAATCCTGAATCCTGGCCTGGCATTTTCATAACAAGGGAGAGGAATGTTTCTACACTCATTTTCAGAAGAGAGGAGAGGACTGCTTCCAATCCACTTTTTAAGACAGCGGAGAGGAATGCTTCCACTTGAATTTTTAACTTAGCGGAGAGGAATGCTTCTCTCTAATGACATAATATGTAAAAAAAGCAATGGAGTGTGCAACAAAGGGGAATGCTTTCTTCATTCCATGGAACGCATATGGGCCAGAGAACAATCTAGTGTTATTTCAAATCAATTCCATCATACACTCAAAAATATTTGTGTGTAAATATTACTAATAGTTGCGTCCATTCTACGATTTGTAGAATCAACGTATATAACAGTTCCTTATGTTCTGTAGATATACGACAAACAAGGCTGAACCATTTCGGTTTTAAATTTTTTAAACTCTACAAATAATTCGTACATTCTACTAATAATTCGTTCGGTCAGCCTACAAATGAATTGTTTCTACTAATATTATTTTTCATTCGTAAATATTACGAAAGCATTAGTAAATACTACGAATGTAATGAAAGAAATTTACAAGTTATTCGTACCACAAATTTACGAATATTATTATTTATTGTATATGTACACAATCATTCGTACAATGCAAAAATACGAATTGATTTGTTTTTGTGTACGAATATCATTTGTATATATTTGTATAACAATGGAAGGGACAGGGTTGCATTCGGCATGCACCTGTGATATCTACTACAGCGGCCATGCGGAGAAGCACGAGTTTGGATGCGGATTTGAAGTTGGCAAGAGACTACGGCCCCACGTCCTGCGATTCACACCTGTGAACGAACGACTTGCCATAAACCGTATCAAGATTAAATTTTTTAATATAAGCCTAATATGCGCGAACGCTCCGACAGAAGACAAGGACTATGAGATCAAGGAAATTTGCTACGAGCGCCTTAAAAATGCTTACGAGCTCTGCCCCCGTCACGACGTAAAAATCGTGCTTGGTGACTTCAACGCTAAGGTGGGCAAGGAAAATATTTTTGTTCCAACAGTCGGAAAGTTCAGCCACCACGATAACACCTCCGATAACGGAATGAGATTTATTGACTTCGCCGCAGCACGAAACATGCTCATAAGTAGCACTAGATTTAATCATCTCAATATTCATAAAGTCCCCTGATCAAAAAACCAAAAATCACACTGATCACGTTTTGATCGACAGAAGGCACTCTTCCAGTGTATTGGATGTACGCACGATCCGTGGTGCAAACATTGACTCGGATCACTATCTTGTTGCAGCCAAGATCCGTACACGTCTGTGCGCAGCTAAGAATACACGCAACCCTACACAGAGGAAACTAGACGTCGACAAGCTGCAATCGAAACAGACAGCCGATGCTTTTGCCATTCGACTCTCATTCCTGTTTCAAAGCACTCCTCCAATCGATGATATATGCGCGCAGTGGACACACATTTCCAACTCCATGCGTGCGGCTGCTGAAGAGGTGATTGGCTACCAACGCCCTCGCCGAAACTAGTGGTACGACCAGGAGTGTCGCGACGCCACTGCAGAGAAAGACGCCGCCTACAAAGCCACCCTGCAGTCGGTTGTAACGCGCGCTGCTAAGGAGCGATACAAAGAAAAGAGGAGGGAAGACAGACGTATTTTCAGGCGGAAAAAGGAGGCAGAAAAGCGCGAGCAGGAGAAGATGGAGATGTATGGTGACAGGAATGAGGCCCGAAAATATTTCGAAAAAATAAGACGCCTTGCCGATGGTTTTAAAACCGGGGCCTCTTCCTGCAAGGATGAAAACGGAAATCTAGTGACAGATGTCCAGAGTACACTGACGTTATGGAGGGAACACTTCTCTAAGCTTCTAAATGGCGACGCTGACAACAATCCCGCCAATAGAGATGATATTCCGGAAACCCCAATTTTGGATGACAGCGTTGAGGTTCCGCTGCCCGACTATGATGAAGTTCTGACAGCTATAGCTCGGCTTAAAAATAACAAAGCCGCGGGAGCTGATGGCTTACCTGCTGAGCTGTTTAAGAACGGAGGCGAAGCTCTACTTAAATACATTCACGAGCTTCTATGCAGAATATGGTCGGAAGAATGCATTCCGAACGATTGGAATCTCAGTGTGCTCTGCCCAATCCACAAGAAAGGTGATCCCACTATCCGAGCCAATTACCGTGGGATAAGCCTTCTTAATATCGCATATAAGGTCCTGTCGAGCGTTTTATGTGAAAGATTAAAGCCCATTGTAAACGAACTGATCGGACCTTATCAGTGTGGCTTCAGACCTGGAAAATCCACCACCGACCAGATTTTCACGCTACGACAAATCTTGGAGAGGACTCAAGAAAAACAAGTCGACACCCACCATCTTTTTGTCGACTACAAAGCCGCCTTCGACAGCCCAATAAGGAAGCACCTGTACTCCACCATGTCTGAATTTGGTATTCCTGCAAAACTAATACGACTTTGCAGGATGACACTGAGCAACACCAGCAGCGCAGTTAAAATTGGGAAGGACCTCTCCCCACCATTTGTTACCAAACGAGGTTTCAGACAAGGTGATTCCTTATCGTGCGACTTTTTCAACCTAATGATGGAAAAGATCATCCGAGCTGCTGATCTGAGACGTAGTGGCACAATATTCTACAAGAGTGTTATGCTGCTTGCGTATGCTGATGACATAGATATCATTGGCCATAATACGTGCGAAGTCAGTGCAGCATTTTCCACATTAGAAAAAGAGTCAAGGCGAATGGGTCTGGCAGTGAATGCAGATAAGACGAAATACTTGGTGTCAACAAACAAACAGTCCCAGCGTCTTGGAATCCACGTTATCGTTGACAATACCTCCTTCGAGGTTGTGAAGAACTTCGTTTATCTGGGATCTCAACTAACGACATCAGCATTGAGATCAAACGAAGAATAACTCTTGCCAACAGGTGTTATTTTGGGCTCAGTAGGCAATTGAGAAGCAGAGCCCTCTATCGACGAAAGAAAATCATGCTCTATAAATCGCTCATCATGTCCGTCCTACTTTATGCATCACAAACCTGGACGCTGAGCAGTTCAGATGAAAAGACTTTAGGATCATTCGAGAGAAAGATTCTTCGTAAGATCTACGGACCACTCTGCGTCAATGGCGAGTACCGAATACGGTGGAATGATGAACTGTATGAGCTGTACGCTGACATCGACATAGTCAAGCTCATTAAAATCGAGCGGCTTCGCTGGTTAGGTCATGTTCAGCGCATGAAAGACGATGCTCCAGTGAAGAGAACATTCGATTCGGTACCCAGCAGCGGTCAACGCAGAATAGGACGAAAGGTATTCTGAGTTCTGTAGAAGATTCGTAAGTTTAATGATGAATATAACAAAAAACAATTGTCCCAGATGGCTTCCTTGTGGCACACTTGAATGATTTCTTATAGAGTTTGAGAGCTTGTTACCGTCCTTGACTCCAACCCAAGCCAAGACAAGGGCTAGGAATGAAAACCCATCAGACTTAGGTTATTTATTAGGATCGACTGCTCAACTCTATCGAAGGCTTTAGCGAAGTCAGTAAAAATAACGTCTTTTTGTCTAGCTTTTTCGAGAACGTTTTTTATAAAATGAGAAAATAGAAACAGGTTTGTCGAGGTGGATTTTCCGGAGACAAAACCATGCTGACAATCCAATATCGAGTTTTTAATGCAAAGATATATTTTGTTTTTCACCAAAGTTTCAAATGATTTGGGAATTGATGGTAACTTAGATATTGGTCGATAATTTGCTATATCTTGTCTTGATCCCGATTTATGGATATTGGTCGATAATTTGCTATGTCCTAGCCTTGATCCGACTATAACTGAAACCTACCATGTATTTAAATATTGACCTTTTTCGAGACATATTAAATGTTAGTCCTAGAGACTGAGCTAGGGTAGCAGCACAATTTTTAAGAAAAATTGGTGGGATATTTCGAGGCCAGCTCCTTTTTTAATATCCAGTGACAACAACTACTTAAAAACATCCTTATCCGACAAACATAAAGATCCCAAATCTGTGATTTGCTCACCATAAGCGTTCGGCCTTGATGCATAGAAGCATTATTTAAAACAAAATTTGATTGAAAGTAATTCGCAAATATATTACAAACATCTTGAATATTGCCCGTTGTTTCCAACTAAAACAAATTTTTAGTGAACCCCTTAGGTTAGGTTAGATTAGGTTAAGGTAGCGGCCGGTAAAAGACCGATCCACATAGACCAGATATTTGGTCCGTTGCGATACCACAGGGGATCTATTCCACCCCTCCTGCTTCCCTAAGCACTGCCGTGGAACCAAACTGTAATATTAATAAAAAGCAGTAGACGCCTAACGTCTACCTTCTCAAGATCCCTGATATCATAAAAAAAGAGACTACCTAGGTGATTATGTCTTCTGCGGGATAGAGAGGGGCATGAACAGAGGAGATGCGATACCGTCACCTCCTCTTCCTCATCCTTGGAACTCCTGCAGAAGTCATTCGCATTAACCCTCATTCTTAAGGCATGCCTATCTATAAGACAGAGCCCTGTTATAACGCCTATCAGAATGGAGAGATCTTTCCTCCCCATTTAAGTGAGCCTCGTCGTTCGTTTTTCGGTAAAACTAGGCCACATCTGTCTACCAGTGTTAGAGGTGGAGCTATGCTTCCACCAGAAATTAGCCATTTCTGTGGTATATTGTCTTAGAGCCAGCTTGCAAGACGCAAGTAGCATGCCTAAAGTGTCCATGACAGCCAGCAGCGTTACCGTTGTACCTTCTTTAGAGAGCTCATCCACTCTACAATTTCCAGGAATGTCCCTATGCCCTGGTACCCAAACATGATGAATGTCCAACTTATCGGCCATCTCATTAAGAGACGAGCAACATTTAAGGGCTGTTGGAGATTAGGAGCACACCTCCAAGAGATTTAATCGCCGCTTCGCTGTCCGTAAAAATGTATATATATCTAGTTAATATCTCACAATACCTCAGTCATTCCACAGCTCTATAAATGGCCATTTTTTCAGCTTGGAAGGCGCTGCAATGATCTGGCAGTCTAAATGAGTTCCTGAAATCCAGATCCATAGAAAAGACGCCTCCCCGACTTCTTCAGAGTGTTAAACTTGACACTCCTCTTGTATTTATTTTTTTTTTCTGGATCGATACTTTTTATCGAAACCAGTTTCCAAATCTGATGTGAACTTTCCCGATATTAACGACATTTTGTGCATTGCAAATAAAACAATTTCTGCACTAATGGGTTAAAGGACAAGAGCAGTGTCACGCAGTGAAGAAGACACCTGACATGACTACCGAATTTGCTCGTGATCACTGACATCAGCACAAAAGCCTAAAATTAAGACAATATGTACCATTTGATACTTAGCTCTAATTTTGTCATAAAGATAAGAAGATAACAATTAAATTGTTCTCAAGACGGCTCAAATTTTATTTCATTTAACATAACTTTGTTTGTCATAAGCTAAGGTAGGTACATAAATTTCAAGCATGTCATTGGGCAAATAATAGTGTTAAACAATTAAAAAAAAAAGGCTTATCATTTAAAAGATTTTTTCTTGGTGCCTAATGTCTCCGTTTTCATATAGGATTTGTTTGCCAAGACTTTGTGGTGGTGGTGTTGGTGGGAGGGAAGGTGCTATAGCTACGACGTTCTTCTTTAAACAAAAGAATAAAAGCAAAAAACCAACAAAAAAATCATTAAACTGGAGCAAGCAGGCACCAAAGTGGGGAAGTGTGACAACACATGTTGGTTTTTTATTGTTTAATTTTTTTTTTCATTTTTATTTTTATAGTGCCGTTATTTTGGTTGTTTATTGCATAAATTAGAGGAAGGTGTGAACAGTTTTTTATGGTTGTTATGTCAAGTTTGTAAGAAAAATTTGTGGTCTGCAGTAAAAATTTAGCACATTTTTAAAGGAAGTATTTATAGAGATACGCATTTATGTTCCTCAATTAGAGCGCAGTTGTTTGACTATATAATTTTTTTAGTTTTTAATATAATAATTAATATAAATATAAAAGTTTATTTAACGGCATAAATGAAGTGTGTGGCCGAAGTGTCTGCCAAGGTTGGAAATTTCCAGCGCATTACTAGTGATATATATTACTATTGATGCATGCTATCACGGTCACAGACCCAGTGACGACGATGACAACGTCCATGGAGGCATGTGTGTCTCTAGCTTACATTGTTGTTGCGCTGTCGCTTATCTTCGGTTTAATGGATTTATCAAAAAGTCACAAGCCACTCATATTGAGCCTTAATCTATGTAGCACTCTTTGAAGCTATGATGGATTAGTTGAATCGAAAACTCTTGCAAGTTGTCGGACAAATCGATAGTGCGCTGTGACAATGTGGAGTGCAACTGCAGTTACAACAACAACAACAACAACAACAACGTCATGTCTCACATCAAATGCACCGCTCTATAAAATAGTTAATCCCACTTGAGGAATAAACTAACAGCAAATGCAACGAATTTGTCGCTTCGACACTTTGGCCCGCAAACATAGAGTCAGTCTGCCAGTCAGCTTGTCTCTGATGTTGATGGTATGGCATTCGGTACATTAGATAAGCTAATAAATAGTTGAATCGATGGTGGGACACGCTGTTAGGGACAGACAAGGCAACACATCCGTGGTATTGTGTGAATGTGTGTGTGTATGGACAGACTGTTTTGGTATAAAATGCATGAATTGTGTGACAAAATGGTTGTTGTTAGTGTTGTTTTGAAATAACTATTGAAAGAATGTGAAGAACGAACGCACTCGATTAACCCCTAGCTTAACGTCCACCACTCAACTGCAGGGTACTTGGACGAATGTTACCGATTGTGGCAATAAATATGTATGGCGTAGCTGAAAAACAAAGGAAAATTCTTGAAAAAGCTTGTTTTTTAAGGAAATGATCACATTACCTGTCCTTAAAAAATAATTGATCACTGTAATCTTGATGACCTTGTCTCATTAACATCCTTTCTAAGAGCCTTTTCTTCAAAATTTTGTTGTTAGAATTGACTATTAAAAGTGTTTTTTCTTCAATATCTCTTATTAATTATTTTTTTTTAATAATAGATACGACACACAGTGTAACGAGGACTTTGGATGAGGGACAAAAATGGAAGGAATCATCGTAGGTACATGAAACTCAGCATGCATCATTATTTCATATATATATAAAATTCCCTACACATTTTTATAAATACCGGACACGCCCTTCACCCATCTCCCATAAAAAAATTAACAATCGAAGTGAAATATCGCGAGTTGTAGAAAGTGTAAAAACCAAATTAACTAATGCTTAATTTGACTGAATACAAAAAATGATCATTTAAAAATTAATTTATATTTGCTACGCCCTTCAACCACCTCCCATACAAAATGAACAATAAAAGTGCAACATCTCGAATTGTAAAACGTATTAAAATAAAAGTGAACTATATTTTTTATTAACTTCATTCACATAATTATTGTTTAAAAGATATCATCAAGATATGCCACGCCTTTTGCTCACCTCCCATACAAAAATAAGAAAAAAAATGCAATATCTCCAGGTGTGAAAAGTGTAAGGAACAACAGTAATTAACTTTTTATTTACTTGATTTACATAATTACTGTATAAAAATTGTATCAAGATCTGCCACGCCTTTTGCCCACCTCCGATAAAAAATTAAGAATAAAAGTTCAATATCGCTAGTTATAGAAAGTATAAGAAAGGAAAGTAAATTGTGTATTTTTAACTTAATTATCCTATAGTTATTTTATTCAGATTGGCCGCGTCCTTCACCATGCATTTTTAATACATGGGTTTGTTTAAATTTTACATAAATCTTAAGAATGAGAGAAACTAACAGAGAAAAATATTGGTTGTCATCAGAATATTTCGTTGAGTTAAAGAATGGTTCACTTATAATTTGGCCACATAAAAATAGGTATATCTCTTGAAATAAAACTCCGATTATTAAATTTTTTATATCAAATTAAATTATATTATTTCATGTTTCAGATAACTAATTATGGATACTAAATTACAATGTTTCGGTAAAAATTTCGGACTTTCTTTTTAATGCCTTGCATTAGGTTTTGCACAACTTGTCGTGATACTTCACCGCATACCTTATTCCACTTTATTCCCAAATTTTCTTTTGAATTTGAAGTTTTGCCATGTTTTTTTAACTTTTGTTTGGTTATTGCCCAAAATCTCTCAATTGGTCGAAGTTCGGGACAGTTTGGTGGGTTCATGTGTTTCGGTATAATGTCAACAGCGTGTAAACAGTACCAATCCATTGTATCCTTGGAATAATGACAGGATGCCAAATCTGGCCAAAATTTCACAGGAGCTTGGTGGCATCGAATAAAAGGCAGTAGACGCTTTTCCAGACATTCCTGTCGATATAATTCACCAGACATCGTGGAATGCGTCACAAATGGGCGACTTTTCAGTCCACAGCTGCAGATTGCCTGCCAAACCAATACCTTTTTTCCAAATTTATCCAACTTATCGTATTTATACCTTTCGGTCACTCCTCCTCTTATTTTTGCAACATAAAAATTCCGACCTGGTAGCTGTTTGACATCCATTTTGACGTATGTTTCGTCATCCATTATAATGCACCCGTTAAATTTTGTCAAAACCTGTTCATACAGAATGCGTGCTCTCCTTTTTGCTACAGATTGCTGTTTTTCCGAACGGTTTGGAAATTTTATAGTTCTATATGATACCAGCTTTGCATTTATGCGAATTCTTCGTACCGTACTTTTACTTGTTCCGTATCTTTTTGCTCGATCATTGTCGGAGAGGCCTGGATTTGAACGTATGGACCTTAATACCTTCACCCGCAAAGCTGGGTCTCCGCTTCCCTTTTTTTTAGCCGCTCTTGTTTTTCGTTCAACGGACAACGTTTGTTTATATCGTTTAAGAACATTGTTGACGGTAGATTTTGGAATATTTAAGAACATTGTTGACGGTAGATTTTGGAATATTTAAGATCTTAGCGATTTTTCTTCCCGACCAGTTCGGATTATCCAATGATTTGTGCACAATCATTTTCCTAATTTCTTTTTCCATCTTCGCCTGTAGTCACAAATATAAACTTACTGAAATTAATTTTGCTGGGAATAACGGTGCATTGTTTACAAACAATACGTCATTAAAAACTTTTTATTTGGTCCACTGGGGGCGCTGCAATCGACAGTAACATGCGGCCAAATTATAACTGAACCATTCTTTATTCGTCACAAAGTCAGAGAAATCGAGATCAGAAATGAAATCAATTTTGTCATCATTCGTATCATGATATTAATTTAAAATTAATTCATTAATTTCATTATCATTATTCTGTTTTTTTTTTCAATATTTTTCTAAGAAAAGATATTAAAGAACCTGATTAAAGCAGTAACCCACGGAATAAATCTATATTGCCTAGTTCTCAAAAGTGTATACGGGTACGATCTTTGCTAATTTTTCTTAACTTTTTATGAGTAGCTTCTAAAGCAATACAATTAGTATTTTTGCATACTTAAGCCTACAACCTTCACTACAATTCTTACCAACGGGGATCTTAATGGTGGAAAATGACAGCGTACAATTAAGGAGAGTTATTTGTAACCAAACTTAATAATTCTTGTGAATGTTGTAGTCAAACCCTAACAAACAATTTAAGATGAACTACGATGAAATCAGATGCGCATAACTCGAGAACTCTTCGCCCTGTCAGGAAGAAGATGCATAAATATTAAAATAAATTTAAATTTTTAGGATATTGATTTTTGTATTATTTACGTAAAAAACTTGTGGTCATAAAATGTTGTAATTGTGCTTGAAACTTTATGAAAATTTTGTTATTTTTTCATATAAATTTACGCATTTTCTTCAAAAAATGCTCCAGGGAACAGGTAATAAAATCCTTAGTTTTTATTTTCGGCTACTCAAATTTTGAGAATGTCTTGAGAAGGAGTTCTGTTAAGACATACTTAAAAATAAAAAAAACAAAAATGTCCTTATTGTTTGATTGCGTTTGAAACTTTATGAAAATTTTTTTATTTTTTCATATAAATTGGTATATGAAAGTGGTATATGAAAATTTTTTTATTAATATTTTTACAGTTGTGTTTTTTAGCAAGAACTTGTAAAATATATTTTTGCTTAAATTTCGTATATGAATTTTACTAAAAATTTTGGAATTTCGGAAAATATTTAGTACAAAACTATAAAAACTGAAGTTTCGTAAAATTTTCAAGGCCAAAGGCATATAAAGACCAAAACTACCACTGATTTCTATAGAAAGAAATCAAATAATCTGTTAAGATTCAAATTAAGATTCAGATTTGACAGTTAAAATGTCTTACAAAAAGTTGGATTAGACTGTTTCGTTTCAACATTTAGTACATTTTATGCACAAATTGGTTAGTTTAAATTGTCAAATTTAGATTTATCGGACGTTACCTTTAAAAATCCTCTAAATGACCATGAATAACATTGGCGGCCAAGTCGCAAAACAAACATTGCAACAATGATGCTTTTCTATCAACTTCAACAATAAAAAATAGCTTTTTTAAAAAAACATTATGAATATCAATAGCATGCTGATCTCAGAATTATTCTATTATTTTACACAAAATAAATTTAAGATAATGATTATGCTTGATCTTATAGCAAAGAATGTTATCGTTATTGTTAATAAGGTCTTTTTCACTTTATCATAGAATTCACATCATACAATATTTTTATGCTTATTGCGTTATTGTATTTAAAATAAGTAAGTGCACATACTTCAAATGCAGATACTCGAGAATCAGAAACCAACAATAATTTTTCATTAATCATCAACGAATACGTGTATTAGCGTTGTTTTCTCAGAGTTTAAACAATTTACCGACAAAGTCGAAAGTGCAAATATAACGCATAGTTTTCTAGACCAGAGGCTTATAAATGTATGCCGTATAAATAGTTATCTATGGTATCTTTAGATTTTGCTAGCGCAAAGTAGTTGCAAGCAATATTATGTTAACAATAAATTAGCTGCGAGTATCTTTGAGATTACGAACTAATAACATTAGTACTTGGTTTTTCGGTTCCATAAAAATATCTCTTGACTTGTGTGTTTAAAATAATCAAGTTTGAATATTCACGTTGGTTTTGATGAGGTTGTGAGGACTAAAATGTATGAATTTTTAAAATTCTTACATATTTAAAGGTATTCTTAAAGTTGTCTTTACAGACGACCTTACAATTAAACAAATCAGACCGTTTACCAACTTGACCAGATGTGATAACAATAAAGCATGAAAAATTACTCCCACCATGGATATTCTCCTTTGCCACAATTGGAATATGCATGCATATTAATTGTCCACAGCATGGCATAACATTTATCCAACAATCCCAAAGGACAAATCAGAATTGGGCTGTACTACTAGCAACAAGAAACAAACAATGGAAAAAACAAGCAGAATAGCTTCCCGTAGCTTACACATAATAAGTGGCTCATCTTGACAACTCAACACCGCATCCATAACAATTTAAATTCGTTTAAGTTGTTAACGAGCGAAGGACAAACCTCACTAACCAACATGATGCGGATGCGGATACAAAAACAAAGCAGCAAAAGCCGCATTCGAGGGTTAAGTCTATTATGCATTACCCTAACCACACGCAGTTCTGGTGACAGTAAATGTGGCAATGATGACAAAACAGCGTTGAAGTAGAACAAATTTAAAAGATAAAAAAGAAACAGTCAATGAAGTTGTGCTTCCTATGGCGCTGTGGCAGATCCTGGCATGCAATATAGTTGTCTTGTGGTGGAATGTTGTGTAGACAACGTTACCGTCAAATAACGCAGGCGTGAGTTTTTGAAATACATATTTGGTATTCTGACAGAAGGAATAAATGTCCGGGGATATATTTTTTGCTTTTTGGTTCTGTGAACTATAGAGCATGAGCTCTTAGCAATTTTCTGCACGTAGGAGTTCATTGTTGGCAACATGGATGTTGATGAGGTATGAAGCGGCATAAGCGACAGTTATATGCTTATAATCATTCTGCATTACTTCTAAGAAAAAAAATGTAACTTTATCTAAAAACAAAACTAGCAACAATTTTTCAACTTCTTATCTCCCAGCATAACATAACAAAAAAAAACCTTATCTGTTAGTATAAGAAAAGGTTTAAGCTATACTTAAATGAGGAAATCAAAGACATTAGTTCTATATTTATAAAAATTTAACTAAATTTTTTTTTGGAACGAAGTTCCTTTACGTGGCTTGCGGGTGGTGTGATTTGGTAGAACCCGTCACGCAACAGTGAGATTGCTGTTTTTGACCAGGGATGATAAATTCATTTTAAAGTACAGAATTAAGTACTTTTCACTTTTCATAAGTACCGCAGTACCCATGTGATGATTACAGTACTTTTTACAAAAATTGTACAGCAAATTTTTTCACTGGTTTCAACGTACAGTAGTTTACACTAGACAACATTATTAACTGCAGCACGAAGCAGCACACCAACGACAAGCAAGGCACGAGAAGCAATACTGTTTTCTTTACGAAATTTTATTGCTTTTCGTGTCTTACTTGTCGTTGGTGTGCATTTTCGTTATACAGAATAAAGCAGTAAGACAGTCAACAATGCGTATTTATTGTCAAAAGTTACTCAAAATTAAGTCTGTGAAGTGAATAAAGACAGGTGGCAAGGCAATTGTGTTAACACTACTGCATAGTGTAAACGACTTGTAAGCTACAAAACAATTTCATATCACTATTTTTTATTGTAAGCCAGCCACAACAAACTTCACGTTTCAAAATTTTGTGAATTAATGAAAATATATAAAGCTGCAAATTTTTATTTTATTTCTTATTTCAGTAACTACTTTTAGTATTTATTGAAATACCAAACCGAAAATCGGAATTGTCTTTCCTGTTTCTGACAAGTAGAAATTTCGTTAAAACGAATTTTGTTTTTATGTTTATTTTTATTATGGTTTTTTTATTATATTGTATTTCTTTATTTATTTTGAATTTATTAGTTTTTATTTTTATTTTTATTTTTATTTTTATTTTTATTTTTATTTTTATTTTTATTTTTATTTTTATTTTTATTTTTATTTTTATTTTTATTTTTATTTTTATTTTTATTTTTATTTTTATTTTTATTTTTATTTTTATTTTTATTTTTATTTTTATTTTTATTTTTATTTTTATTTTTATTTTTATTTTTATTTTTATTTTTATTTTTATTTTTATTTTTATTTTTATTTTTATTTTTATTTTTATTTTTATTTTTATTTTTATTTTTATTTTTATTTTTATTTTTATTTTTATTTTTATTTTTATTTTTATTTTTATTTTTATTTTTATTTTTATTTTTATTTTTATTTTTATTTTTATTTTTATTTTTATTTTTATTTTTATTTTTATTTTTATTTTTATTTTTATTTTTATTTTTATTTTTATTTTTATTTTTATTTTTATTTTTATTTTTATTTTTATTTTTATTTTTATTTTTATTTTTATTTTTATTTTTATTTTTATTTTTATTTTTATTTTTATTTTTATTTTTATTTTTATTTTTATTTTTATTTTTATTTTTATTTTTATTTTTATTTTTATTTTTATTTTTATTTTTATTTTTATTTTTATTTTTATTTTTATTTTTATTTTTATTTTTATTTTTATTTTTATTTTTATTTTTATTTTTATTTTTATTTTTATTTTTATTTTTATTTTTATTTTTATTTTTATTTTTATTTTTATTTTTATTTTTATTTTTATTTTTATTTTTATTTTTATTTTTATTTTTATTTTTATTTTTATTTTTATTTTTATTTTTATTTTTATTTTTATTTTTATTTTTATTTTTATTTTTATTTTTATTTTTATTTTTATTTTTATTTTTATTTTTATTTTTATTTTTATTTTTATTTTTATTTTTATTTTTATTTTTATTTTTATTTTTATTTTTATTTTTATTTTTATTTTTATTTTTATTTTTATTTTTATTTTTATTTTTATTTTTATTTTTATTTTTATTTTTATTTTTATTTTTATTTTTATTTTTATTTTTATTTTTATTTTTATTTTTATTTTTATTTTTATTTTTATTTTTATTTTTATTTTTATTTTTATTTTTATTTTTATTTTTATTTTTATTTTTATTTTTATTTTTATTTTTATTTTTATTTTTATTTTTATTTTTATTTTTATTTTTATTTTTATTTTTATTTTTATTTTTATTTTTATTTTTATTTTTATTTTTATTTTTATTTTTATTTTTATTTTTATTTTTATTTTTATTTTTATTTTTATTTTTATTTTTATTTTTATTTTTATTTTTATTTTTATTTTTATTTTTATTTTTATTTTTATTTTTATTTTTATTTTTATTTTTATTTTTATTTTTATTTTTATTTTTATTTTTATTTTTATTTTTATTTTTATTTTTATTTTTATTTTTATTTTTATTTTTATTTTTATTTTTATTTTTATTTTTATTTTTATTTTTATTTTTATTTTTATTTTTATTTTTATTTTTATTTTTATTTTTATTTTTATTTTTATTTTTATTTTTATTTTTATTTTTATTTTTATTTTTATTTTTATTTTTATTTTTATTTTTATTTTTATTTTTATTTTTATTTTTATTTTTATTTTTATTTTTATTTTTATTTTTATTTTTATTTTTATTTTTATTTTTATTTTTATTTTTATTTTTATTTTTATTTTTATTTTTATTTTTATTTTTATTTTTATTTTTATTTTTATTTTTATTTTTATTTTTATTTTTATTTTTATTTTTATTTTTATTTTTATTTTTATTTTTATTTTTATTTTTATTTTTATTTTTATTTTTATTTTTATTTTTATTTTTATTTTTATTTTTATTTTTATTTTTATTTTTATTTTTATTTTTATTTTTATTTTTATTTTTATTTTTATTTTTATTTTTATTTTTATTTTTATTTTTATTTTTATTTTTATTTTTATTTTTATTTTTATTTTTATTTTTATTTTTATTTTTATTTTTATTTTTATTTTTATTTTTATTTTTATTTTTATTTTTATTTTTATTTTTATTTTTATTTTTATTTTTATTTTTATTTTTATTTTTATTTTTATTTTTATTTTTATTTTTATTTTTATTTTTATTTTTATTTTTATTTTTATTTTTATTTTTATTTTTATTTTTATTTTTATTTTTATTTTTATTTTTATTTTTATTTTTATTTTTATTTTTATTTTTATTTTTATTTTTATTTTTATTTTTATTTTTATTTTTATTTTTATTTTTATTTTTATTTTTATTTTTATTTTTATTTTTATTTTTATTTTTATTTTTATTTTTATTTTTATTTTTATTTTTATTTTTATTTTTATTTTTATTTTTATTTTTATTTTTATTTTTATTTTTATTTTTATTTTTATTTTTATTTTTATTTTTATTTTTATTTTTATTTTTATTTTTTTTATTTTTATTTTTTTTTATTTGTTTTTTATTTTTATTATACTTTTTTTTAATGCGCTGATCGCTGAGTTCAAATTTGATCTAAGCATTTCAAAAAGTTTTTTGACAATGGTGGTTTTCTTCAGGGTAGACCCTGAAATGTGTTTTTTGCTTTATGCTCTTTGTGTTGTGTGTGTGCTGGCAGTATTAAGGGGTCGCTGATTTTGAATCGTATATAAGAATTAAAAAATTTCTTGACACTAGGATGGACCATAAAAATGTGTTATTCATACTCTTTGTAGATGCGCTGGTAGCGGACTGCGGGTTTGATGTCAGAATTTTAAAAAGTTTTTTGACACTTGGGTGGACCCTGAAAATGTCTTTTTTTTTCTTTATACTCTTAAGAATGTCCAGTTTTCAATCCAACTTTTCAATCAATTCAAGCTCCATTCAAGGAACATGATGAATGTTCAATGCTAAACGCCTTGTTGTGTCACAAAACAAACATCGCTGGCAGGGGTTACTGCCTATTTTCATCTATAACAAGAATTTTATATCTTCATTTTCAATAAATAAATCTTTTTTTACATACCCTAATCCCTGGAATTTCAAAATTGTTTCCAGTCTATTCGACCCCCAACGGTCAGTAGTGAAAAATTTAATTGTTTAGTTTTTTGGGAATTTTTTATTTTTTTTTTACCTTAAACCAGGGTATGATATGTTGACATCCCTGGAAACCCAAAATTTTTTCTTACTAAAATCAGAAATATTTTTCTAAAATTATTGAAGTCATTGAAATGAGAAACATATTTTGTATAATTTTTTATAATTTTTTTTTGTTCGAAATCCCACAAACAGGCACTTTGAGAATTTTCAATAGCTATAATTTTGGCATCCGAATTTTGTTTTTTTTTAATTTTTTGCACAAAAGAGCTAAAAGCTATGCCATAGCGTAAATTTTGGACTTTTGGATTTTTGGGGATTGTTTTTTTGTAAAAATAACCAAACTTGAAATTTCCAAAAAGGTAAACTTCTGCTCAAAATTTCATAACGATCAGGTTATTCAACATAATCGCACAATTTTTTGCATCTGTTTTAAGTAGAGTTTAAAAAATATTTCCACAACATAATGAAATTTTTTTAAATTTACGGGTTTTACTTTAAAATTTTGTAGTTTCAACGAATTTATTTCATCTTCACACGAGCGCAGCTTGGTAATAGATAAGTCGGGTGGTTTCTTTAATACACTAGGTCTGTTTCCAAACTAACTTCAAGTATTTATAATAGAATAGAGAGTGACATTTTGGAATTCATTCATTCATTTTCAATTCTAAAATTCAGCAAAAAGGCGAAAAAAATGCGTATTTTCTCCAAAAAGGCACCAGATTTATTAGGTTTTACAAAATATAAAACACCAAATTAAATTCAAAAATTAATTTAATTTCCGAACTGCCAGCTAGTTGAAATTTTAAAAAAATTTTATTTAACCGTTGTACACAAATTTAAAAGACTTAAATGAAGCTTATTTAAAGAATTTAACACAAAAATTACTAATGTTTTTTATATACTTCTACCATTTAATCACATCTTGAGATCAATTTCTATTAAATATTTAGGCAAATTTGGGGCCTATGAAATTTGAAAAGCACAAAAAAAATGCACCAAATTTGGTGCAAAGCCAAAAAGCACCAAGTTGGCAACAGTTGTCATTCTTCTCTCTCGAACTTCAAAAACTTGTAAAATAACACTTTCAAGCAACTTCAAGTTACTTCAATCGAGTACGGAAACAGACCTATTGTTAGAAAAGCCAATTTATTGCCTTTCAAATGAGCTTTTAAAATAGATTTTCTATGAGTTAGTTTTTCTGCTAACCACAGACCGTACTAAGTATGCATTTTATAATAAAAAGCAAAAAAGTATAATTATCTTATGACTTTTAAAATTTTAAAAAAATTATTATTTCTGCTTTTTATTTTTTTAAGGCAAAAATACAAATCAAAATTTGACCGATATTTTATAAGCACAAAATAACCAGTTATTTTGGATTTTTATTTTTTAAAGCAAAAATAAAGAGCAAAACTCGACCGATATTTTTTTGGTGACAAAATAACTGGAAAGTTCTGATTTTTATTTTTTAAAGCAAACATAAAAGGTAAAGATTGCCCGAAATCTTCTTACGTAATACTTGAATGGCCCCTTACGAAGCACTTACGAAATGACCCGTTATTATAAATTTTTCAATTGTGGTTCAACCTTAAACTGAAATCCTAATTTTGCTTTTAATTTTTGACTTCAATAATAAAAATCAATATTTACAAGTTATTTTGTGCTCGAAAATATGTTGGGCAAATTTTGCTTTTTATTTTTGCCTTTATAAATAAAATCAAAACTTTCCAGTTATTTTGTGCTCAAAAAAAAAATATCGGGCAAACTTTACTTTTTGTTTTTGCTTTAAAAAATAAAAATCAAAACTTAACAGTTATTTTGTGACCAAACAAAATATCGGGCAAGTTTTGCTTTTTATTTTTGCCTTAAAAAATAAAAATCCAAAATTACTGGCTATTTTGTGCTTAAAAAATATCGGGCACATTTTGATTTTTGTTTTTGCCTTAAATTCTTAATACCTGGAACTTTCTTGACAGAATGTGTATAAAGTATAATAGAAAAAACTTTAAGAAGAAAAATTCTTCTCTGTTTTAACAAATCCTCCAGTGTTGGGGGTTTCTTTATGAACTTTTGACTTACAAACAGTTTGTTTGTCTATGACTTTTGCACTTGTCGTCGCCGTGCTTGACTCTCTGACTGTCTGTCTATGCGCGTTGTTGCGCGTCTCACCATCTGTATGTCTGAACAACGATTCCCATTGACTCCTAAATCACATTCAGTAATTTCGACAATTGCACACCAGGGATTTGTGGCTGCTGGCTGGTTGCTGGTATGAGCTTTGTTCTGTCCGCTCAAACTCAACAATTTGTTTGGTCCAGGCCAAAAACATCACTGAAGGTAGATCCATGAGTGTAACTTCTGGTGTGTGGCTTCTGTAGTTCATAGCTTTGGCTTGAATGAGTAGCTAGCAATTCCCTGACGAATTGTACTCGGCATAAAATCTTTGCCGTTTTATTTTTTAAGGCTTTCAGCTAGCCAGCCTGCCTGACAGCCCCTTTTGCCCGCTTGCCATCTTCTGTCGTCTCTAAGTCAAATGCCAGATTTTGTGTGTTCCTTCTGGCCACATAAATAAACCAATAATCTACTACATAGTGGCACATTATATGGTATATAGTATGTTTGGAATGTATGTGTTTGTCACCGTTACACCACCTAAGCAACCATATAACTATAACATTATTTGGTATTTTGTGTCTGTCTTTAGATGCTTTAGATATCGTAAATATTAGCACAAATGACGTCATAAAATCATTTCATTTGATTTGACGTTTATTTTTGGCACAAAAGAGTGTTCAACGTATCCGCACACACCATAAAACTCTTATTCACAAGTTGAGTGAGTATCAACCAGATGGAGAAGTATAACAAAGTGTGAAGTGTTCCGAACTGTTGTGCTATTTTTTATGGCATGAAAAACGTTTAAATATCGATCAATTATATGTTTATAACAAAATTTATTACTTACAAATAACATTGAACTTTGAGGTTCATCAACAGGAGTGAGGCTTTAATTTAACGTATTTAAATAATTTTTAACATTTTTCCTTTATTGATTTATTAAAAAGGTATATAAAAAAGCTTGCTTTAAAAGTATAATAAAGCAATCAATTCCAATGTGTCGCAATATTGGTAATGTATTATATTGTAGATAATACGAAATAATGCTCTGGTAAAAGCCAAATTCAGAAAAATAAAAATTGTAATAGGTTATTGACTGGTAAACCTTGGCTTTTGAAGTTTGTACTTTTTTGATAACTTTGCATTAAATACAACATTTTTAAGGCTTTGAACTTTCTATTTTTTTATGACTATGTAAATGAATCTTTTATAGCAAAAAAAAACCTTATTTTAAGGTAAAACTATTCAAAACGATCAAAACTTTTTTGATACGATAAGATAGTTATATACAAAACAAAATTTTAGTATACAACAAAAAAGTGGCCAAAGACCTTCAAGACTTTTAAAGAAAGTGGTAGAAGAAACTATATATTTTTATTGGGGAAAAAGTATTCGGCGTTCTTTTAGTAAAAATAAAATAACATTTTATTTAAAAAAAATTGATTTTATTAATCCAAATATTGTCCATTCTTTTCAACTACCTTCCGCCATTTTTGGGTTAAGACCATGATTCCTTTATTGTAAAATTCCGGACTTTTATCGTTGAAAAACTGACGGCAGTCATATTTTGAGGTTAATTTCTTAACAGCAAGGGAGTGTTGAAAAGATCGGAACAAATGATAATCTGACGGTGCAATGTCAGGACTGTACGGTGGATGCATCAAAACTTCCCAGTAAATTCTTTAAGTTTTTGTCGGGTCAATAATCGCAGATAGAAATTCGGTCCATTACATTTTTTGCACTAAGTTCATGAGGCACTCAAACATCAAGCTTTTTTAAAAACCAACTTTCTTTAAATGGCTTAAAACTGTTTTGTGGTCGATCTTCAGTTCCATTATTTCATCGACTTTTTCGGTGATGGGCAGACCAGAGCGAGGAGCAGTGTTGCCACTTTTTAATACACACATTCCTCAAAAATTCCTCAAATTTTAATGAAATTTCTCAAAAAATTTATTTCAAACGATATTTTATTTATCAAGTTAACATAAACAAATATATTTTTTCTACATATTTTCTATCTTATTAGATATCTTTATTAACCCTTTGAGGACGACAAACAAACTGCTGTACATTAAAAAATTTTTTTGTGGAATTGTCATCACCGATGGCATATTTCTATACAAAAGTGAATTTAAAATTTTGTACATTTTTTTTTTTACTTTAAGTATTGAAAAAATCTGGAAAAACTAATCCGGAAAATTTCTTTTTTACTTTTTTGGAGTAGCTTCATAAAGATTTTAACATAATTTGGATGAGAAAATATATCCGCTCGTATTTGAAAATAGTTTGTAGTATCTATATCTGTTGCCTCTGGGAAATCGGGATTGATATATACCTATGGAAAAAATATATTTTGACTTCCAAGTTTTTTCTTTCTCTCAAAATTAAATCAAGTCAAATTGTCTGCACTGTTTCACAAATGTAGTTTTTATTAAGTAACGTTACGCAAGTAACGTAACGACAGATCAAAAAGCCTAATAAAAAAGAAATCAGAGAAGACTTTTAAATTTGATCACTCGGAAAATAAACTTTTATTTTATTTTAAACCCTTTTAAAAAAAGTTGTATACAAAGAAGTGTTGCCCAATTGAGAGAGTTTTGCAAATTTTGTAATCCAAGTCAAAAATCACTTCCGTTTTTTTAATGTAACGCTAGCACATATTTTTGCTTATATCATAAAATCCTACAAGTCGATTTTTGTCATTGTTTTTTCTTAATACAGTGCTACTTAATTACTACGCAAATAAAAAAAGCCTTTTTAAAATTTAGACATTTTCATTATTTTTTTTTAATTATTCTTCCTACAAATCGTCCGTAACGCCAGTTTGATAATGTTCATATTTAACTTTATTTTTCCAATTTAATTCAAACACGTTTTTATTTGATTCAAATAGCTCATCACTATTTTTATTAATTCTTTCCTTAGTAAAAATATATAATAAAACTGTTTTTGTATCGAGTCGGTTTCTCAAACTAGTGTTATTATTTACTAAATACTCGCTAAACTGCTGCATTAGTTTTTCATTATCTTTTTCTTAATTTGAAAACATAAAATATTTCCTGAATTCTTTATATTAAAAACCTGTTTTAAATACGACACTGGATCTAAAAAATAATCAAGATAAAAATAAACTCCACTCATTATCGAGATCTAAAACAGCCAAATTTTATTGAATTTATATGCTCGTTTTGCTGACTTTTACTTGAAGGAGTGAAAAAAATATCTTTGATTGGCTTTAGGTTTTCAAAATATAAAAAATTATTTTATATTTAATTTTATTGTTTATTTTTATTTTCGATATTTCGAATTTACTCTGCAATTCATCATCAGGAAAACTGAAGAAACAATAAGCACAATAAAAATATTTAAGTTACAAAAATTTTTTTACATAAATTTACAAAATCTAAAAAACCAATGGAACAATTCTTATACTTGAAAATTAACGCATTACACTTAACACGGAGTATTTAAAACTAAATCCTAAAAATTCTACTAATGCAAATTTCCCCCTTTATACTTATTATGTGTGTAGCTGTGAGCACAGTTCTCTATCAGAGAACTGCACAAGCCTACTTGAAGTTCAAGCTTTTTCAAGTACTTGAATTCAAGTATGTATCCAATCTTGAAAAAGCAAGCTTTAGCCAGCTTGCAAAAATACCAAACATACACAAGCTATATTCATGCTTGCTCGTTGGCTTGGCTTGTTTCGGCTTACTTTGTCCGGCAGAAAGTTGAAAAGCTTAAAACGATCGGCAAAAGCTTGCAAGCTCGCAAGTATCCAAATTATTGAATTAAAGCAAGTATCCAAAAAATTCAATGAGCTTCTTTAGAGAGAGCTTAAGCGTAATAGGACTTTTAAGGATTCTGTGGACTCCGTGGTGTGAAGTTTTAGGGTAAATGATTTCGAAGGTGCTGTCAAACTTTAAAATTTAACATGGTGGATAGAGTTGCCACCTAGATTTTTTTTATTTTTGCGAATTCTTGTTATTTTGAAATTCTGACAACGGATTTGATTTCGAATATATTGTCACAGTTTTCAAATTTAAGATGGAGGTTAGGGTTGCCACCTAAATTTTTACCACAGTATTGCTACCTAATAATATGTATTCTTAAAAGTTTTAAACATCATTTATCAGTATTAAGGGGTCGCTGATTTCGAATCTAAGGTCAGAATTTTAAAATTCAAGATGGTGGATAGGGTCAAGATGGTGGATAGATGGTGGATAGGGATTTTTTGTAGTTTTATGAATTCGGGGC
Source organism: Dichetophora obliterata (assembly GCA_963920525.1). Lineage (NCBI taxonomy): Eukaryota > Metazoa > Arthropoda > Insecta > Diptera > Sciomyzidae > Dichetophora > Dichetophora obliterata. The sequence goes on along the minus strand of OY986436.1, from coordinate 236,277,893 downwards.
TGGCAAAAAAAAATGGTACACCAAAAATGGGTCGCTAAATCCGAATCCGTCGTCAGAATTTCAAAATTATAAAATAATAGGGTTGCCACCTAATAATATATCTTTTCAAGAGTTTTAAACGTCATTTATTAGTGTTAAGGGGTCGCTGATTTTGAATCTAAAGTCAGAATTTTAAAATTCAAGATTGTGAATAGGGTTGCCACCTTAATTTTTTTTTAGTTTTATAAATTCGGGGCTGGCAAAAAAAAATGGTACACCAAAAATGGGTCGCAGAAAAGAGTTTTAAACATAATTTATAGATGTAATTTCAAAGATAACATTACCAACAAGAGAAAAACTCTTTTCTGCATAAACACCAACAACAAAAATGCTCACCAAATCTGCTTGCCTAGCATAACCACGACATGAGCAACTTAAATTCCAATAAGCACTGATTTTTGGTGTACCATTTTTTTTTGCCAGCCCCGAATTCATAAAACTACAAAAAATAAAGGTGGCAACCCTATCCACCATCTTGAATTTTAAAATTCTGACTTTAGATTCGAAATCAGCGACGATCGAATTGATGATGAATTGCAGAGTCAATTCGAAATATCGAAAATAAAAATTAACAAAAAAATTAAATATAAAATAATTTTTTAACCTAAAGCCAGTCAAAAAAACTTTTGTAATTATTGATTTATTTATTTTTTTTATGTTAATCTTTATGGCACAGTAGACTAAACCCATACAAAAGATGGACAAAAAAGAAGGAGTGGTTCAATCTTAATGAAGTTTAGTTAACTTGGAATCGCTGATTTTAAAAATTAAATCAGATTTAATGTAAAGCTATTGTTTTTTTCATAAATCGCGTTTGTATTCCGAATTTAATGCATTTTCAAAATATTATGGAAACGTTAAAACTTTACAAATTTCAATTTCAAGAGAGTATTTTTTGTTTAATGCTTTAATTTTCTTCTTATCAGAACTGTATTTCTTTTTTCAAATGTTGTCTTATTTTTAGGTAGAAAATGCTATTCGAAATAAATTAACCGATACCTGCGCTGTTAAATGAATAAGTTGAAGCAATTGCTTATAAGTTTGATTTAATTTTTGACTTCATTGTTTTCTTTTTCTATGTCTGAGTTCTCCCCGTCAAAATATTTATTACTAACAGGCCACTGTTTTTTGTCAATTCCAATGCTTTCTTTTCTTATGCTTAGTTTTGGGGAACCACTCTTCATTATTGCAAGAACATGATAAGCCACATAAAATATATTTTGAAATAATCGACTTTAAAGTTTTGAAAAAATATAATTTCGTATGAAAAAATGGAATTGAACACGTAAATTTTTACAAATAGTAAGATAGATTTAATAAGAAATAGCCAAAATCGCTTCAGTGGTTGTGGGAAACGCATTAAGTAATGTATTCAGTCTAAAATATTGATTTTTTAGATCATGTGGCGTATCACGTTATTGCAATAAGCTCTTCATTTATATTATACGAGGCAGTTTTCGCCTTACCTCGATATCATCTGTTTTTTTTTTGCGCTGTGCTAGCTGAGCATAAAAGAAAAAAGAAGAGAAAACTCTCGCAACACAACAACGTGAAAGAAAACGATTCAGCAATGCGTTGCAGCTGGGATGATTTCTTAAAAAACTTAATACTCGAATTAAATACACTTATTATAAAAAAAATCCCTCTAAATAAATCTTTAGCACAAATACGATATTTTAAAACTTTTTTCATAAAAATTGTCCCAGTACTTTTGGAGTAAAGTGGTAACTTTAGATTTGCACTGCATTTGTATATAATAGTATTGATTTTTATATAGTAGAGTTGATAAGGAAATGGCTTAAAACATAGATTTGTGTATAGATATAAGATTTAATTAAAAAAAAAAATTAAATGAAGATATAATTTAGATATAATTTAAATGAAGATATAATTAATTAATTCTTAGTTTTTAAGAAACTAATTTCCAATTATATATTTTACTATAAAAGATATTATTCTTAGTGTACTAATTACTATCGGAATAAATCATTCAATCAATATTACTTTGGAGTGGTTTAAAATATTTGAAAATTTTTTTCACAGAAATTATTTTTTAAGCTGTAGAATTCTGTAAAAATATAAAAACAATATTTTGAAATAATTAATTTTCATCATAAAAAATCATAGGGGAGCTCATGATTTTCGATGATAGAAACAGTTTTAAAAAAAAAAAAAAGATCAAAGATCCAAGGAATGCTCCTTATACAAACAAGGTTTGGTTTTAGACCTGAAAGGAAAGGGATGGATTTATTTAGAGGAATTGATTGGAACCATAAATAGGTGAATTATTGATTAGGCAAAGCAACCTTGAAAGGCAATTTGAACTGCTATTAATCGAAGCTAGTGTTATGCCTTAACCTCGGCAAGCATTTTCAGCCCTTAGTTTTTCCTGACCTTTAATTCCACATTTTACACAATTTAAGTTGTGGATTTTTAGTTTTCCATAATTCTTAAATGTAGGAAAGAACAAAGAAAGTGAAAAGAACCATGTTCGAACCCGGATTCGAACCAGGAACCTCTGGGTTGATAGCCTAGCGCACTCTCCACTAGACTACAAAGGCCGACAATTAAAAAAGTTTATTGAATTATGTGTCAAAATGAGTTATTTTTGCTGACAAATGGTATGTCACATAAGAGAGTGTGGAAAAAGAAAAAAAAAATTACAACAAAAAATCTTTCGGCCTACTTTTTGAGCAAAAATTTAATATGTTAGAGGGTTTTTAAAACAACATAAGACATTGAGATGGTGAGGTAAGGGTTAATATTTTCTTATTTCTTTAGAGTAATTTAATTGAACTTTTAGACAAAGAAGACTTGATGAACATCGATTAGATAATGCCTGAGATATTTGCTTGCGAAATCAAAAATTTAAATTTCAATCGTATTTTCTCATCAAGCAAATGCGTTGTATTGAGAAAATCTACAGTTTTTAGATATCGCAATAATTTGTTTGTCATAAAAACGGAAAATTTTCGTGGGAAACATACTACCCGTGAAAAATATTAAAAAAAAAAATGATTTCATATACCTGTACTTTTCTCAACCAAAGACTTTTCATAAAAAAGTACGTTGTACTGAGAAAAACTACAGCTTTCGAGATATCGTCATAAATTTTATGTAAAAATAACAGGAATATTTAAAAATGTGGTGCTTGTAAGAAATTTCACCATCCCAATATATATTCGCACATATTACATAGGAAACGCTTATTGTAGGGTATCCGTAAGAGATAGCGAAAAACGTCTGAAATATTATTTGTACATCTCAGCAATGTCTAAAATTTTCTTTTTACACCGTGTTCTTCCATCTCTTTTTGCTTAGCTTTTATTTAAGAAATTTTCCTTGAACGCTCAAATTTCAGGTCAAAGGTCACAAACAGTTTTTGATACTCTTTATAATTTATTTAAAAGAAAAATTATCCAAATTGGTGTAGAAACACGGGAGAAAATGTTAACAAACTGTTGTGCCTACGCCTATTTATATATATTGGGTATTCAAAAAGTGTGCTATCATGTCATAATGTTATATTTTTCTAAGATTTTACACTAGTTTAAACGTTTTATTGTTGTCTTCCATATAAAAAAGTACTAATATATTACAACTCTGAAGCTATGTTTGTTGAAGTGTCGTAATCAAACAGCTGTTTCTTATTTGCATTTATTTTGTAAATTTTAGTTGTAAAATTTTAGGACAATACACATTATTGACAAAATAGATTTTCGATAGTTTTGAACATTTTCCAAATCCTGTGAAAAATTCAATTTAATTTTTTTTTTCTTTCAAATAATAAAAACTGGTGTTTTTTTAATAACTTTTATAAGAACCAAAAATAAAAGTGTTTTGATATTTGAAAAATTTGTTTACAAAAATATTTTTTCCTAGACGCTCAAAAACAAAAAACCTACAAAAACTAGTAAGGAATTATCTTCGACTGGGCCGAAGTTAAAATACCCCCATGGCCGAATTAGAGTATACTATATAAAGTATTAAGCAAACTGTTAAATATATTTAAAGAAATTTTCCCGTTTTGGTTAAGTCACTTGTATGGGAGTTAGGTGTGGTTTGCATCTGATTTTTACTAATTTAATACTCAAAATAAATATTAAATATTTAAGACACTGTGCGAAATTTGAAGTCATTAAATTGATTTTTGTGGAATTTAAAGAGATCTTGCCGTTTTGGTTAAGTCACTTTGTATGGGAGGTAGGCGTGATTTTCATCCGATTTTGCTCAGATTCGAACTTGAGCCTCCATTTTTGTATAAAAAGCTTATATTTTGAATTTCGTTATGATAGCTCAAAAATTACGGCTGCTATCGTGGACACAGACGGACAGACGGACATGGCTAAATCGACTCAGGAGGTGATGCTGATCAGGAATATATATATTTTTCTATACCGGCCACGCCTCCTTATCGGCGTTACAAACGGAGTGACAAAATTAATATACTCCCATTACGTTTTTTAAACGTGGGGGTATAATAAAATTGTCAAAAAGCAGTGATTTTAAAGAGTCATAGAATCCACAAATATTATTTTTTGTAAACTAATTATTAAGATTTACTTTCCTTAAAGTATTTCCTATACAACGGTACTCATCTTGTTGGGTTTTGGCACAAAAGCTCTTTTGATTTTTGTTCACTACACGATCTACTGTGGGCTGGTTCAAAAGATTTCATCATTTTTGTAGCGGTCAATTTTATATGGCGATTGAAAACTTTGAATGAAGATTTCTCAAAACTTTGAAATCAGACTTAAGCGGTTATTGCTTATCGACACAGAATTTTCTATACTTTCCAGAATTGAAGGCTGATAAGCTCAAAAAATCGTTTCTTTTAAATTTTTATGTTGGTTTTCTGAAATTTAAGAAATATTTCAGAAAAATAATTTTTAAAATAATTAAATAAAGTGAACCCAATTTCGTGACTAAAACTAACATAAAAGTACCAGGAACTACCTTAAAATATATAAACTTTAAATCCAAGCCACTACCTTTAAATAAAACGATGGCAAAAATTCAAAATGGCTGCCAAAGTTATCCTCACTCGGAATGACATGCAACTTCAACATACAATATGCATTATTCATCAGGAAAAATGTATGCGCACTCTATCGGATGGCGTGCATCTGCAGCTCCAACACATCATCAATGGCGGCGCGCATACGGCGGCCGCAACCAACGAACGAACGTGCCCAGCAACTTCAATTTTAGCCAAACGTGGGCATAACTAAGCGTGACTACGACTCCATCTTGTGCGCCATTGGCCAACTTATACGGGTTTTATTACTTTATGGGCTTAGATGTGAGTGAGCGTGCATGTAGTTGTGTCAAAAACAAAGAAAGAAAAATACAAAAATATAAAATGGAACCGTTGACTTGTCGACACAAAAGGATGTAAAGCAACGTAGTAGAGTGCTCAAAAAGAAAGGCAAGAGATTGAAAAAAAAAATGGTTGCATTCAAAATTGCGGCACGCCTAATCAACTACATCACGCCATCCACAATAGGCCAGCTTGGAAAAAGAAAACCAAAATTGTTTTAACAAAAAAACACGCAGCTTAATTATTTTTTAAGGCCTTACCATTAGCTGAGTGCCGAACCTCATGCATGCCAAATAAAACAAGATGTACAATAAAAATACTACGAAACGAAACGAAACAAACGCAAACTATACAAATGACAGCACAACATTTCATGTCATAAATAATTAAGGAAATAATACCGAAGGCGTGCTCTAAGCCGCCTTTGAAGTTAGGCGCATTGCAAGAAATGCAAATGCAAAACTTAATTGGCTTAAAATATTAAAATGGTAATTTTTTTTCTACTGCTGGCAAATTAAGTTAAAAACCCTCATAAAATAACTTTAACAACATGCTTTGTTTTAGGAAAAAAAAAAAATAAAACATAACGACAAAGATCAAGCTAGGCAACAATAAATAACAGGATATTTAAAAAAACAACACAAAAACTTTTCAAACTAAGTACGAGTACGAGTACAAGCATGCAGCAAGCAATGTGGTCAGAATACTTGTATTTTTGTGGTGCATACCGCGTGTTTCCAGTATATCAGTTAAATCTGGCAAGCGTGTTACGGTGCTAAGCTCATCGTCTCTGTAGAATATTCCTTAAATTGTTAACAGAAATCATATTAGTACGAGGTGTTAGACAAGAGTTTCTTTCTTATGATATAATATACTTAGGATATTTTTTTTTTATATTTATAGAAATAATACGAAGAATAGTATCAACAATGTACATTAGACCATCTCGCTTTATAGGCAAAAAAAAAAAAATGTCGTCGCACATCAGCTTATCTGAAGCATTATTGAAAGAAAGTTTCGAAAAAAAATTTTATTTTTTTGACTGAACGTAGGGGTCGCGCATTGACATATTTCTTCATAACTTCGGTGTTTACTGTCCGATCTTAAAGAATGATATGTCCATGTTTTTGTCTTAGAGACTTATTTTTTGTCTCTTGTGCTCATTGTCCTCAGTTGACCCCTTATAGTACTGACCCACTGGACCTTAGTCTCTACCATCTTCAGGTACCATTTTGATTTCAGAAATGCAAAGCCCGTAAAAAATCATTCAACTTTTCCTAAAAAATGTTTTTTCATTTACACTAGAAATATTTAAAAAAAAAATTTTCTAATTTTTTTGCAAAACGTGGGGCAAATTTTTAAATTTTTTGTCATATCGTATGATTTTTATCATGCGACAAGAACCAAGCCAGCCAAAAGCCCAGAGCAGATGGATATGCAAAGCTTTTAGCAGCACGCACAGAAGCAACAGGTTGCTTTCTACAAATGTTCGGTCCAGAAGTAGACATTCGGATAAGAACGTTTTCGGTGCATATTTTATAAAAATTTATAAAAATTTAACGTTTTGCAAAAAAATTTAAAAAATCTTTTTTAAATTTTCTAGTTTTGCAAAAAATTAAAAATAAATTTTAAATTATTTCTAGTGGAAATAGCGAAAAATTTTGATTGTAAAAGTTTAATGAATTTTTACAGGCTTTCCATTTTTGAAACCAAAATGGTACCTTAAGATGGTAGACACTGAGCTCCGGTGGGTCAGTACTATAAGGGGTCAAATAGGTCTACTTAAGACAAAAACAAAGACATATCACTCTTTAAGATCGTATGGTAAATACTGAAGTTATAAAGAAATATGTCGATGCGCGACCCCTACGTTCGGTCAATAAAAAAAGGTTTTTTTTAACTTTCTTTCAATAATGCTTTAGATTAGCTGGTGTGCGGCGAAATTTTTTTTTTCGATATGGTCTAATGTACATATATGACTCTGTAGCTACTCAAACAGAGACGAAAACTATCACATAAAATCAATAAGATCACATAATAAAGCTATTATTATAAAGGTTTTCTTATTAAATCTGTGTATTATAATAAGAATTTTTCGATGCAAAATCTGTTATATTCTATGTACTTTTATAGAAAATCTTATTGAAAATATAAAACCTTTTTAAATAAGATTTCTTATAGAATGGATAAAATTGTGTAGAGTTCTTTTTAACACTACACTTCAAGGCCATCTTCTACCTTTGAAAAAATGGTCCAAAATTATTTTATCAAAAATGTTTTTATTATTTCAACTAATATAGTCTTGGGAACATCTTGTGAAAATTTAAGCAAATCTACAGAGTACTTTTTTCTGGCGAATTTTTTTATGTAGGCAGGTTAGGATGTCATACGCACATATTTGATGATCAACCTTTGTATCCGACTACGGCGAAGCAAAAGGAGCGGTATATGTGCTTGACCAATATGCATGTAATGGGAAAATCATTCACGGACGATTAAAGTCCCTTAAAATCCCGGGATCCCGCGATTTTCAGATAAAAAAAATATCTATTACAAATATTCGTGTAAATGCAACATCAGTCAGTCAGCTAAGTATTTCAAAAGTGTCAGATATTCTGCCTTAGCAAAGATGAACTTGTTTTGTGGTGGAGGCAGTCGTGGTTGAAACTTTAAGAAGGCTTACGACTGTCGTACAACTATTTCTCTAACTAGCATAGAATAAGAAAGGTGCAAAATTTAATTTTGAAAAGTCTTTCCTAACTTTGATTTACCTTAAACACGATAAAAGATGAAGACGGTTTCCAAAAAAAAAAAATGTTTAACATTTTTATAATTGCACCTTACGCTGTTGTGTAATATGTATCATTATTTTTTGTTCTTTTAATTAATAAAACGTTTTTGGTCATTATTATATTATTTAAGTGTTTTTGTGTTTCTTGCTTTATAAATTAATTGAATATTATTTTTAGTTTCAAGTAATAAATAATAAATTTTGTATTCAAAACGTTTTGAATTATACACTTTTTGAATTTTTCAATTTCGAACTAGTCCCGGGATTGAGATTTTCAATCCCGATAATCCCGGGATTAAGCAAAGCTTCCGGGATTAGACTCCCTAGTATGTATGTACAGCTGTAGTCAAAATAATAGCAGTACTCTTTTATTCACACATGTTTGCATAAACAATACTTGTCTACAAATTTCGGATCCGGTAAACCCATTATCGTTCCTATATGTGCTTTCAGCGCTGGTTCAAAACCTGTCCTAAGTTTCCTCCTATATTGTAAAAGTTTCCAGATACAGGGTGTTTTACGTTTTTGGCAAGTGTTAAGTATTATTGATTTAGAATCTAAACTAGTCACCATAAAATAAATAATAATATTTTGTACATACTTTAGAAAAACTATCAAATTTTCCATCAATACATCAACCACTATCGTGTCATGTGCTGCAGCAAAACTAAAATTTTGAGATTATCAAACGAAATATCAACAAATTTTGTATCTTTTCTTTTTGCGAAGCTGTAATCGTCCAAATTTAAAATGTCTGTTTTTCATGTAAAAATACACTTAATCACCAGGTTTTTTCTAAATTCTAACTTTGGATGATAACAGCTCTGCTAAAATAAAAGATACAAAATTTTGTTGATATTTCGTTGGGTAATCTGAAAATTTTAACTCCGCTACAGCACATAATACGAAAATGGTTGATAGATTGATGGAAAAGTTGATATTTCTTCTAAAATAGAAAATATTCTTTTTTATTTTATGGTTAGTAGTTTAGATTTTATATAAAAATTACTAAACACGTGCCAAAAACGTAAAACACCCTGTGTCTTGAAAATGTTACAATATCGGAGAAAACTGTGTACAAATTTGGAACGAGTATTGAAAGTACATCTAGAAATGATAATCGGTTTACCGGATCGAAAATTTGTAGACTAGTATTATTTATCCAAACATGTCTGAATATAAGAGCACTGCTATTTTTTTGACCGCAACTGTATGTATGTTCTTCTGTTTCACCCTCACTTCTAAACTACTTATCGTCCGCTGGTTATAGGCTAAATGTCGACGCAATCTGAGTATGCAGATGTTTGAAGTATAATCTAAAAACGCAGAATTTATTGTTTTTAAAATCCTATGAGTTCGTTTAAGGGGGGGAATCAATTTTTGTAGTAAAAAAATCTATGTTTTTTATATCATAGTAAAACTATTAAAAAAAATGTCCTCAAAGTTTAAAAAACGGTTTAATTTCAAATATTTGCATTTTAAGAAATGAAAAAATTCCATTTAGTAATAGATCCGGTAAGCGATTGTCTGTTGTTATGAATCCAAAAGAGCAAAAAAGAATAATTTTTTTAAAAAGTATACTTAGCTAATATTATGAGAAATTCAGGCGCAAGCGTCAGACAAACGAGAAATGTTGCTTATTTTATTCGAAGGAGAAAAAGTTGAAATTCGATTTCACAAAATTACGCCTCACATGTTTCTAAAAAAGTTAACACTCTGAAAAAGGTTTGCAAAACTTATAATTTACGGTTTGACGTAGTTTCAAACAAATCAAAAGAAATTCAATCCATGGTATCAATCAGCCCATGCATCTGAGTTATAATAAGCGAAACTATGATGAAAGAAATGGCTGACGAAGGACAGGGCTTCTTTAAAATTAGTTTAACAATGCTTCCAGAAAATTATTCTTCAGCGTACCGAGATGAAGATGAAAACGATGAACAAACATTTTAATTAAAAGCTATACAATAAATAAGGCAATGCAAACAAAGAAACAAAGTTGACAAGTGTAAAACGGTTAAAAATGCTGTGTATTGTCCCAAACATACAGAAGCATAAAGTAATATTTCTACTTTGTTCGATTTAACAAAAATCAATAAAACACCCAGAGACTTACTGCCGACTTTAAATTAATTTTAACTGTCAATGGTCTAATGCTTCATGTCCATGCTCATATTGCTTTGATAGCTTACAAAATTTAAAAGAACTGAATCGAAAAGAACAATCTTTCATACTTTAATAAATTTTCTTCTCTTGATTTGGATAATCCACCACTATAAATTCACCATTGCTAAAAAAAAGTTATGATGTTTGCTATATCCAAAAGTGTATTATTCCGGAATTACATATAATGCAGGGATTCGTCAATTGTTTTGAGATGGATTAGTTTCAATCCTCAGTAGACAAAAGTCACTGATTTGGCCAATAAAACTAAAATTAACAGAATTAAACTATCATTGCAAAACATTTGAAAGCAATGCCTGCCGTACCCTTTTGAAAAACGCAGATAAGTTAAATGATCCTGACATATATCAAAATATTGGAAATTTACGATTAGTTCCCTTTATTAACGCTCTAAAAGCTATGAACAACATAATTAACTGCGGCTTTTCTACTCAAAAGTGTGATAACCTTTAAGAGTACATTGAAAAATTTATAAAAATGTTTGAAGCTTCAGAACTTTCCAATACATTGAAAGCTAATGTAACACCTTACTCATTGTTTGGAGTACCTAAATAGAGATGGACTCGATATACGGTCTAGATAAGCAGGGAAATCCATTCACAAGGAATTTTTAAAACATTGGAATAGAAGAAAAGTTAATTCAATGAATAATGCAGCATATTTACCGAAGTTGCAGGAAGCAGTTGTTGCTTTTTCATCTCTAAATATGTAAATATCAAAGTCATTACACAATGAAAAAAATAGTATTACAGGTAATAAAGACAAACATTATCTAACTAGTTTTCTTCAAAATTTATACTTTTTTGCTATTTTGGATTTATAATAACACACGTTTTCTTATCGGTCCATTACTAAATGGAATTTTTTGATTTCTTAAAATGCAAATATTTGAAACTAAACCGTTTTTTAAACTTTGATATTTTTTAATATCAACATATTTAACATATTTTTTAATAGTTTTACTATGATATAAAAAACATCGATTTTTTTTACTACAAAAAATTGATTCACCCCCTTAAACGAACTCATAGGATTTTAAAAACAATGAATTCTGCATCTGTAGATGGTTCTTCAAACATCTGCATACTCAGATTGCGTCGACATTTCAGGTTGAATAAAAGTTGCTTCCTGCACACCGTGTGCTTATCATAATTTAACAAATGGGGTATCGTTAAAAGCGTTATAGGCTATGTGACGTCACATTAAATTGATTATGGCGCCCTCTATAGGACACAAAGCCATGAACTAAAAAACATTTTTACAGTGACATAATAAACATCTTTGTTTATTATTTTATCATTGAAAAATTGATTAGTAGTTATTGCTTTCGGTTAAATAAAATTATATCCCCAAAATAATTGAATATTTTGTCTATTAAATAAACAACTTACTGATAATATAATTTACTGTATTTAGTACTAATACATAGTGATGTTCAGAAGATATCCGTAGTCGTTTTCAACCTACCCTAACAAAACAATATATTCTAACATAAGCCAAAAGGCAAAGTGCATTACGCTATAAATCGGTGCCATGACATAGCCCGATTTGAGTTACAGCCCTCAGTAAGTCCAACACCGCCTTCCCTGTCAACAGTACTTCTGGACATAATTCCCTTTATAAAAGGCGGACTTCGGCCGCTGTTTAGGGATTACAACCCTCAGTAAGTCCAACACTGGCTTCGCTGTCTACAGTAAAAATAGCTTAAGCCGACTCAAGACAGATCTGATTTATTGATGCATCTTTTTTCCACTCATAAAAAATAAAAAAAAAAAATAAACTGACCATTTCAGCCCTTGGAAGGACTTTGACCTAGCTTCTATTGATCAATTGTGTTTTGCGTGTTATTATATGTTTGATCACAATTGATAGAATATAGAACTATAATCACAAAAAATCTGGAGCATCTAGCATGACTTTAGATAAAGTTATGACACAAAAATAAAAGACCCTTCCATATAACTTATATGGCGATTGAAAACTTTGAAGCAAGTTTTCTCGAAATTTTTAAATTAGACTTAAGCTGTTATTGCTTATCGACACAGATATCAGTATTTGTTGAAACCATTTGGAATTATGACCTCTTAAAAGCGGAAATCCATTTTTTGGGATTATGTCCTCTTTTTTGATATATATTTATATATATATATATATATATATATATATATATAGCATATACAAATTCTGAAAAAAAGCTGTGCGGACTTTCGTAAATAGATTCATACACATACATTCATACATTCATATTTTATAATTGAGAACAAAATCTATTTACGAAAGTCCGCACAGCTTTTTTTCAGAATTTGTATATGCTGTAGTGGAGAAAAAGTCTTGAAATTACATGTATTTTACGAATTTCGCTGAGCCAGACCTCCAAAAAATTCGTCCATACAAATTGACCCGCCCTAATATATATATATATAAAAAATTACATGTATTTTACGAATTTCGCTGAGCCAGACCTCCAAAAAATTCGTCCATACAAATTGACCCGCCCTAATATATATATATATAAAAAATTACATGTATTTTACGAATTTCGCTGAGCCAGACCTCCAAAAAATTCGTCCATACAAATTGACCCGCCCTAATATATATATATATATATATTTTTTTTTTCATTACATGTATATTACATGTATATTACATGTATATTACATATATATATATATATATATATATATATTAGGGCGGGTCAATTTGTATGGACGAATTTTTTGGAGGTCTGGCTCAGCGAAATTCGTAAAATACATGTAATTTTTTATCTTTTTAAAAAAAGGGAAAAAATAAATTTTAAAGTCCAACACATATATATATATATATTAGGGCGGGCCAAATTCTGGCTCAGTGAAATTCGTAAAATACATGTAATTTCAAGACTTTTTCTCCACTACAGCATATACAAATTCTGAAAAAAAGCTTCGTAAAATACATGTAATTTCAAGACTTTTTCTCCACTACAGCATATACAAATTCTGAAAAAAAGCTGTGCGGACTTTCGTAAATAGATTTTGTTCTCAATTATAAAATATGAATGTATGAATGTATGTGTATGAATCTATTTACGAAAGTCCGCACAGCTTTTTTTCAGAATTTGTATATGCTGTAGTGGAGAAAAAGTCTTGAAATTACATGTATTTTACGAATTTCGCTGAGCCAGAATTTGACCCGCCCTAATATATATATATATATATATATATATATATATATATATATATATATATCTGAACACAATCGAAAAAAAAGGGAAAAAATAATTTTTAAAGATTGCCATTGCCAAACAATTTAATTTTCGAATACTTATCTGAACTTATTTTATCGTTTTCTAATTCAACATCTGTATCTTATTTCCTTTCCTATTTAAGTCAATATTTTTTTTTGGTATTTTTATTCTGTATTTTTTAAGGGTTTATGTAGATATCATTAATATTTCGTTAAAAATAAAAGTTTTTAATTAAAAATTAATTTCAGATGTGTTTATATTAAATTTACCGGCATTAAATGAAAAAATCATAAAGAAGAATTTCGGTACCTTCACTCAATGGTCTATTCCTTCATTATTCTACCATGAATTTTCCTCAAAAGCAGTGTGTTTTTTTCTTCAAAGAACTATCTTTACGTACAAAATGATAAGCTGAGATTTTTTTTGAGATTTCGATTTTTTTTTAAATTACACTGGTCAACAATTTAGCAACTTTTTCGTGCCACACGAACTTTGATAGCTAATACTGTTTAAGCTATATTCTCACGTTATGAAACTGAATTTTTTATTTTTTATTTGGCCTCAGATTTTTTTGTGATTTTGGTCTTTGTGTTTTTACGACTTTGATCCTGTTTTTATGCTCTGGAATCCAAACAACTTAACGCAAAGCAAAAAAAAAGCACCATCCTATAGAAAATTAAACAAGTTTTTTAGTGAAGAATTTTTCTTTTTCTGCCATATTTAGTCTGTCAGATTTTCAGGTTCATAAAAAAAATTAGGTTTTTTTTGTTAAAAATTTTGAATTTTAAAAGTACTTTTTTTATATTTAGAGCCATATTTACCAAAAAATTTGGTTTTATCGTATTTCATATTTAATTTCCCTAATTCTGATACCAAAAACATAAACATTATCCGAGAGGAACAATTAAAATAAAATAAAATAAGCGAACTAGCCATATAGTCACATGAAGCATTAAGCACTCTTAGTAATCCACTTGTATCTAAATGACATTTAGATCCACTTCCATCCCGATCCATTGCCATTACAAAATTTTTCATCAAGCCTAATTTAATATGCAATGGTGGCAGAAGTACCTTAGATGGCTCCACCAGAGGTAAATACTGCACATTTTGTTGTCTAGGAATGAAGGATGCACGCGTTGGCCAAGTTTTTTTTACTGTAATGGTTTGTTCTGTCTCGACTGTCCCATTCACATAAAAAACAGCAAAATTTGGTATAACCCAGCTGAAGTCCGAGTAATAGGGCAACAACTTTTAAATCGCAACGTGTGAACATGAACAACGTATGAAAACATTAAATTTTTACTTGAAAGAATATGTGCTGTAACTGATTTTTTCAAGTGAAAGCTTCATGTTTTCATACGTTTCTTTCATATTCGCAGAATGGGCCAGAGGTACAGAAGGAAGGATATTACCATTATGCAGTAAAACTGCTTTTAAACTTGCTTTTGAAGCGTCAATGAATAAACGCCAGTCGGAGGGGTCAAAATCGATTTCTAACATCTGCATAATCCCATTTATATTATTGCAGTACACCAAGTCCCCATCTTGAGAAAAGTAGGTTTGGAAAATTTGACCACGATTCCGAAAATAGCTTATTTTAGTGTCATGATGTAGCAAATTCCATCCTTGTAATCGAGATCCCAACAGTTCAGAAAGCTTATTTTCTTTTATTTTAATTTTTCCTCTCGGATAATGTTTATGTTTTTGGTATCATAATTAAAGAAATTAAATAGTATATACGATAAAACCAAATTTTTTTGTAAATATGGCTCTAAATATAAAAAAAATACTTGTAAAAGTCAAAATTTTTAACAAAAAAATCCTAAATTTTATTTTGAACCTGAAAATCTGACAGACTAAAGTCCAACATCACATAAAATCTGAGGCCAAACAAAAAAAAAATTCCGTTTCATAACGTGGGAATATAGCTTAAACAGTATTAGCTATCAAAAATCGTGTGGCATAACCACTGTTGACCAGTGTTATTGAAACATTATTCGACTTGATTTTTTACAAAAAAAAAAATTCGCCGAATTTCTTCTAATTCCGTCAAATTTACTGAGCCAAATGACAAAGTTTGTTCTAAGCATTTGTAGGTCATTTAATTGTCTTGATTTAATTTTTTTTTTAAAAATTGGTTAATTCATTTTCGAAATAGGTTGCTATTTATGACACTACATCCTGGAAAAAGGGGAAATTTTTTCAAAAAATCATATCTCAAAAACTTATACACAGAAAATTTTTTTATTGTGATATTCGTGTTCAAAGTCCAGTCTTAAGGACAAAGTCCATAAGAAATAATTAGTGGCATGTGGATCACAAAATGGGTGGCGCCTAGTGTAATTTATGTTTTAAATATTTTTCGAGGGATTTTTTAAGGCCCCAACAAAACCCAACCACATTCATCTTACAACACCAAAATGCCGTGAAAATCGGAAAAAGGGATATCTATTTCACGTGTGATTTTTTTAAAGCCCCAACAAAACCCAAATACTCCATTATTTACAACACCAAAATCGCGTGAAAATCGGGGAAAAGGGATATTTTTCGTGGGATTTTTTAAATCCCAATTAGTCACAAATACCATTTCATTCCATGGATTGCCTTCTAAAAATTCTCCTTGAAAACACCTACTTGAAATCTTTAATGGAAGGGTTCAAAGAAATCTTCCACTGAAAAAATTCTGGAAGTACTTCTAGAGAAGACTAAGGAAAGCATTCCTACCAATGGCATGCATATGTTAAAAGAATGCCTTCTGGGTATGAAAGTGGAAGGGATGGAATTCAAGACTTTTTTTCCACTTTACCTTTTTTGGATGCCTTTACCCTTTTTTTGCTGTGTAAATGTGTAAAACATAATAAGGCTTCTCATCTAAGCATGTAACTGACCCGTAAACATTGTAAGCCTTGTGAACTTACATGCGCGTAAACGATCTGTCAAAATTTGTATGGGCGTGAGTTTACATCATTTCCGAGCCTATTTTGTAGTGTAAACTAGCATGTAAATCATCGTGTGTGAATAAGGGTTGTCTTTGGCGCTAATCATTAAATATTTAAAGTAGTTGAAGTAAATACGAACACGTTTTATTTATTTTTCTATGTTAATGAAGGTTTTTAAAAGGTTTAAAATTTAAAAAAGTCATAATGTTGTCGCTGCCGCAGCCGCCATTTTGTCCACATTTACGCACATTTACGCACTTTATCGCTCATCAAAAGTTTAAATGCTTTACATGTTTACATGTTTACATGCTTAGATGAGAACCCTTAATATTTAAAAACAACGTAGTCACTTGAGTGGTCTTTTAAATCATTTCCTATGTTTGCAAATTTTAAAATACTATTCCTTCTCTTTACAAAAAA
Organism: Dichetophora obliterata; assembly: GCA_963920525.1. Taxonomy (NCBI): domain Eukaryota; kingdom Metazoa; phylum Arthropoda; class Insecta; order Diptera; family Sciomyzidae; genus Dichetophora; species Dichetophora obliterata. The sequence goes on along the minus strand of OY986436.1, from coordinate 236,260,974 downwards.
TTGTTTAAAACCAAAATTATATTTTTAATTTCTGACCAGATAGAAAACTTCGAGAGCGCTACAATTGCAGGATTAATGCACAATTCTCACCAGGAAATTAAAAAAAAACAATGTTAATGAACGCCTCTGTCGAAATTTGTAAAGTTATAACATTTTATTGGAGCAACTTATTTGCAGAATGTTTATGATATCAGAACTATGCAATGGGTTGAGCAATTTAAAAATTTGTTTCACTGAACAGTTTTCAGCTTCAGAAACTTGTTCGGGACGAAGCCCGAATTTGAAAATGTTCATTTATTAAAAAAATACATAAAGGATTTCCATACGTTGGCATTCGCTGAATTCAGTTTTATGTCTATACTTTCTTCTTATTGCTTTTCCTACCCTCTACGACTAATGGGACAGTAAGACAGACACCACAAAACCGAAAAACTTGTGTTGTGTCATTTGATGATGATTTATGTCATATCAATAAATGTTGTCCAACTTTATATATATTTTTAATTTTATATATAAGTAATTTAAAACAATAATGCACACTCAAAATATAATAGTTAAAAGTGGGAATATAAAACGAATTTTGGAAATACAAGCTATCAAAATGGTGTCTGGAGTACTACCACTTAAGAAGGATTTTGAAAATTAGGGCACGTCAATCGCAGAGGGCTAATCATTAGGGGTATTCACGGGGTGCTGCGAAACGCAGTTGTGACGATGCGAAAATGCAAGCTTGCGAACTTCCAACAACACATTTGAAGCAATTATGCAACTCTACTTGAATTACGCACTGCTTTAACCAATTGCTAGAACGCACAAGCTGTGATGCTAAACAGCTGATTTATGTTTTGGTTGTTTTCAAATATAGTTTCCATTTGGGTAAAACTTTAAAAAGGTTACGTTTGTACGTTGATTTTAAAAACTTTTTGTGATTTTGAAATGAGGTGTCAGTATATTTAGTGTTCATTCGAAATTTAATTTAATTGTATAATGAAATTGCAATATTGATGTTCACGCATTAGTGTGCAAAATATCTTGCATTTTTACACTCTTGCAATTCACAACAACCTGTGAATACCCCTATTATGTTTGCATGTTGTTGTTTTTGTGTGTTCAATAATTTTAACTTGTGCGCTGTCGTGGTGATACTCGGTTTTACTCGGCTTTTTATTCCAAAACGGTCACCTATACGAAAAAGTTGTATTTAACAAAAAGGGCTATCATTCAAAGCATATTTATGATTATTTTAGAAATTTTGAAGATATTTTTTTGTATGTATAAAATCGTTTTCCTTCGGTGTTTTTTGAGCTAAAGTTGGCCAAAAAATAGTTTGCCTATTTTTTGTAAAGACTCACAAATATCTTAAAAAAATTTACAAACAAGACTCTCATGTATTTTGTGAATTGTTCTTTTGTCCAAGTAAAATTTTAAAAAAGTTGTTCGTTTAGGAAATATTCTAATTCAGAAACGGAGCTCGATGTCTACCAAATATTTAGCTTAAATGAACCAATACGTTAAGCAGCCTACGCAAAGTGGCTACGTCGACCTAGTTTTATGTATGTAAATTAATGAATTATCACAAAACTGTAGTAATAAAGTTTTACAATGTTATAATCTTTAAATAAAAGCTCATTTAATAGGTGATTATAACAGAAACTCCATAAAATGTGCCATATAAATATCATCTTTATAGCGGTAAATATCATTAAAAATATTATTTGGAAATTAAAGATTATATAGTTTTATAATGCAATAAACTAATAATAAGCAAAGATTTTATAGATAATTGCATTTTTAGTATACGTAACTGATTCAAGAAAAAGGAACAAATATATTTAAAAAAAAAAAAAATTTGTTCGCCATTCACGCGGAATCGGAAAAGATAGTTTTAATTTAAAAAAAAAGCTCAAGAACATTTTGGAAATTTTTAATGCAAATCTGATGATAAGCCGCCGTTGATGAATAAATTTGCATTCAAAATTTTAAAAATGTTCTTGAGCTTTATCTTAAAAAATGAAAGCTCCCTATTCCGATTCTGCGTGAAAAATTATTCATGCTAGGGCTGGTAGAAATTTGAATGTTTAAATTTTTTTTAGTTTAAAAGAGAACATTTTTATTTTAAAATAAAAATTTCATTAAAAAATCAAACGATTGTAGAAATACTCCATAGCTTAAGACATGCTTATTTCAAGTTCTTCCGAGAAAACGAAGCTTTAAGTCGTACGTATGTCGCGTGAGTTATGATGGAAATGTCCATATGCCACATTATTATTTTTTCTCTCCTCCGTATGGTGTTAGCAGTGACCATGGATAAATACCACCAATTTTTGTTATTGATCATTATTCCAACTAATCTAAATTACCTTCTGGTTTTTATGGTTATATTACGTGTTTAGGAATTTTGGCGAACTTTTTTTATTTTTTGACCAGTGTGCGTCGTTGGACATACAAAAGAAGCGAAACTTTTTCGAAGTTTCATAGATTTGATAATTTAATAGTTTTTTTAAGCAAAAACAAAAAAAAAAAACATGTGCCAAGAACAACAGCATTCTCATGAAAAAAAAAAAACACCGACTTAACGATGCTGATGACAACGTGTAGTAAGCAGAGATCCAAAATAACTATTATTTATTTTTTTCAGGTTGAAAAAGTTGCCAATATTTTGAAAAATATCTTATACGTTGCTTGATAATGTTTATATTCAATTTGTATCTTTTTACGTTGCCACATGATACAATTGATGAGAAAAAATTTTTTACGTTGCTCATAACTTTTATTTTCGAAAAAATTTTTTTTACGTTGCCTGATAAGAGCTATTTTAGAGAAGTAAATATTTACGTTATTTGATAGGTAAAATATTATTTTATTTTGACTTTAAACAGGGTTGGCCAGTAATGATTACTTACGTGTAATGATTATAAAAAATTACTGATTACAATTAATCATACACAAATTTATTACTGGATTACTTAAAATAAATCATTAATAACTTTAAAGTATTCAGTGATTTTTTTGAGAAATCAGTAATCATGCAAAAGTAATCAGTGAATAATTTAAGTAAGCAATCACTTTCCAGTAATGAATGAATTATTCTGATTAAGAAATTTATCAGTAATCAGACTTAACCATTCGTTGATTGCAGATTTCTTTAACTAATATATTGTATTATATCTGTTTTTATATATCTGTGTAGATGAGCAATAACAGCTTAAGTCTTATTTCAAAGTTTCCAGAAATCTTGCTTCAAAGTTTTCAATCGCCGTATAAGTTATATGAAAGGGCCTTTTGTTTTTGCGTCATATCTTTGGCTAAGGTCATGCTCGTAGTTCTAGATTTTGTGTGTTCATAATGATATATACGGGGAACACAACTATATCAATAACTCAGTTCTGTCTTAAATCGACTTAAGCTATTATTGCTTATCGACACAGATATGTCGTTCATCGCAAGACTGAGACAAGTAAAATACAGAAAAGGTTTCTGAGCACTATTGTTACCACTTCTTTAACAAATCCAATCTAACAAACATTAACAACACTAATAGCTGCTTCACTAATAGCTGCTGAAGAAAATATTGTATTTATGGTAAATAGCAATTACGGGAATAATAAAATTACATACAAATTTTAAATTTTTTGTCTCACGAGAAGTAATCGGTAATCACCGAAAGCTGTGTCTGATTACTGACTACTTGATTTATTAAAAAATCATGTAATTCCATGTTACCATTACTTAATTTTTTAATAATCATGTAATTACCTTGCATGATTACTTTATTTTTTATAATCTCATGTAATTACCTTGCCATGATTACTTAATTGAAAGTACTTTTACTTGGTTTTCAATGTGATTTTTCTGAATATTTAGAAAAATCAAGTAATCTGTGCAATCTGAATACATGTAATCATAATCAGTAATCGTGATTTGTAATCATGGCCATCCCTGACTTTAATTCATGAATTTAATTTAATGAACAAAGTTTGAGAAAGTGTTTCGTCCCCCAAATTGCATGTTTTATCTGTCAATAAGAGACGTTAGGCCGAAAACGCTTGTGGCAACGTAAAAAATAAAAATGGAAAATAAACGTTATCAGCAACGAAAAAAAAAAATTTCTTCATTTATAATTGTTATCAGAGAGAAAAAAAGTTTATGTTGAAAATAACAATTACTTAGAGATCAAAATTTTTCGTCTTGCCATTTAGCAATTATGGCCCAATTTTTTTAAAAATTTCTTATAACAGTTATGTCTCTGGTAGTAAGTGAAAGCAACATTTTTGTAATTTTCTGCTACTTTTGTCGTTTAAGTACGAGTAGCTGCTAAATATATAGAATATTAAGAACAGCCATCACACAATCCTTTTAATAAATTTTTAGGGGTATTCTCTATGTCTAGCATAATTGCACGAGAACACGAATTGTAACAATCCTATACTAAAATATCCAATAGATCGAGAGCGCCCTATTTTACAAGAGTAGCATAATTAGAAAAATGAACAGCACATGGTAGAAGAATACAGGTATATGCACTAGATGAGAGCATACTGCCGGAATTGTCAAAACGAAGCAAAACTTTTTCTTTATTTTCTTTTGTTTTCATTCGCCACACAGCTAAATTTGACAATCATGGCAGTATGGAAAGAGAGCACAGTCAGCGCTGCATATACCTCTATCCTTCTACCATGGAACAGCACAAATAACTATATAATGAGCTGCACTGAAGCATGGTAGAAGGATAGAGGTATATGCAGCGCTGACTGAGCTCTCTTTCCAAACTGCCATGTCTGTCAAATTTAGCTGTGAGGCGAATGGAAACAAAAGAAAATAAAGAAAAAGTTTTGCTTCGTTTTGACAATTCCGGCAGTATGCTCTCATCTGGTGCATATACCTGTATTCTTCTACCATGCACTGAAGTGTTCATTCCATGGTACAATTATTTGAAAAGTTAGCCGTGACAGTTTTTTGGCGATTGGTAGTTGTCAAAAACAGCTATAGAAGTTGTAGTTTGCTGCTGTTGACTAGCTATGTGCTTATTTTTAACTTTTCGTTAATTCATTAAATTTGTTAGCGAGGTTTTTAGTTTGCTACGATTGACTAGCTATGTTTAAGTTGTTGCTTATTTTTTCACATTTCTTTGATTAATTGCATGAACAGCTAATTTTGACAACTACCCATTGCCGCTCGTGAGAAAAAAGCCAGTCTACGCTACTACCTTGTCAGTAATTGTGCCATGTGCTCATTCCACCTTCTATTTGGCTGTTCTCTCATTCTCTTCTCTCTCATTACAATCACAGGGTTGCATTTGATAAACTATAAACAGGGTTGATAAATGACTTTTTCATTTTGGTATACAAATTTAGACAAAATTGTACTAAATGAAAAAAAAGTATGGAATAAATTTTGTTTACTCCACGCAGACTGCGTTAACTTTGTCACTCCATTTGTAACGCTGATAAGGAGGCGTGGCAGTTATAAAAAGTATATATAGTCTTTAATCAGCATCACCTCCTGCACCGATTTCGCTATAAAAGATATTAAAGTTATTGGCCCATTATCATAGTCAAAATCAAAGTATACTCTAAATTGAGTGCAAGCTTTTTGCCAACATATTATATTAAAAATCTGTCAATAATGCTTATACTAAATTTAAAGTCGATTTTTATTTTGACTATGATAATGGGCCATTGTATCTTGTGCTGTGTGTATTTTTTGGTATATGTTTTTTTGTAAGTAAAGAAATTTTTTGAATTTGCAAGGTATCTGTTGCTCATTTTACAGTATTCAATGAGATGCTTATTGACTTAACGACGATATGAAAGTGCTAAATCTGATGATGAAGTTGAGGATATTCCACCGCCAACAATTTTCGAAAGAAATCACTTCGCAGAATGGTTGCGGGCATTTATTGAATCCATACAGATATCATTAAACATAATCAGCAATTTTATGCAAAAAGAGAAATTTATATGCTAAATATAGAACAAAATTTCTAAGTATTTTAAAAAACATATTAAATAATGAGCTAAAAATTAAATTATTTATATAATACTTTCTTTATAACTCACATTTTCCGTAACTCGAGCAAAATTCTGGGCCCGTGGTACTTCGAGTTAGGGAAGTTTCACTGCATATTAAAATTAACTTTGAGTTTAGAATTTGGAAAAATTGATATAAACTCGACCAGTCTCCCAGACGTCATCAAAGTAGCATAACTTTTATAAGTTCCAGAAAAATGTGTGTATTAACAGCTTATTTAACACATAATCTTCCACATCTTAAACGTGTTCTACATTTGAGTTTTCGAAAAATTGGATAAACACCACAACCGTAATCTATACGAAGTGACGTCATCAAACTTTAAAAACATACATAACTAAGAATATACTGTGGGGGTATCTAAACCCAGTCGAAAATAATTTCTTGTTAGCTTTTATTTAAATTAAAGTGAATGTGTTTTTAGCAATTCAGTAAATAAAAAAAAATTACAAAGGTTTTTATTTATTTGAAAAGGAACACAAGATAATATTCATAAAAAAATAGTATAAACATAAATTTTAGAGGTTTTTTTTAATTAAAAAACAAAAATTTCTATAAACGTGCGAATTTCTTTCGTTACCTAAATATAGAAAGGCCGCTAGCATATTTCAAAATCAGGTTCTTCACAGATGCCTTTAGGTCATCACCCATCAACCCAAAATTTGGCACAATCCGGCCGAAATTTTTTTTTTAAATCTTAGTCAGGGCCTTTCTATGTTAGGATAACGAAAGAAGTTCATGGTAAAATCTTTCAGTCAAGCAATTCTTCACTTTCAGTCAAATTTTAGAAATTTTTCCATTTGATATATTACTTCTAAAATCAATATTGTGGCATTTAGTTCACAAGATTTAAAAACATATCTTGCTTAAATTAAATTAAATAAATTGTTGCAGTCTGTTTCTGTAATTGGTTTTTATTAAACTTTAAAAATAAAATACTCTTTTAACATTTGCTGTCGAATGAAAAGTGGAAAAAAATTCCTTAAGCAATTTTATATAAATTGGAGAAAATGGACAATGTAAAATCATTTTTTATGTATTTCACAGAGTACCAACATTCAGAACTAGATACATTTTTTAATTCTTTTAAATCGTTTGCTTAATTAGAGTTCTAAATTCTGTGCCTATTATAGAGTGAAATAAAATGTACCGAAATCGCTTTGGTAGTAGGAAAGTAGGAAAAATATAAAATTGTACCAAAAAAGTACAATTGTACCGAAAAAACCCTGATTCTTCATGGCATCGCCATATACATGGGTTTCAGTGTAGCATACATAGGAGATATTGCACTATTTTTTTACTTGTATTTTGTTATTGGGGCGGTGAACGGATTGCATATTTCCTATTCTTGCACCGTGCAACGTGCATATCCTAGAATACTTCTATTGTGATCTGATGCAACAAAGCTTTAGTTAATACCTAATATTGAATGAAACACTTTGCTCAACAAAGGTTTTTGAATTGGTGGGTAGCGTCAAAGAAGTAAAATATAAGGAAGTGGTGTAATAGCAGAAAAGTGTGGTATTTTCTATATTGGTGTTAGTTCACACAAATACAGAAACAATCACAAAGGGCCGTATTCGGTTGTATCGTAAAAGAAGGCATAAACTGTTAAAGTTTATTCTTATGCATTAAAATTTTAGAAACATTTCAAGAATAGCAACAACTCTAATTATTTAAAAAATTTTTGATCGCTCGCAATTGGCTTAGAAGTTATAGGCATCCAACGTTGGAAAAAGTGGACTAAAAATTTAGCTGATTTTTTAAGTTTTCCAACAAAACTAAACTTTATGGGTATCAAAAGAGAGATAATACAAGTATCTATTCAACAAGATATCAAACATATAAATACATGAATTTAAGATGCAACCCTTTTTTTACTTAAAATCGCGAGGTTTTTCCAAATTTAATAAAAAAAAAAATAAATGTATCAAAAGGAGGCCTTCGGATGCTGCTTAAGGCGAATTTACACATTTCACTCAAGACGATGATAGTGAACGTTGAACGATGACAGTGAATCAATTTTTAATTTACATTATTCAAAGTGTAAATAAGATATTTGATGGATGATTCGGGGTTGAATGTCAAAATATATTCGTTGGCTGATTAATTTTATTGACTTTTAAAAAAATTAAATAAATAAAAGCTATTCAGCAATTAAATAAAAAAAATATAAACTTTCTGCTTGAAATTATGTTAACACCTTTCGATTGTGTTTTAGTACGAAAGACACATCAGTTCGGTTTGCTTTCACTTTCATCAAAAGTAGGAAGACCTTCTACTTCTTTCACTGTTCAATGTGGATGACAATCATCTTCATTTTAAAGATGAAACTCAATTTACATTTTACAAATCAGATGATTCATCCAAAGTGAACGATGATAGTGAATCGTGTAAATTCGCCTTTAGGGTTTACAAACCTCAGTAAGTACCACACAGGCTTCTCTGTCTACAGCAGTTCTGAATGTAGTTATCTTTTTAATAATTCTCTTTTTAATGTATTGCTTTCGTAAAAGAGAAAGTCTTTCAGACAAATTCTAATTATAAAAAATTATATTTTAATGAATTCTTATGGAATTCTAAATTTGACACCATAGATACGCACATTACCTTTGTTTTAATACCCATAAAGCTTAGTTTTGTTGAAAAACTAGAAAAACTGCAAGATTTTTAAGTCATTTTTCTATATTTGAAATTCTAAACTTCAACTTTAATTACAAATTATATTAGGTTAATGTTTTAAAATCCTTATTTTTTTGGGTGTTTCTGCCTAGTTGTTGTGTAAAAATCAGAAAAATTTAACAAACAGGTACTAAATCTGATTCACTGTGCTGAAAACAAGAGCGCCCCAAACATGTATTCAACTGCGAAAAATGACTGCGCCCCTGAAGCAGTGTTTGTGTTTTGACAGATGTGGTTTGATCAAACTGGCGGAAAATCAACGGGGTCTAAATTGCATTTTTAAACCATTTTTAATAAGAAATATATACATTTCTAACACAAATAAGTTAAAAAAATATCGTTAGAAACTAAATAAAGCACTTATGTTAAAAGAATTTAAACCGTATGGACATATTTACCCGTGGAACGAATGCGCATTGTTTTTAAGTTTTCGGGAACTATTACAATTCTTAACCGCACAACTCATATTGCATTTGTTTAAGTGGTTTTTTTTTCTTTAATTTTGTTGCTTTTTAAGCAGTGAAAAATGCTTAAAATTAAATTATTTTCAACTATTTTGCTGAGGAGTTTTCCAATCAGATGCCAGGGTTCTCAAAAATGTCAAAAAACACACTCTTTCTCGCTCGCACAATTTACGAATGGTGCGACACTTCACGTACAGTGTATGTGTAAGCAACACCATTTCCTCAAGAATGATAGAATACAAAGATTGCGCCGAAGACAAGAAAATGAGTACAACAAAATTGTCGTTCTGCGCATGTACGTCATAATATTTAATGCTGTTTTGGAGAGCGTTCACTTTGCATACGATTTCTACACAGAAATTAAAATTGCACACATTTTAGTTTGTATAATTAAAATAAAAGAATTAAGAAGCAATTTATTGGAACGAGAAGAAGGTAAATTTATTTAGTACTCCTTTGCATACATTATTTTTACTATTATTTTATTACATCCAGTAAGCAGCTTAGTCAAAAAAAAATTTGTCTGAGAAACCAACTTCAGTGAACATTATTTTTCGACTTGGATTTTATAAAAATGTTTATTACGAGTTTAATTGATGTAGTTTAAATATTCCCAGATATTTTATTTCCATTAATTTACCTGTGAATTGAAAGGACAAATAAATTATAGTTCCAAGTTTTTAAATAATGAAACAAATTTTGTTAAGTTAATATATTTTTGTATTTTTGTTTTCGTTTGTGTGCGTTTTCTACTATTTCTTGGTTTAATTTTTGTATTTATTGTAAACATCAGGTTTCTGAAAAATATTTGTTTGCTATTGTTACCACAATTAGCAGCTGCACACTTCATTTTTTAAATTTTAAGTTAAAAACTCGCAAATATACTTTGATATATACACAATTAAATAAAACACAACGGATAGCAGTACGGTTCTCAAAGAAATAAAATATTGTGACGTAGTCAACTGAACAGATGGTTGTCAAACTCGATTAGCAGAAGTAACGGACCTGCGCAAAGCGTAATCTCTTATTCTATCATTCTTGCCATTTCCTTATATTTTACTTCTTAGGGTAGCGTGTAGAGCTATAAATCGAAGGAGTGTGAGTTCGATACTAACGGCGTTTAAAATGATAGATTTAATATTATATTTTCTTGTAATAGACGCAAGCAAAAACAACATCTGTTCTAAGAAAAAGGTGTCGAAAAATATTTGGTTTTTTAAATTTCTCTCCAGTAAATCATAAAAAGATGCGTAAAAAGCTTGGCTCCAAAAATTGTGCAAGGACTAGGCTATAAAATAGGGCAGGTATTAGCATATGCACCAGAACAAGATTTCTTTGTGCTTATATCGTATCAAAGTAGCAATATATGCGTTTTTTCTGAACACACACACAATCTATATTTTCAGTGTATCGGTTCTACACAGCACTATATCGGGTAAAACAATTGCGTTTAAGCTTTAAAATATTTATAAAATATCTAAATGTTAGTCGTTCTGTGCAAGTATTTCTTACAAATAATGAAATGACTTGGATTTCTTTACGTTTTAGGCCTTTTCCACACTTGGTCAACGCAATTCCAACTCAACTTCAATGTAACAGCGAAAAAGTGGAAAAGCAATGCAACTATAAACCGAATGCTTTCAGACTTGCTTCAAAAGTCATGCAACATGTAACTTTTGTTTTTCGACTTCTTGTACTAATTTATTATTTAGCACTTGCTCATTCATCTTGCAAACTATTTCTTCTGCTTTCGGATTCTATAAATGAAAAAAGGAACTAATTAATTAACTTATTCACCTTGATTAATATATAGCGTACTGCACTACAAATAATTGAATTCACAAAACAAACAAACTGATGCAACAAGTCGCCGATTAAAATTGCGAAAAGCCGCGTTGCGTTGAACAAGTTGAGAACATGTCGAGAACTTGTTGCGTGCAAGTTGCTTAATCTGAAGGTTCCGGTATAAATACATAGGCTAGCAACTTGAGTTGGAGTTGCGTTGACCAAGTGTGGAAAAGGCCTTAGTCAAAAATAAAAATTTATAATTTGAAATCCCTGCAATTCTCTCTATTTTTCGAAAGATAAAACTGAGTATTGATATTGCTAACCTGACCAGGGATGTTTATAACACTGTGCAACACATTTTTCTAACGGAAAAGCGGACAACACAGAATGATAGTACTGGTTTATAGTAAGAAAACCCTAAAAGGGTTTTGAAAAGTTAGCTCGCTTTTAAAAGATATAGGCATTGCAAGTTTGCCTCTTGCAGAGTATTTTTTAAAAATGAAGTGCTCATTAGGGCGTATCAAATTACAATTTTTTTCGAAATTCGTATTCTAAGAGGTCTCAAAAGTTGCATTGGGAACAAATTTATAGAAAAAAAGGATGCTTCCTCTCCCGCAAGGACAAAGTTGCTTTTTGAGAAAAACTGTAAAAAATAACGACCTAAGCTTTGATTTTTGTAAAAAAAATTACATATGTTTAAAACAAAAGTAAATATAGACTTAAACTAATAATATCTCGCAAAACAAGATGCCACTCCCGATTTCTACCCTCAGTGTCCTGTATGAAGGATATGCAAATCTAAAGATACACTCGAAATAACAAAGAACTTTTTATTGCTATCTGATTGTCCAAATTTTGGTGATATGGTGGTATGATATCTGATTTGGTGTTAACGTTTTCCTTAAATTTGGCCATTAAAAATTTGCATAATTTTCGCCAATGAATTTTCTTGTTTTTGAGAAATGTATACGTAAATGCAATTTTATAACTTTTTCAAATTAATTAAAATAAGATATTTTATCTCGGGCATCAGAAGTGGTACCGATGATAATTTTCTGAATTTGGATTCTTCAAATATTTCTGAAGTATATTTTTAAAACACCAGGTTAATACCACGATTCCTTTTCGTATTTCAATTTTTAAAACAAGTTGTTCTTCATGCATGAAATTTACATATTATTTCGTCAAAAAAACTTACTTCAGCATTGACAAAAATGTTAAACTAAAATTTTGAGTATTTGAGCTTCCCGTTCGATTGGTCTTAATTGATTTAACAATTGTTGTTAAGATGTGTTTTAAAGAAATTATAACCATAAAGGAGATATGAACAAAATTGTAAAATTTCATGATATTAAGTATTTCTTTTAAAATTATAATAGGAAAAAAAATCTCGGTCTTTTCCTGGTGTTTTAAATAGATATTTTTAGACATCGTTTTATTCAGAAATATTTCAAGAATCAAAGTAGTAGCGAAAATTATCTTCATTATGTAGTAAAAAACAACAAAAACAAAAAATATCTTTTCAATTATAAACAAAACATTTAATAAAAAATGTGCTTAATTAGTTCATCTTTCAAAGGCTATAACATTAAAAAGCGAGGTAACTTTGCAAAATCATCTTAGAGTTTTGTTGGTCTAGATCAGTACTATCGACCTGTGTTCCTCTTTTTCGTTAGATTCCATGACTCCTAAATTGTGGCACAGTGTAATTGACAATACCAGCTTAAAGCTTTAACATTGAAAATTATTTAATGTTCTTTGTGACTGCTTATAAATAAAATTAAGTTTGGTGTTTCTTTATTTTGGTCTTATAAGACAAAAAAAAAATACTTTCTTAATCCATGCGTCAGAATTGAATATCAAACTTGAAAAATAATCAAACAACTAACAACAACTGCACGTTGATATTTTGATTGTTGAAGGGTATAGAAAAAATATAACACACAAATATTGATAAGAATCAAAAAGAATTGAGGTGTGAAGCCATTTTTGTTCCATTTAATACCTTATCGTCAACATTTATTTATATATACAATTTTTTTTTGTAGTTGAATTGATTGTGTGTAAGCGTTAAAGTGTGCGTGTGTGTGCTGGTCATTGTGTGGGTATAAATTGAAGGTACACAAACTCCAAAACCAAATTGAAGATGGAGTTTAAAGACTGCAGTGCAGCATAATTTTTTTGGGGGTTGTTCAATTTTACAAATTTCAGATGGTTTGATTTTTATTTGGTTGGAAATATTTTTTGTTTATTTTTTCTTTTTTTTTAATTTTTATACATATATATGGCCCCATATAAATTTTATTCATATTGACACATTAAATCTCAATGTGTCATTTTATCTGACACGCGGTCTTAGATTTAATGCCAGACTTATTGTGAAACTTGTCAATATAAAGTTTATGAATTAATCTGGATTTAATATTTTCATAAACGATAAAAAATACGATATGTAGGTATGTCTGTTTGTATATTTATAGCAAAATCGTTAAGTATTTACGAAGAAATTAACGCTGATGTATGTTTAAACATAAAAGAAAAAAAAGCGTACGACTCAAAACCACCGTTAAGCATAGAAAATGCCAATGAATTTGTTTTTTGACAATTAAAAAAAATTATACGATTATATATAAGGTTTAAAGTTTTTATGCCAATGTTTATCTAAATTATTGCCTAAAGCTCTACAATGCTGAGAATGAGTCGTAAATAGTTATTGTCGTGAGTGGGTACTAAACAAAAATTTAGTGCCTTGTATGTTGTAAGTGTTGTTGTTTTTGTTGTTTTTGTCAATTTATCGTTTGGTATTTTCGAAATAATTGCTAAAAAGATTTGCTAAATAATGTCGCTATTTAGACTTTATTGGAAGTAATTCCAATTTTTATGGCTTAATTTTTTATGACTTTTATAAAATTGCTTTCATATCTTGATAAGAAAGCGTACAATTGACGGATAGCCAAACAACCGTAATAAAAAAGGTTTGAAAAAAGTTAGCTTTTGTTCTTGAAAGGTGTTTTTTTTCTGGTTTTTGTTTTTGCCAGACAGCCACAAATATATTTATAATGTAGCAAATAGAATGAAAAAAAAAACAAAATTTTTGATATAAGCTAATCTAATCTTGAGTTATAATTTTATTGCCACACCTATTGACAACAACAGAATCAAGCCAAAATACGAAAAAATACGCCCAACAAGCCAATGAAAACGTATCTAATATGTGTATTTATCAACAGTGTACATTTAATTTTCCCAACAACTGTGAATAGGCAAAAATTGAAGCACTTCAACTCTGTAAGATTTTGAAATGTTATACAAATTGTGAAATAATGAAAATATGTTTTTTTTTTCGTATTAGCCATTATTCGCTCACGTATGCTTACTATCCTCCAAGAATCTAATAGTTTTTGTGATAAGATTTCAAATCGAAAAATTACCTTTTAGGGTATGACATACTACTTAGCGCAAGTGCTGCAACGTAAGGTGTAGCCATAAAAATTTTGTACACAGAGCCAAAAACTGTCACATGAAATCAACGAAATCTTCTAACAGATATATTCTTAATACTTTTAATAATAGCTCCAGACGAATTTACCGTCGACTAATTTTTGACCTTTAGATATTTAATTATTACCTTTTCATAATTGTATTTATTACATATTTGATTGGAAATTTTTCCAACTATATATGTAATTTAAAGAATAAACAACAGTGTTGAGAAATCATAGAAATCAATCAGAAACCAATCACGTATTTATTTTAACGAAAATATAATTTGAATTTACTATTCAAATTTTTCCTTAGCAATTTTCTTTAGACGGCAGCCCTGGTAGAGTAAAAGGCTTGATCTAAAAATAACTTCTACCTTATGCCCAAAACTCAATAATGCGTTAGGTTAGTCGGCCGTTGATCGTAGTTTGATCTGCGTTGCAAAAACTTGACGATACAAGTGTCAAAACGGACGATCTCAAAACTTTGATAAACTTTATGTTGCGTTGACAGAACGTGCCTCTGCAATTTCGGTGATGCCAATAAAACAGCTTTTCAAAAAATCCCAAAAAAACTACAGTTTAACCCAAATCATGCAATTTTAATGAAGGCGGGTTTAATTTTAATAAATCAATGAAAAATAAATAATTATTGCAAGAAAATCATTAACGACCAACTTTTAAAAGTTAAGACATTTTTTTAATGTATGTTTAATTTAATAAGGGTATTCTTGCAAAGTGGCAATATTATAATTAGTGTCCGACCGAAACCGGAATTTTGGCCGAAACAGAAACTAATTATTCGGCCATTTTATAATATTCGGCCAAAACCCAAACCGAAACCGAAACTGGTTATTAATATGAAAATTTTAGTTTTTAAAAATAATTTTTTTTTATTAAAAGCAAACAAAATTACTTTCATACACATAAGAAAAAAATTCAATATAAAAAAGTATTATTTGAATATTAAAGTTTGTAATAATTAATTGAAGTTTACTATAATAATAAATGAGATAATTTATTATTTAATTTTTTATTACAAAATCATTGCATACTTTATATCTTCAGTACAAACTCAAAATAGTATGCACCTACAATGTACATTTTTATGGAACTACAAAACAAAGTATTTTTGTTTTTGAAGAGAAAACTTCTTTAGGCGCGTTTAACGATTTAGGTAGAGGGTTAATCTTTGATTTGCGTCATCGTATTTTTCCGAGGAACTCTCGTCATCAATACAGACAGCAAAGGTAACAAGATAGGAAAATTAGAAAACATAACCTCAAAAATATTTGCATGTATTTGTGCATAAAAAAATCAACAATGATCGTCACTCTTGTTCTTAATCGGCAGCAAGCTCACAAAGAAATCACTTGCCAACTCTTGAAATTAATGCATATAATCTGTTTGTTAGTATAAAAATACTTAAGTTAGGTTGCAACAAGATGTTTGCAACCAAAACTTATTATTAATTCGGTTTATATTGGTATATATCGCTACCTTAATATAGAAAGGCCCTAACTCATTTTTTTTTTTACTTTACAGGAGAAGGAAAAAACTTGATAAAAATTAAAATTTTGCAGCTGAAAATTTTTTTAAGTGGGGTTTTTTATTTAATACTCTTTCCAATTTAATGCTGTAGCAAATTTTTTGTAGCAATTTCTTTTCTGTAACAATTTTTTTGCAAAAATCTTAAAAAAAATCGATTTTGAAAAAGTTGAGTTAGGGCCTTTCTATATTAAGGTAGCGATATATACTTTGGTATATTGGTATATATACAAACTTTAAAGTTTGGCAATTTCTTCAGTTGCTGTATTTGTCAATATTTTTGAAAAATTTGCTTTTACTCAAACAGCCGCTATTCATGGTGAGATTTAAAAATGGAACAATCTTCTTCTTTTTCTGCTTTTTTTTCAGCTGGAACTTCGTTTGCAAACAAGAAAAATAATGTATGGATTGAGTATTTTAACATTTTAAACTTTAAGTTGTGATAAAGGAATATGTTGAACATTCAAATAATTACATGCATGCTCTTATTTTATCATATATCGTCAAACAAAGTTTGACAATTTTCACACTTGTTGTATTTGTCAGTGGCTTTTTATTTTCACCACTGCGTCATTTTATTTTCAGAGTTGCCAACTATCATTGTTTTATTAATAAATTTTTTCATAAAGGGTGTGTGTTAAAAGGAAATTTTTCAGTCGTGGTAGGATAGAAAATATCAGGTTGAATAAAATTTGTGTGTGTTGAAATAAATTTGTCGATAAAATTTTGACAATTGCAAATTTTGACGTTTCACATTTCGGTAGGGTTTTAGCGCAAATATTTTATTTTATTTGCATTTTATCAGTTTGCGACATATTAAATTTGTTTGCTTGAGTTTGTGTGTGCGTGTGTGTGGGCCAACGATCTCCAACATCAGCAAGTGCAGCAAAGTTAAATTGACTTTCTTTACTGGCGAACGTCCTCCAAGTGCCACCACCAGCAAGTGCAGTGCAAAATTTGTTGCTAGCCAACATCCTCTAAGTGCCATCACCAGCAGCACAATCAAGTGCAGCGCAAATTTCCTGATTCTTTTGCTTGCCAACGTTCTCCGGGAGTCGCCACGAGCAGCACCAGCAAGTGTATCACAATTCAATTGACTGGTCAACTCTCCAATATTTCAGAAGCACCATTTCAGCCTGTTTCAAGCGCAGAGGCAAATTTCTGCCATTATACTCCGGCGTGAATTAAATAAATTGAAAGCGTAGAATTTGCGCTTTATTTGCTTGTGCTGCTGGTGATGGCATTTGTTGGTACATGTTGGCTAGCAAGAAATTTGCGCTGCACTTGCTTGTGCTGCTGCTGGTGGCACTTGGAGGACGTTCACCAGCAAAGAAAGTCAATTTAACTTTGCTGCCAATTTAACTTTGCTGATGGACCGGGACATTGTTGGCCCACGCACACACAAACTCAAGTACTTTCGTTATATTTTTTAAGTGAAAAATTCTTTAGGCTCGTTGAATGATTTTGGTAAAGGGTAAATCTTTGGTTTGCGTCATCGTCATCGTCATCTTGCGAGTAACTCTCGTCATCAATACAGACAGCGAGTAGATTTTTAAATGACGCTCTTGGATCTTGTCTACAAGGCGCTCAGCAAATGTAGCAAGCAACCATCAATAAGTTCCTCTGCTGACGCATCGTTTTTCCCTCCCTTTGCTCCGCTGCGAAACATTGAATGATATAGTTTTTCAATGTATATATAGAGCTGCTGTAGGTTAAAATAAAATATATTTAAAATTTTTGATATTTTTTTTTGTTTGACTGGCCTTGAAGTCCCTTTTGATGCCACCACTCATAGTACAACTAGACAAGGTAATGTTAGGGCTGAATGCGTTCTCTTTCTTAGTGACCACAACTGTCAAACTCAGCCATTTTGGTATTTTTTGGCCAATTTTTGCTTTCATATTGCATTCTCACTGGTTGCAGATTTTGTATGAAATGTCAACTTCGTTTTGACAGTTTCGGTCACAGGCTCTCCGCTCTAACACTACCTTGTCTAATTTTGCCATTCCACCACTTGAGATTTTGCTACCAGGCAAACAGAAAACATAGCAAGCAAAATACGATTTATTTTCTGACGCCGATTCGTTCATCCCCTCTTACGTTGCGCAACCGCTGTGAACCTTTCCATTCTCACTGCGTTGTTGTTGAAGATTTGCCATGTAATTGTTGTTGTACAGTTAGCTGGAATTTTTTAGATTTTTTTGGAACTACAGTCGGCATATGACAACTAATTTATTTTAGATAAGAGTTTAAATAATTTCTTGAAATTTTGTATAAATGGCTGAAACTATTTCTTTTAACTAAATGTACTACCATATCAAAAATATAAACATATAAATCAAATAATTTTTTTAAATTATTTCATTATTGAATTAATTTAAAAATTTTAATCTTATTTATATCTTTTTATATAATAACACAATATACATGCACGCTATATATAGTTTATGTTGTGTATTAAAATAAGAATATATAAGAAATAGATATAGCATATAAATTATATATAATTTAATATAATATATGTACGTAGACAGTTGAGCCGCCTAGTGTCGCAAATTGAAAACGCAAACCAACGACAAGCAAGACACGAGAAGCAATAGAATTTCGTATAGAAAAAGTGTTGCTTCTCGTGTCTTACTTGTTGTTTGTTTGCGTTTTCGATTTACAACATTAGGCGGTAAGAAATAGAACGCTTATGATAAGAAGACTGTAGTTATTCAATTACAACTGAAAATATAAATTTAGTTTGCAGGTTTTTTGTGCAAGTGTTTTTATGTACATATATATAAAGTGTTATAAAAATACTTCGATTGTCATATGCTGACTGTAGCTACAAATAAACATCTACAAAAAATTTCAAGCTAACTGCACAACAACAATTACCAAGCAAATCTTCAACAAAAACGCAGAGAGAATGACATGATCACAGCGGTTGCGCAGCGTTAGAGGGGATGAACCGCATTGGCGGCGAAAAATAAATATCACTTTAGTTGCTATTTTTTCTGTTTGCCTGCTAGCAAGATTTAAAGTGGAGGCATTAAAAGAGACTTCACGACTGTCAAATAAAATACAAATATGAAAAATTGAAATTTAATTTTATTTCAGCAGTTAGCTCTGAAGTCTCTTTTAATGCCTCCCTCCACTTGAGATTTTGCTAGAAGGCAAACAGAAAATATAGCATGCAAAGTGCTGTATATTTTACGCCGCCAATTCGGTTCATCCCCTCTAACGCTGCGCAACCGCTGGGATCTTGTCATTCTCTTTGCGTTGTTGTTGTAAATTTGCTTAGTAGTTATTGTTGTACAGTAAGCTTTAATTTTTTGTAGATGTTTATTTGTAGCTACAGTCAGCATATGACATCGAACTAATTTAGAAAACAGCTTATACATACATATGAATTAAAGAGTATATATAATGTTTGTAAATCTATTAACTGCGCCAACAACAATTACCAAGGAAATCTACAAACAAGGACGCACAGCGAAGAACAAGATCAGAGCGGAACTTTTAAAACTTTTTGATTTCATCCTACATGTAGGACGGGCTGCAGTATGAGCTTTCGCACATCCTACATGTCCGTCCGAGGTGTCAAATCCATCCTACATGTAGGATAGTCCGAAACCCTATATTAGCATGCAAATTCTTATATAGCAGCAAGGCGGTCGTGGCAGGACAACGTCTTCCAGGGAATACTAATATTTTATATATAGGTTTTCGCTTCGGTCGGCAGTCCCCTCACTGCTATACCTTTTTTTCGTGCATTTGGACGTTACTAAAAAAGTAAGTTCTTGTAAGACTAACAATCGAACTTGAAAATTTCTGCGAAATAGTCGATTGCACCTCTAAAATCTAAAGGAATACAAAATTGAAAATTAAATAGGTTCAAAAAAAAAAAGGCCAACATCATCACATCATCACATAACAGTTAACAATTTTATTTGTTCGAACGTTACGTAGTTTTTCTAAAATTAGTTCAATTGGGTAATTAAGTAATTAGGTTGTTAAGTAATTATGGAATTTTGTAATTAAAAATAAATTTAATATATTTTCCATTTTCACTGGGTACAGTTTTGAAAAAAGTCAATGATTTTGTTAAAAATATTAGGCCTGAATATTATTAAAAATTTTAAAATTTTTCTAATTACTTAAGCTCTGATTCAATACATGAAAATATAAAACATCTTGAATTACTTATACAAATAATAATAAAACAAATGTTTTTCAATTAGGCTCAAAATTGACTTTGTTTTTTGTTAAATTTTTGTCAAAAAATCAATAAAAAAAAGTTAAAAAAATGTGCGTCGCAGTTTTTTATTTATCTACATTTAATGGAAAAAATTTTAATAATTAAGTTATGGTCGTCTTTTTCATGTTTGAAGCCAATGTGCGCCGATTTGTGTTAAATCAACTAACAAATCTATTGCGGCTTTTTTGCTGTTGTGCTGTGTAAAGTTAGGAAAAAATAGTTATAGCAGTTCTAAGTTCTTTAAGTCTATCGTTGATTGAATTGTGGTATTTATTCCTATTATGAAATTGAAATCGCATTTATTACTCATACTGCAAGCCTCGAAAACTTCCCCTAATGAAATGAAAACAATTCAACTCTATTCATTCATACGAAAAATTCAATATCGTATTTGATAAGGTTCGGAAACAATAGTGGCAAAAGCTCAAAAATTTAGACCACAAAACTGCAGAAAACAGTTTAATGAATAAATTCTCGACTTTGATAGTGACATATTTATTAAATATATACATATATCAATATTGAGTTTAGCATCAGTTTACACAGAGCGAAAAAGTTGTTTTAAATTAGGCAAACTCAAGTCTGCTGTCATGTTGCCTGACGAATTTTGACACATGTTAAAAATATTTTTCGTTGCTTGGGTTTTTCCCATTAACACTATAACTCACTCCAGCACAAAGCAGTATTTTCATTTTCTCCAAAAAAAATGCTTATCACTAAAATTGAACAACTGCTGTGTTTCCTTTTCAAAAGTGCTGCTTTAGTGACAGTATCAGAAGAGGTATTAGCAAAAGCTTAAGTGTCAATCAAAATTCATAAAAGTAATGTCAAAAAACGTGCCTTAAGTTATGACCAAAATATTGTCACGTTTAGTTTTAATGGAATTCTCGTTAGCTATTGCAAATAGTAAATATTTCTTTACTATTAAATTTTGTTATTGTTGTTATACCATGTTATAACATACAGCTGAAATAGCAGTAGCAGCAACCATTTTTATGACTTGAGAATAAGATTTGAACTCGGCCATAATTCGTAATCATTTAACAATACAATAAAGTAGCAATAATTATAAAAACTAAATGAGAAATTGTAAATATTGTGTGGCACACTCGGGGCCCACTCACACACTCATGCCTTCGTAATGGTGCTGTAAAAGCTAAAAATGGCAATTTGTGGTTAAACTGCTTAAATAAGAGTATATTTTATGAAATGTAGGCATTGATTTTTAGTATATTTCTTGTGAAAAATTTATTTATATTTATATATAATCATAAAAAACAAACATTTGCCATATAAGTAGTTATGTTAAAAATTCAGTATAAATAATGTAGTAATAAAATTAATGACATCGTTAAAACAGGAACAACAACAAAACATATATATAAGTGTGCTTCTCTACCATAAACGCTCGAATCTCATGCAAAATATCAAAATTGTACTTTTACTATAATTGCATTTTTATAGCGCAATTATGGTCTTAGAACCATAGAACTGTCAACTTTGCTTTGCTCTGCTCATATAACAACTTTTTATGAAGACAAATTAAAGGCAATCATTATCATCATTATCATCATCATAATAATAGAAAATTGTAATAAAAGTAATTATATAAGAATTATGATTATATTATTTGTTTGCATATTTGTTCGTTTGTTAAACGCTAAAAAATGTATAAAGCACTTCGATTTTCATCAAGCAAATATTGAATTTTAATATAACGTGTTGGTGTGTAGATCTATAGGTACATATTTATACATATGTTTACACATGCACAAAGATTATCCAAATATAGCTGAGTTTCTTTCACCTGGGTAAAACTGATAAGAAGTTCAGTTAAGTTTTAAAAAGATTCCTTTTGCTTTTATTTTTTATCGCACTTCGATGGTGGAGACTTTTTTAAGGTGGTAAATTAGTTGTTTTTTTTATGCATGTAATAGTTTTAACGTTTTATTTAAGAGAGGTTATTAAAAAAAAAGAATTAATATTATTTAAGCTATTTAGACAGTTATAAAAGGAAATATGAGTTTTTGAGAGGAAAGATATCACTTGATAATTTTAAGAGTTTATTATCAAAAACATAATATTTCGGTTATTTCATGCCAAATGCGTCACGACGACTCATGCTTAAAGAAGTGTTAATCCATTTTTTCCTGCGCTGATCCATTAGCTAATACCTCGAGCCTTATAAAAAAAACTTAGATTAATTCAATGTTACCAAGTATATTTAATAATAATAAAAAATAAAAAAAATAAACTGGCCATTTCAGCCCTTGGAAGGACTTTGACCTAACTTCTATTGATCAATTGTGTTGTGCGTGTTATTAAAATGGTTGATCACAAATGACCGAGAACTGGATCTACGTGTTTTATGCCGACTCCAAACGGCTTATGTTCTCAAGAAGCTTTACATGGCATTTTGTACTCTCTGAGGTTTGCCATTGTCTGCAGAGAGGAGACGACCGAACAGAAAAATTAATTCAATTGAAAAACTTTCTGTCTGAGCTGGAATTGAACCCGGGCTGCCGCGGTTCTTTAGCTTAGGGGCCACGCACTCTACCCACTAGGCTACGGTCGCCACATTTAATAATAATCAGTTTTAAATACAAGCATTAGGGGTATTCACGATGTGGTGTATTTGGCATAGATTGTAACAAAATTTACAATATTTACAACTTATTTTGAACAAATCTTCAGTAAAGTCTTGTATTATTTTAAAATCAGCTGATATTTTATGTACTTTTCTGAAAATTTCACATGAAATTCTCATGAAATTTTAAGGATACCAAAAAACAAATTAAACGAAACACTAAATTATATTATAAAAAAAGTTATATGATAATAAGCAGTTTTATATACAACCATTAGGGGTATTCACAATGTGTTGGATTTGTGATAAATTTTAACAAAATTTACAATAACTACAACTTCTTGGGAACGAACCTTCAGTAAAGTCTTATATTCCTTTAAAATCAGTTGATTTTTTTATGTACTTTTGTTTAAAAATAATAATTGAAAACATCACATGAAATTTTAAGGATATCATAAAACAAATTGAACAAAACACTAAATTATATTATAAAAAAAAATAAGTTATATTAAAGTTATATAATAAGTTATATAATAAGCAGTTTTATATACCAACATTAGGGGTATTCACGATGTGGTGGATTTGTGATAAATTTTAACAAAACTTACAATATTTACAACTTATTGTGAACGACCCTTCAGTAAAGTCTTGTATTCTTTTAAAACCAGTTGCTTTTTTATGTAATTTTGTTTGGAAATATTAATTGAATTCATCATATGAAATTGTAAGGATATCTTAAAACAAATTAAACGAAACACTAAATTATATTATAGAAAAAAAAGTTATATGATAATAAGCAGTTTTACATACAAACATTGGAGGTATTCACGATGTTGTGTATTTGTGATAAATTCTAACAAAATGTACAATATTTACAACTTATTTTGAACGAACCTTGAGTAAAGTCTTGTATTATTTTAAATTCATCTGATTTTGTTATGTACTTTTGTTTGAAAATATTAATTGAAATCATCATTTAACTGAAAGGAAATCATAAAATAATTTAAACGAAACACTAAAATATATCATAAAAAAAAGAAATAAGTTAAATGATAATAAGCAGTTTTATATACAAACATTAGGGGTATTCACGATGTGGTGTATTTGTGATAAATTTTAACAACATTTACAATATTTACAAATTATTGTGAACGAACCTTCAGTAAAGTCTTGTATTATTTTAAAATCAGCTGATTTTTGTCTGAAATTTTTTTTTGGAAATATTAATTAAAATCATCATTTAACTGTAAGGAAATCATAAAACAATTTAAAAGAAACACTAAATTATATTATACAAAAAAGTTCCGCATCGAGGAATAAAATCCATTTCGTCCTTTTGGGGGTCTAAAATCCCGACTAACAGGCGAAATCCCTCCAAATCACGTCACGGCCTTGGCCATGCTTGAGGCTCATGTGTTTTTTTTTATTGCGCTGTGTTAGCTGAGCATAAAAACAAAAGAAAGGAGAGCAACATGGAGTTTATCGAAACTCTCGCAACACAACCGCTTGAAAAGAAAACGACTAACCGTTGCAGCTGGGATGATTCCTTATAAAACTTAACACTCTAATTAAATATACTCATTATTGAAATTTTGAAAGAAAAATACCCTTAAATAAAACTGTTGCATAAATATAATATTTTAAATTTTTTTATAAAAATCGACCCAGTACTTTTGGAGTAAAGTGGTAACATTAATTTTGCACTTCAATTTTATATAAAAGTATTGATATAGATATAGATAAAGATATAGATAAAGATATAGATATAGATATAAATATAGATATAAATATAGATATAGAGATAGAGATAGAGATAGAGATAGAGATAGATATAGATATAGATATAGATATAGATA